>CP126890.1:225557500-226057500 GCA_030440675.1 Furcifer pardalis | reverse complement strand
AGAAGGGGAGGAAATGGAAGCAGTGACAGTCTTTATCTTCTTGGGATCTAAGATCACTGAAGATAGTGACTGCAGCCATGAAATAAACAAAATGTTACTTCTTGGGAGGGAAGCTATGGCAAACCTAAGCAGAATAGTAAAAATAGAGACATCACCCTGCCAACAAAATTCTGCAAATTAAAGTGATGGTATTCCCAGTAGTAATGTATGGCTGTGAGAACTGAACCATAAGGAAGGCTGAGCATAGAAAAATAGAGAAGACTCTTGGGAGTCCCCTAGACTGCAAAGAGATCAGCTCAGTCAATCCTAAAGGAAATAAATCCTGACTGCTCCTTGGAAGGACAAATACTGAAGCTGAAGCTCAAGTACTTTGGCCACCAAATGAGAATAGATGACTCTCTAGAGTCTGGTGTGGTGGAGGCAGGGGGCACATGAAATGGTGCTGTGGGCTGTGTTCAGCCCAAGGTCCACAGGTTGAGAATCCCTGATATAAGTAAAGAAAATCCAAAGCATCCAATACCAGTTATGCCTATGCAGTTCTAGCATAGGTGGTGGTGAAACATATTATCCCCTGTTTTGGACATGTATAATGCTAAATGGATGTTTTCATGTATGGCAAATGCAACCCCCTATTCAAGGATGAGCAACATTTATGAGCCTCTGTGTTAGAGCTTGGAAAAGATGTTTTTGTGAACTTCTGGGGATGTTGACTAGGAGAAAAAAGCTCAATGAATCAGATACGTGGCTAAACAGCTAGAGTTTAAAGCAGGGGTTCTCAACTTTTTGAAGTCAGAGGCCAGGTCACACTCCCTCAAACAGTTGGCAGGCTGGACAGATGCAGCAGCAGTGGCAGAATCAGCCGCAGACTCATTTACGGCTATTGTGAAGCTGTAAATGTGTCCACAGCTATCATAAACAGATTTACAACAGCCGTAAATGAGTTCATGGCTGTTGTAAATGCGTGTATGACAGCCATAAATTAGTCTGCAGCCAGTTCTGGTGGCAGTGGCTGAAGTGAGGGTGGGGGCTAAATTATTTGGCACCAGCCCATGGGCCATAGGTTGAGAACCCCTGGTTTAAAGTTTTATTTCTTCACTGTGCCTTCTAGGAGAAGAGCCAGGCTAAGTGGCCTTGGCAAGCTTCATGTTCCCAGATCATCCCTAGAAGAAGGAATAGTAAATCCTTTCTGAGTACATTATACTTTGGAAAAGGTCATCATAAGTCAGAGCTGACTTGGCCACCCATCATTAACATTAGTGTAAAAAAAGCCAAGCTCTGCTGAAGGGAACAGAAGTTCTCATGGGACATATGCCAAGAGTATGTAGGTCCCCATGCACATCCTCCTCCTCCTTCTCTTTCATGTATCCACATATACTCATTCATCCCATTCATTCATGTACACATACATATACAAGCTCTGCAAGCTATACTCAGTTTATGGGCTGGAGCACTGGTTTTCATATGGAAGTGCTTGGATATTGTTGGACTTCAGAATCCCCGATAGTCTTCTCTCATGTTCTGATCTAACCCTGGACTGCCAAAATGAAGCCACTTTCTTTGCTTTGTCATTGCCCAAACCCAAGTCTTAAGTGGTGCTTGTCTCTGGCAGCAATCGACAGACCAGTAAATAAGCCAGATTCTATATTTCTCCACATTCACACCATATGTTGTTGTCCACCAGCACCCCCCACTTGAGCATGTTGGTCTTACATTTAGGGATTCCAATCCTCAATCTATTCAGGGACTTCCAAGTGACATAGGGGAGGTTGAGTTCCTCAGCTATATCCTCCTTTAATGTTCTTCCTTGTCCAGTGAGCTCCTTCCTCCATCTTCTAATTTGGTTTTGCTTTTGTGTAGCCTCAAGAATGTTTGTTCTTGTCATGAAGCTCTTCCTGGATCTGAGCTGGCAGACATAAGGCTCATATATGTTTAGAGGGTGTCAAGGGTTGTTCTCTTGCTTAGTTTTCTTTCCCTGATAGTTAGATATGCCAGCCTTTGGGATGTGGTGTCCAACCATATTGACCACCTAAGTATCAGAGCCACTGTCCTGGAATTTCCTTCTGTACTAAACTGTACTAAACCAGGGTGTGTTTCGTTTTTAGAAATCTGAATGAATATCTCCATTGCCCGCCGCTGCATAGCCTCCTATGTTCTGCGCATTTCTTCATCACTTTTCATTTCTTGCTTAACCCCAGTCAGACTTTGCTTATAGTTTGTAATCACTGTGCCAAAGAAAATGTAGTTTTCTGTTTGGTTTTGACACATAGCAGGCTATGATTAGTCCTAAACAAAAGGCTGCAACCTAAGCCCTGCAGGAAGCAGGGAGGAAAAAGTATAACAGCCATAGAGGATTCTCAACCTGCCAACTTTTAGCACTTGGCTCTAAATTTGATGATGTAGAAATGTCCAAACTAGTAAGAATTGTGTATGTGCATGCATGCACACTAGCACGCATACACACAACTCCTATCCTGAACATTGCTAAAAGGCTTGTGTATCTCTGTTGTAAACAATATAATGGAAATACTGTACATACAAGTGATCCATCCGATGGTGGGAGTTACAGTCCTGAAAAATCTAATGTAAGATCTTACATTTCCTTCACAATGATCATATTTCTATAGGAATTATGAGATCCCCAAATTAATTACACTCTTCTTAATACAGTCAAACCTCGCATAAAGAGCACCTTGCTTAGAGAGTAACTCGCTTAAAGAGCAGAATTTTCTCTGACTGGTTGCCTCGCTTAACAAATAAAACCAACCAAAAACTCTCTTAACAAATAAATTGGGGTTCTTAATCCCCCCTCCCCACCAGAAGTCACAATTGGTCACTTACAATGGTGTTTCGCTTAAAGAGCAAACTCACTTAAAGAGCAATCCTAGGGAACACATTATGCTCTTTAAGCAAGGTACAACTGTATTTATTATGGTGGTCTTTAACAATTTAAAAGTGAATGCAAACATGGCAAGATCTAGCCTTCACACCCTACAAAAAGTTGTCTGTGTTCCACAACACCTTGGTAGTGCAGTGGTTAAACTTTTGTACTGAATGGTGTGACTTCAGTCCTGACCAGGGATCAAGGTTGATTCAGCCTTCCATCCTTCCGAGGTTGGTAAAATAAGTATCCTGCATGTCAGGGGCAAAATGTGAATTAACTTGCAAACCACCAGGAGAGTGTACTAATTGCTATGGGGCGGTATTTAAGTGTCATTGCTATTGCTAACAAAATGTTACAATGGCAACTAGGTTAATCTTAATTGTGTGGACTTAAAACATACGACTTTTTAAAAAGAAAAGAAAAATCAAACACATCTCCAACTTTAGCTTTTAATGGGTTTGCCATTTTGCAAAAATTGGGTCCTGTAATATGCTGGGTGTCACATCAAATATTTTATATATCCAAAGTGAAAATATACCAGATAAGATGTTAAATCCACTTGCTGCAGTAAAAGGGATTGGATAGCTGGATAATCCTTCAATTTGTACCCAACCAGAAAGAGGTATCTGGATATCAAAAAGAAATAACTTTAACTACTCTTTCTAAAGATAAAAACACATTAGTGTAATCATTTATTTACTCTTGAAATATTATTCAGGAAATGTAGTGAGAACCAAGAATTCATTTCTCTCTCTCTCCCTTACAGGTTATTTACTTTCAATGAATTTCATCTCCTGCGAACTGCACTATGCTGGGTCTTTCTGCAGCAAAACCCCAAAATTCAGATAATTCCATCTTATGACACAGTACTCACATATTTTAGCAGGTAACGATATAGATGTAATTAATGTTATATCTGATGGGTGTGTCTTTTCCACCTCTTCCCTCTCTTTTTAGACTAGTGCACATGGTTTGAGAAGCATAAATAGATAGAATAGGGAGAAATAAAATATTGCTCAGTGGAAATCTTGGAAAAGACGCCCTAAAAACATTGCTGCCTGGGGCACAGTCATAAATATCAACCCATTCCTTCCATCTGGCCAAGGCAATCATGTTATTTTGGCACCAGAGAAAAATAATAACAAGAGCAAAACTGCACACCTAAATGCAAATGTTCCTCTTTCTCACAATAAAAACATATTTACCATCTTTTTCATAGGAACAAAAATCTGTTGCTTAAGGCTGCTGCTTCATGTATACCTAATATCAGCAGGGTTGACTTTGGTTCTTACATTCACATTTTAATTCAATTGACGCTCACATGAGCTTCAAGTGTTGCATAAGAAAAGCTTTGGGTCATTTTTGTTCTCTAAACAGATCTTCCCGAATTTGCTCATTATTTGATGTTTTTTGTTTTTGTTGCTACTATCCCCATGAGACATTCTTTCCTATGAGTCATGAACCACTATAAAGAAATTACTGTTTGGCTCCAAATGGAGCTCCCATGCCTGAAATCAACCTCTCTCCATTTCTCTTTTTTCCCCCTTTTCACGAAGAGATAGGAAATGAGCTGGAGCAGCGGGTGAATCATTATTGGCTGCTAGGCTGACCTAAGAAGCATTTTTGTATATGAAAAGCTAGTGGGGAATGAGAAAGTTTTGTGATATGCAAATGCATGAGATGAGTGCACCCTGCAGGAGTTGTAACTATACAACTCACATTTATACTAATCAAAACCCTTCTGCAATACTGGATATGATGAAACCTTGTTTTCAAATGGATTTTGCCATCTAAATTCCTAATTTCATTTCTGATAAAAGCCTAATTTGTTTTAATCTTCCCATTTAAATTACATGTCTACCTTTTTTCACTCATAATAGTGTGGCTAGTGGTGGGATTAAAAAAAATTATTACCTACTCTGTGAGTGTGGCATGGTGGGTGTAGCCAGGTGGCCATGTGACTGGGTGGGTGTGGCCATGTGACTGGGTGGTTGGGACCCGAGGGTCCAGCAACCGCATGGGGAAGTCTGGGGAGGCTGCATCACTAGTATGGGAGACAGGTGCAAGCCTACGGTCTGAGGCTCTGGCAACTGGATGGGTGGGGCCAGCCAGAATTTCTACTACCGGTACGGGCGTACCAGGGTGTACTGGCTGAATCCCACCACTGAGTGTGACTATGTTATTATACAGCAGAGCAGACCAACATTCTACAAGGCAATTCTGAAAAGGCGGCAGCCCAAACAAAAATGTAGTTTTGAAAGTGAGCTTTCAATCAGCACCAAATCACCACAGATGTAGCAGATAGTCTGCTTTTGCTTGTGTCATATATGGGGAAGTCTGGGCAAAGGGATTTCCAGTTATGATTTAAAAAAATAAAACTGTTTCACTCCCCCATTTAGAAATTGGTTGACTCTAAGCATCCCCAGATTTAACAGTTCCTATAAATTGAGAAGACTAATCTTGCTTATATTGAGAGAGATTGGGTGGCATCAGTTGCTTTTTTTAAAAAATTTGGGAGGAATCCAGTTGACAGGGGCTAAAATATTGATCCTCAAAAAAGGGCTTTCAATAGGAACAATTTCTGCTAACTCATAGCTCTCTCTCTCTCTTTTAATTTCAAAAAGTGAATAGTTGTCTTGGAAAACATGCACACAAAATACTCATAAAGCTTTTAATCCTATATAGCTATCATTTCTCAAGTTGCCTATTCCAAGGAAAGAGTATAGATATTGAAAGATCACTTTCCAGTCTACATTTAGCTTCGTATGCTATTATATGCTGGTGGTGCGTCTGACACGAATAAAGAAAGACTTTCCAGTCTATATTTTGTGGAGTGGGCATGGCAACATTGGTTTACCTGAAAAGTTAAAGGATGTGTATACAGTATTTCTCTATTGGATATGTTGCACCTACTCACTCCTTTGCTTTGCCATTTCATTCAGTCCAAAATGGCCCTTCAAAATATTTTGACGCAGGAGAACTACAGCCACATCTCAGCTGTCCTTGCTTCTATTCTTCCCCAAAAAACCATAGTACAGATTATGTGAACATCTTCTAGGATCCTTTAGCACATTATTCTACATGAGGGAAGTTTCTATTGGAATTTGTGTGTATTGTATGTATACTTAAAGGTGTTGTTTTAGAAAGCCAGGAAATTCAGTTCTTAAAAAAATCCCTCTGTTTTATGAATGTGGGATATTGTGCTTCTGATTTCACTTGTCTAACATGTAATTTTAGATCTGCTGTTAATCTGTATTAAGACTGTAGTGTATGAACTGGGATAAATATAGGATTGTGCAGGTTGAAAACATTGTTTAAAAAGCAACACAGCACCCAAATAACTGCATTTTGTAAGCCTAGCCATACCTCCCTATAAACATATTGGCCTAAACCCAGATGTTCATTCTTATTAGAACAAACCCACTGAATAAATGGGATTTCTGTTAGTGTTGACGTGCCATTCAGCATTTGGATTTAAGCCACTGAGCCTAGCATAGTAGGCTTTGTTGATTGTAATGTTTCATTATGAAGAGCAGGTGCGAATGTTCCAAGCACTGTTTGATGTCTGTACAAAAATAGTCCCGCAAAGAGGATTGTAGAATCAAGTCAAGAGGATTCTCTCAAGACGACATGTGTCCTTCCAGAGACCATCAGAGAAGGATCAGAAATCTGGCCATTGTTGAACAGCCTCATGGGATTCTGGGTAGCATTGTGCTCATTTGCAACAGCTTCTAAGCCTTACACAGTTCACCAGACTAGCTGCAGAAGATCTTCTCTCCTGCAAACTGCTGGCAAGTCCCAGTTGTGGGACCGTATCCAAAGAAACATACAGTACATCTAAGCTAATTGTAGAAGCCCATGGGGGCGTTGTTAAGCAGAAGCCCCATCTTCTATCTTGCAACTTCTATTCTGAAACTGAGCCATATTTCAAGAGCAGTTTGCCACATGGCATGGCCAATTTTAAAAAAAGGACCCGGGATCAGACTAATAGGATATCTAATTTGGCATTCTGTATTCAATTCTGGTGGTCTGCTAACTCTCTGATACCTATGAACAGAACAAAAAGGTGATAGCCATCCCTATTGTGTGCCTCCTGAATCTGGGCTTCAGAGATATATTACACCAATTCCTTCAAATAAGAAGGGAAGTAAATTTTAAAAATTCAGACATACAGACGGCACCAAATTAAAGGAAGAAACTAGCCACAGCTTGAAACAAATATTAATAAACCGCCCTGAGTCACCACGGCGAGTGGGCGGAGATATAAATCTAAATAAATAAATAAATAAATAAATAAATATTTAAGAAATTAAAAAAGATAGCATAAAACCGAATTAGAGGAGGAAATTAGGAAAACACGTTAATGATGACTGAAGTTTTCTTCTTCAAGTGATATATCTATTCCAAATATTGGATATCATCACGGCAAAAGTCTTCCTGTTCTTAACTCCTCAGAACAGTCCTTCCAAGGACCTTCCACACCAGTCTCTCAGGTTCTTCTGCCTCAAAATCCATTTATGTCCAGGGTCTCTCTTCCCAAGGATCTTCCCTTGCATAGTGAGGTAGAGTATTCTATAATTTATGTGGCTCTTCACGATAAGCTGAAGGTATTGGAGCTTCCTTTGTTTAATGGTCTTAAACAGTTCTTGTTCTTTATCCATTTGGCACAACAAATAACATTTAATGCTGACAAAGAAAAAAATCACAACAAGGAACATTTTTAAAATTCATTTGTTAAATCATCAGTCAAAATGGAGACTGCAGCCAAGAATTTAGAAGACTGAGACTTGAGAAGGGAGCTGCAAAAGAACTAGATAAGATAATTAAGAATGAAGATGGATTGCTTGAGACAGAAGGAAGCAGGTCCACAAAGGGAACTCTGCAACCAAGAATGGGAACCCCAGCTAGGCCCAAAGGTCAGAGACTCCCGCTTTTGGCGCAATCCATTTGCAAAAGGGTAAAATGTGCTAATTCTCAAACATCATTGTTCCTCATGGGTACTTTTCAAGCAGCCAGTTTCCAACTGATATCTGCACAACACGTGCAACTTCATTTTTCAAAGATTTTCAAGGGTGGGAAACTCTGAAGTGTTTATGGCAGAGCCTGTTTGAAGAAGAAGACTCTTGCACTTGGATGTCTCCTCCTTTCCATCCTTCCTGAGATTAGTGTCTTTCTGTTTTTCTTTCCTCTAGTAAAATTTAAACTTCTAACTTGTTTGGTATGGAGTGCCTTAAGGATTCCTTTCTCCTACAATACATCAAGTAACGTTTATCAGGCATTAAGAGTCGGAATCGACTGTGCGACTGAACAACAACAACAAAAAAAGAACCCCATCAGAAAATACGGGCATTTCATTAAGTCCTATAATTTTTTGGATGAGGCCAGGGTAATTCATGTCAAGGGCCATCTTGGTTCTGACACACTCTCCCATGATTGCTATCATTCCATCTAGTGGTCTTTTTTGGTACTAGCAACAGACTCTTTGCTGTCACAAGTTGTTCAGTTATTAAGTTGAGACAATTATTTTATACTGGTTTACATTAGTATCATTCTACTTTTAACAAGGTGGACCTTTATATGCTACACAAAAAAGATGGCAAAAAAAAATTACTTTGTACAAAACTGGTTGTACCGGTGGTGGTGAACCTATAGCACACGTGCCAAAGGTGGCACATGTGTCATAGTCCCAGCACAGAGCTCACCCTGCCCCTCTGCCCAGCAGCTCAATGGGAGCACTTTCTCCCTTCCCCCAGCACAGAGCTCACCACACCATGTTGGCATTTCATGATAAATAAGTGGGTTTTGGGTTGCAGCTTGGGCACTTAGTCTCCAAAAGGTTCGCCATCATTGGTTTACACTGATTTATATGAGCACTGTTACCTTACTGTGCTCTTAAAGCACATGAACAAACTGATAGATGCCTTAAAAATAAACATCTCTAAGAGATCTTTGGACCATATCAGGATGATGTCTCAACACAGATTTGGCTCACTAAATTACTCCCATTCAGAGCTATTCAGCAAAGGAATTTTACTGGAACGGAAACATACACAGCAATTGAACTGGGCATAACTAGGTTTACAATAGAGCTGCATAAATGGCTGTAAAAACGTTAATCATTTATGGTAAATAATTTACAGTAAATAAAGTAAATAATATACACTTGCTTGAGAAATACAGTACCAGACTTGATGGAAGCAGGCTTGCAAAGCTAAGCAGGTTTAAGATCCAGGCAGCTGTTGCAAGGAGAATAAAGAAATTGTGATGCAGAGATTGCTGCGTGGAGAATGCGAAAGAAGAGAGGATCTTCCCTTAAGCCAGCCAGTGTAACACTTCCCAAAGAAACCGCCATACAAGGATGTGGTTACACAACAGGGAAAATAGTTTGAACTGCTGTGATTTGCAGTTTTTCAAATTGGGTTTTCCCAGGTGAAATCGCTCTAGCTGTCCAGAGGACAGCTGCAAATACAGCCTTGTTTGCATGGAGCTCAAAAAGTAGAGGCTGCCTTAAGGTGCTAATTGAAAGTTTCCACCCCCTGTTTAAAATTTAGTTCACCTAAGTGCCCTAGCAATAGTATATTCCAATGCTGAAATCTTTTTTTAAAGGAACAGTGTGGTGAATCAGAATGCCCTTTTGCATGGAATCAAGTGATCACTTTAAGCAAAAAGTGGACAAAAGTGATGTCAAGCCAGTTGAAACAAATGTGGACACTTGGTTTCAGTGATGGGATGTTACTGGTTCGGTCCGGTTCGCCTGAACAGGTAGCACCCATTACGAGGGGATCGCCGAGGGGGTGTTGTAGAACCCCGGGCAACCAGTTCGGTCACCTCCCCATTTTGGGCCAAACCCTTTCCTGAAATTTTTTTCCAGGCAGCCACAATGGCTGCCCATAACTGCACATACATCAAACCTCTATTTGATGCATGCGCAGTAAGAAATAGAACTGCACTAGCGTCAAATAGAGGTTTGACGCATGTGCAGTTACGAGCAGCCATTTTGGCTGCCTGGAAAGGAAGCACAGGCAGTGCTTAAAGCGGTGGCAGCCTTTCCTTGGCATGGCATGGCACCAGGCCGCTGCGACAGTTTGCTGCTGTGCCGCCATGCCGCCGTGCCGCTGTGCTGCCATCTCTTCTGCTCCCGGACAAGTCGATCGACCCAGGGTAAGTGACCCAGGGTTTGTGTTTGGGGGTTTTATTTGTGTTTGGGGTGGGTGGGGTGGGTTTATTTGTGTTTAGGGTGGGTGAGTGGGTGTATTTTTATTTAATTTTTATTTTATTTCTTTATTTCAGTATTTATTTAATTTATTTACGGGTTTGTGTTGTGGTTGTTTGGTTGGCTGGGTGGGTTGAGGTGTGTGTGTGTGTGTGTGTTTATTTTAATTTCATTTTATTTATTTTAATTTTTTTATTTTTTGCCCCACCCACAATATCATGATGTCATGATGTCAGCTCTACCTTCAACATCATGACATTGGCCACACCCACAATGTCCATGACATCACAGTGTGGTAGTAAAAATTTTGTCATCCCATCACTACTTGGTTTCCCCGCATTACCTAGGAAAATGTTCTCCAAAATAGATTTGGGATCACAGCAATTTTAGTCTCATCAGACTCATGGTTCCCAATGTGGGGCACATGCCCCACAGGAAGGCAATTTGATTTTTAAAGAAAGGCAATTCAAGAATGGGTTTAGACCAAGTTAATGTCCTTTTATACTTCCTCCAGTAAATAGGAGTTCACTTTTTGAATAGTAAGAATAGTAAGAATAGTAAGAATTATATGTCACGGTTGGATGGATGGTAAAGTCTATTTGTTTCTCAGAAAGGAATTTAAGATCCAAATAGTTATCACATGAAATAAAATAAAAAATATTATCTGCATTTTAAGGATAGTACTCAAGCATTCCTAAATGCTTAGACTATTTGATCTGCAATTCCAGCAGCATGTTTTTGAAAACTTGCACATACTTCTACATAGCAGAGAAAAGAAGTAAGGCTAGTACATGCTGTGTTCTAGTAGACAACAAACAGCTTGAATGAAAAAAAAATAGCTTAGGTCAGAGAAACACTGGCATCATTTAAGAGAAAAAATTGTGATATTAATTTCATTATAATGGATTAATTGCAAATATTATGATAACATTGGAAAAAAGCAGCTGTTTTGTACACAAAGTCACTGAAACGGGAAGCAATCTATTGTTTAATGCAGAGGAAAAACCCCATTTGAGTTCCATTTTGCTTCTGGAGGTGAATTACAGCAAGAGGCAGCTGATTCCGCACTGACTTCTCAAAGACATGGTGTACTTTCTTGGTTTTCCCAAAGCTTACTTCTGGCAGGGCTGCATCTATAAAAACCAAAGTACAGTACAGTATTTAAAATATCTGAACACAGTGAGGGCAAAGTTGCAGATGAGCTCTAAAAATGTAGCTAGAGGAGGTGGAGCAGTTAAACAGAGTAATTTCATTCACAGCTTTGTTAATAAATCATTGCCATTTTAGAAAGTCAGCAGGCTCCAACATAGCAATTATTTTTCCACAAAGGAAGATGCAAGGGTGAATTAAAGTGAAAAACACGGAAAAGATCCTGCAGCAGATTCTTTGGGCAGAAATGTAGATTCTATACAACTGTGCAATTTCTTTTCAGGGGGCATTAGTCTATATTTCTATAATCAGTTACCTGAGTGCAAATGAAAATAACTTCTAAACATTTTACTATTTAACTTGTTCTTTGAAACAGACAAATTACAAAGCACTTTGTGTAGTGAGATCAGGCATGGGCTGGGCCACCAGGACAGGGGGATTCATCCCAGTGCATCCTCACATCTGGCGCCCTGAGGTGCAAATAATAATTTTATTATTATAATTTTATTATTATTTTATCCACCTGGCGCAGTTCACTTTAGATTAAGCCATTGCTCCAAGCTCCCTCCTTCAGCTTGGAGCAATGGTTTATTCTAAAGTGCCGCATACCAGATGGACCAAGCGAGGGGTGGTGACCAAGCGGTTCCCAGGGGCAGCCTTCTCCCCTGTCCATTGGTTGCAGCCCCCACCCCTGTCCAGTGCCCTCCCATGGTGCCCGGAACACCCCTGAGTGAGAGGCGGTAACAGCTCTTTTAAAAAGCTCAGACATTTTATAGAGGCTCTTGTAGCAGCCTACAAATCATTTTCACTTCCAAGCTTGTGTTTCTGGATTCAACATTTTTCCTATGATGTGTTTATGGATTTTATTATTTTTTAATAATCAACAAGGACTTGTACTTCTGGTAATTGCAGTCCAAGAACACCTGGAGTGCCAAAGTTCGCTATCATTGTTCTAAGGTTATGCCTCTGTATATTCAGTGGATATAGAAAGCATGAGGAAGATTTGGCATAATCCACTAGATAACTGATCCTTTGCTTTGCTAGATGCATTTAAAAACAAACCAGCCTAGACTGGCTCATGGACCAATATCAACTGTTTCAGAAAGTTGCTTACAAAACTAAATACATCTCTGCAGCATTCCTAAAAATGGTGTTGGCTTGTTGGCTTGCTGTGTCATTTCAAAAATTTGGATTTGTTTGTCAAATATTGTCCTGAGTGCTTTGCTTAGATCAGTGAACCCTTGACAGCTTTGTTTAGTCTACCAGCTCTCTGCTGCTGGCAGCTTCCTCTTGGCAAAGAAATGGCCTCGAAGTGCCTATTTTCTATTAATCATTATATAACACGAATGGATGGTTAGATATTACCAACTGTTAGGAATCCAATAAACCTTGGGAGCAACTTTTCAGACTCCTTAGACATAATATTTCATGACTGTATTGTTGTTCAGTCGCACAGTCGATTCCGACCCTTTGCGACCCTATGGACCATTGCCTGCCAGGCACCTCTGTCCTCCACCATCTTCCTCAGCCTGCCCAGCTCCGTGCACATTGCATCTACGATACCATCTAGTCATCTCATTTTTGGCCACCCCCTTCTTCTTTTGCCCTGAACCTTCCCCAGCATCAAGGCTTTCTCAAGTGAATCCTCTCTTCTAATTTGATGTCCAAAGTACTTTAGCTTCATCTTTACTATTTGACCTTCTAAATATCAGTCAGGGTTGATTTCTTTTAGGATCAACTTATTTGTTCTCCTCCAACACCACATTTCAAAGGGATCTATTCTTCTGCACTCACCTTTCCTAATGGTTCAGCTCTCACAACCATACATTACCACCTGGAATACCATTGCTTTAACTATGTGAATTTTTGTTTGCAAGGTGATGTCTCTACTTTTAACTACCTTCCCCAGGTTTCTCATAGCTTGTTTCCCAAGCATCAGTCGCCTTTTTATTTCATGACTGCAATCACCATCTGCAGTGATCTTTGATCTTAAGAAAGTAAAATCTGTCACTGCTTCTACTTCCCCATCTATTTTCCAGGGAGCGATATAGGGCCTGTTGCCGTTCTCTTGGCTTTCTTGATATTGAGTCTCAAGCCAGTTTTTGCACTTACTTCTTTCAATCTAAGCAGCAGCTCCTTTAGGTCTTCCTCACTTTCTGCTATTAGGGTAGTATTATCTGCATATCTCAAGTTGTTGATGTTTCTCCCAGCAATTTTGATCCCAACTTGTGATCCGTCCAACCCTGCATTGCGCATTATGTGCTCTGTGTATAAGCTGAATAAGCAGGGTGACAAAATGCAGCCTTGTATTATTCCTTTTCCTATTCCAAACCACTCTGTCATTCTGTATTCTGTTCTAACTGTTGCTTCTTGACTCTTGTACAGATTTCTCACGAGGCATATAAGGTGTTCTGCTATTCCCATCTCTTTAATTACTTCCCACATTTTGTTGTGGTCCACACAGTCAAAGGCCTTGGTATAGTCAATGAAACAGAAGTAGACTTGTTTCTGGTATTCCTTTGTTTTCTCCATGATCCAACATATGTTGGCAATGTGACCTCTAATCCCCCTGCCTCGTCGGAACCCAGGCTGCACTTCTGGTAATTCTCTCTCCACATGCTGCTGAAGTCTATCCTGTACTATCTTGAGCATCACCTTACTAGCGTATGGGATGAAAGCAATTGTTTATAATTTGAACATTCTTTGGCATTACCCTTTTTTGGGATTGGAACATATACTGATCTTTTCCAATCCTGTGGCCATTGTTGTGTTTTCCAAATCTGCTGGCATATAGAGTGCAATAATTTGATTCCATCATCTTTTAGGACTTTGAAAAATTCAGCTGGGATACCATCATCTCTACTGGCTTTGTTGTTTGCAGTGGTTTTTAGTGCCTTTCTGACTTTAATCTCTAGTATGTCTGGCTCAAGTTCAAAGTTCTCATCATTGTGATTATCAGGGGTGTTGAGGTCCTTTTTGTAAAGTTCCTCTGTGTACTCTTTCCATCTTTTCTTAATCTCTTCTGCATCAGCTAAATCCTTGCTGTTTTTGTCCCTTATCATGGTCATTTTTGCTTTAAACATTCCCTTGATTTCCCCAATTTTTTTTTGAAAAGATCTCTAGTCCTGCCTCTTGAGTTGTTTTCTTCTATTTCTTTGCACTGTTCATTCTGGTAGCTTTCCTATCTCTCCTTGCTTTTCTTTGAAATTCTGTATTCAAGTGATTGTATTTTTTCCTTTCTCCTTTGCCTTTTGCATCCCTTCTTTCTTCTGCTATTTCAAGTAACATTCCCTGTGTGGGTCACATTTGATTGTCACATGACCACCAGATTATTTGAAACATGGAAGACTTTCCTACATAGGAAAAAGTAGGGTGGGGTAGAGGGTGGGGGAAAGAATGCAGAATGTATATTACACATGCACACACATGTGATTTTCATAGTACTGGTGATACAGTGGTTAAGCTGCTGTACTGCAACCAAAAATGGTTGTTAGTTCAGTCCAGACCAGGGCTCAAGGTTGACTCAGCCTTCCATCCTTCTGATGTAAGTAAAATGAGTACCCAGCATGTTGGGGGCAAAGTGCTAATTAACTTACAAACTGCCCACTAAGCACTATCAGGCATTATGTAAGTATGATTGTTTTGCTTTACTAATACTATTTAACTTCTCAGTACATATTCATATTTCTCATATTTTTCTACATGCATTATTCTGCAATAGAAATGTGTTCCACGTAGAAAATGTGTATTGTTTGCCTTGGAGTTGTTATTTCAGTGAGGAGTCCGTGCATTGGTAGACATCTCCACACCGACTAACTCTGGGTTGGAAAGAATGATGGGGTTAAACCACATTTTCTGCTCCATTGTTTGGTTTTTCAGCTTACCCAAAATATGTGCCTTCTTGGAAAGAGAAATAGGACAGCGATACATAGCTATTTTTCAGTCACTCCGCTTACATGGCATCACCTCAAGTAAGCTGACGTTTCCTTTCATATACAGAAAAGTTGATTAAGATGTAATGAATCTATAGATTCAACTTTTAACAATCTGCATTGGTCTATAAACATGTATTAATGAAATAAGACAGAACTGTAGCTATAAACTGCAGTACAAGGTTGGTCAACTATTTCTTCAAATAAGTTATATTACATTGGATGAAATCATGTTGCTCAACACAGTAAATGGTGTTAAAGTAGGCACACTAAATCAGTGGGAATTTAGTGAGTCAATTCCTCCAAAAGTTCCAATAAGTAGTGGGCCTACTCTAGTTGTGACTTTACTATGCTTAACTAAGCCACAGGATTTCAGACTGTTTATGCGCACATATACTTGCACACAGCTCAGTGGTTTACATATCTGGCTGCAGAGCCAGAGGTTGGGGGTTCAATTCCTCTCTGTGCATCCAGAAAAGAGCTGGCCTAAGTAGCCATGGGCAAACTGTACAATCTCAGGACACTAGGAGAATACATTTCTATGTATTCTCTACCTAGAAAATCCTGGAAAGGGTCTCCAAAAATCAAAAATGTGTTGATGGCACACCATTTATTAAAAGTAAAGGTAAAGGTTTCCCTTGCTTGAAAGCCAGTTGTATCCAACTCTAGGGTCCAGTTCTCATCTCTGTTTCAAAGCTGAAGATTCAGCGCTGTCTGCTTCTACAGACATTTCTATGGTCATGTGGCAGGCATGACTAGACATCAGAGCACACGGAGCGTTGTTTACTTTCCCACCAAAGTGGTCCCTATTTATCTATTTTCAATTTCTTGCTTTCGAACTGATAGGTTGGCAGGAGCTGGGACAAAGACGGGAGCTCATTCTGTCCTGCAGTACAGTAATACTTCGGATAACGCTAAGACTTGGTTCCACAAGTCTTGGTGTTATCCGATTTTTAGTGTTATCTGATCCATGTTAAAATCCTATGAGATGGATCGGATAACGTTAAAGCTCCATAGAGATACATTGTAACCGCACAGGCTTTAGCGGTTGTTATCCGATCCATCCCATAGGACCTTAACGTTATTCGATCCAATTCTCCTCCCCAGATTACTTAACGTTATGTGATTTTAGCGTTATCCAATCCAACCGTTATCCCGTGTTTTACTGTACTTGGGAATCAAACTGCTAACCTTCCGCCTTCCAGTCAGCATCTTAGCCACTTGAGCCACTGCAGTCCTGACACAATTTATTATACATACACATATGTCCCTTCACCAAGAACAGTGTTTATCCCCAGTGTGGAATTTCCCATCCTTCTCCCCAAGAGTGGCTCTAAAGCAGGGGTTCCCAACCTAAGGCCCGGGGGCTGTATCCGGCCCATGGTACCATTTAAGGTGGCCCACCCACCTCCTCCAAGGGTATTCAAGAAACAAAATGACCACCCCTTTGAAGCTGTTGCAGGCAGGGCAAAATGGCCGTCCAGCTCTCAAAACTGACCGAGAGAGCGTGACCGCCCCCTGACTTGAAAAGTTGGGTACTCTTGCTCTAAGCTCTCACAATCAATAATATCAACTAGCTCTTCAGTAAATCCTCAAGCAGGCTTTCCCAACAGAGCGTGGTTCTACATCTCCTGCCAGCATGGCCATTAGTAGAGGACTTCATATGGGCAACTCTCTACCACTAGACCCAATGCATATCTGTATGTATATTTCCACCCATCAATGGTTTCTGGGAAATGCAACACAGAAATGTTGCTCCTGATCTTATTCTCAAATCCCTTTCTAATCCTATAACTTCACTGACTACTTAAAATGTATACAATTCCAAGTCTATGAAAGGACCTACTGTGTATTTGTGCTGTCAAAGAGAAAACGAGAAAGGAAGTGTATTGTCATGAACTCTTTGAAAAGCAACCACACTTTTAAAAAAATCTTTTTACTCAGCCACTTTATCACCACAATTGTGCTGAAATAATAGCTGCTTTCAGTAGCAGGACCACGTCACATTTCCTCCGTTCAGCCCAAATAGACTGTAGTGACATCACACAAAGCCATCTCTGGCCATTAAACAAAGATCCACCCTTTACTATAAGCAATCATAATTATTTTACAGTGGTAGCAGAGATAAGGCCCAAATTAATTTCTCCTTCATCGTCGTGTGAATCTCTCAGAGGCAGGTTAATGTAAAACTTGGCTACATGTCATTAAACCAGATTCCTGGCATATTGCACAGCTTGCAGAAACACATCACAGGGAGAGTAGTAGCACGAATGCAAACTGTAGAAACCCGGACTTCTAACTAGTCAAGATCTGTGCAATGTTGACAAAGAAAACCTTTGTCTGGCAAGGTTCAGTTCTGGTAGAATTATGAGTGGGAGCAGGAATGGGCAGTAGGGCAAAAGGAAAGTCAGCTGCTTAGAATAGTGAATTGATTCAGTCTTTGGTGGCATTGCTAGATAAGTGTGAGGGATAGGATAAATCCTCATGTGCAACAGAAAGAATTAGGAATAGGATGGTCTAGTGGCCAATTAAAAATTGTTTACTTAAAACCAGTGGTGGGCAGCAACAGGTTCAGACACCCCAGGGAGGGGTGTAGCAAAATTGGGTGTCCTCTGGGTAGGGGGGTGGCAAAATTGGGTGGCCTTCAGGCAGGGAGGTAGTGAAACTGGGTGGCCACACCCAACTCCCTGCCCTGCCCCATTAGGTTTTGTCCCTGCAAGTGGTTCATGGTCTTCCTTGCTCAAAACCAGTCATATCCAACCAGAAGTGTAGCGTGGGAGGAGGAGGGGGGCAGATGGCCCTGGGCAGTGTTTTTCAGGGGGTGGCAAAATGTCCCCACCACTTTGGCCTCCCTCTGCCTGGGCTTAGGGAGCAGGACTTCCCAGGTAGAAGGCGGCCCTTTTGCTGCGCCGGTGGCCCGGCAGCCCCTCTTTGCCTCCCGCCGGTGGTGGCTGCCCTAGCTCTGCCTCCTCCACTGCCTCCCTCTGATGGGTGCCACCTGCGCGCACATGCGCTGCTCACCTCCGCCCGCCCACCCACCCAGCTAGCCATCAGGGGCTCTCCCTGCCCTCCCAGGACTTGCATAGAGTTGGGGAAGTGGGGGGAAGGCAAGGCTAGCCGCCTGCCCGCCTGCCCGCTTCCCCCATCCCGCCTCCTCGGCTTCCATCCCTCTCGTCCCTCCGGCCCATCACATTGGCTCCAGAGTCGCTCCAGAGTCATCTGCCGGTTTCGGCGAGACCCCAAAACGCCCTCCTCCTCAGTCGCCACCCAGTGGAATGGCGGGCAGGCGGGGCTCTATGAGAGGTCCAGCCCCAGGGGCCTTGGAAAAGGCAGCGAAGGGTTAATTAGGTGGGGGCAGCAGTGGCGAGCCTAGATGGAGGGTGCGGCGAGTTTGGTCTTCGCCCCAAGTGGCGGAAGCCCACGCGACGCCACTGTATCTGACTCTAGGGTGCAGTGCTCATCTCAATTTACAGCCAAAGAGCCAGTGAGCCTGTGTTTGCAGAAGTATACATGGCCATATGGCAGGCATGACTAGATCGCCCACAACATAGGCTCTGCCCATAATGTATGCTCTGCCCACAATGTAGGCTCTACCCATGACGTAGGCTCCGCCCATGGTGTGGTAGTGAAATTTTTTGCTGCCCACCACTGCTTAAAACAATATAAATATATCACACTAATATTTCCAGGATACCTTCCAAAGCATATAAGGAAATTAATGATAAGAGTAATGGTCTCACTTGCTCAAAAGCCGGTTGTGTCCAACTCTAGGGGGCTGTGCTCATCTCTGTTTACAGCCAAAGATCCAGCACTGTCTGCATCTGCAATTGTTTCCATGGTCATGTGGCAGGCATGACTAGACACCTGAGTACGTAGAAAACTGTTACCTTTCCCACCAAAGTGGTACCTGTTTATCTACTTGCCATTTCTTGCTTTCGAACTGCTAGGTTGGCAGGATCTGGGATGGATGATGGGAACAGCACTGTGGACCTGCTAACCTTCTGGTCACCAAGCTCAGCATCTTAACCACTGAGGCATTGTGGTCCCATAAGGAAGTTACGACAGTACAAAATTCATATTCTGCTGTCTATCTGCCTACAACAGTCATCAAAGTGTTTCCCTCCAGATATGGTGGCAGTCCTCAAAGAGAGAAGCACTTAGCCCAACCCTGATGTGTCAAAACACACAATGTTTCCAGTGATGTGGATTTAATAAAAAATATATTACAGCATTCCAAAGCTCCATGGAGCTGGATTTCCCAGTTACTTCTGGAGTGGCTGCTGCTGTCAAAGCTACTTCCTGAATCTTAGGAAATACTCAAACAAGCCTATGAGAACTGGCTGCTTTGGTAAAAAGTACACACATACAAAAACCCCTCATATTATGGTTCTAATTTTGAAAGTCCGTGCAAAAAGCAAGCAGCTATTTATTGTTTTGCATAATTTGCATTATTATAAAAAAATATTATTACTAGTTGAGATTAACAGAAAGGAAGGAGAGAATGTTGTAGAGCAATGTTTCCCAACTGTTGGTTCTTGGACTTCAATTCCCAGAAGCCTACGTCAATTCCCAAAAGCACTAATCAGCCAATGTACTGCCTTAGGCTTCTGGGAATTGAAGTCCAAGAACCAACAGTTGGGAAACACTGTTGTAGAGGAACAAACTAGGTGAGGCTTGGCATTCCTAGTACAACCTATGAACAGGCTAATATAATGTTTGTTTTGTATTTCTAGCCAGACATCCCACTATGGTAATGGAGTAGACCGTACAGCCAGCAACTCAATGCTGAGTGTTGGGCAGCGGTAAATAACCTGACTCTCTAAAGTGGCCAATGGCTACAGATGAATGAGCCCTCTTTAGGTGGGGTGATGGCCCCCTCACTGGAGGAAATGCCACTGGAAACAATCCTATTAGGCCCAACGGCAAAATGAATGGAGGATGAACCACTTTACTATTCCGATTCCCAATGGTCATGGAGGCAGAAGAGGCTGTGCCAGATGGAATCACTGTGAAGCCCCACTTAGTTAATATTGTCAAGGCTGCAGCAGTCCATTGCAGTCCCGGTGTTAAATCCTGCATGTTTCATTTCATATGTGCTGCAGGAGATGGCTCTGTGATCACACTGTTTGGGTCACTTCATGGCAAGCTGGGATCCACCTTAAACAAATTCATGCCAATGGCATTTTACCTAAATGACTTTCAGGAAAAATCTATACTCGGATACAAGTAGCAGTCGACAAATGTATGCTGTATTCTAATGGTCCTCTTGGCTTTCTCAGTTGCTGCCTGTGTTCCTTCAACCAGAAGTGAGGTTTTAAATCTTAGCTCACCCGTTTGTCTGTTGATTTCCTCTGCACCTGCCTTCTGTGTGAAATGTGTATTGTTATGGGCCACCAGTTCAGTTTTGACTTATAACTATCCTTCCTGTTTTTGAGGCATAAAATGCTGATACGTGGTTTGCCAGTCCCTCCTAGTGGCACTCAGAGACCACATTATTGCCCAAGGCTATACAAGTGACAGGGCACATAAACACTCAGATGTGATCTCACGTACAGTACTTTCATTCTCAGGAATCATTCCCAGCCCTCCTTTCCCAACCCTGAGTTATGCCTCTTCTTCATGACCTATACAGTAATACCTCAGATAACACTAAGACTTGGTTCCACAAGCCTTGGTGTTATCCGATTTTTAGTGTTATCCGATGCATGTTAAAATCCTATGGGATGGATCGGATAAACTTAAAACTCCATAGAGATACATTGTAACTGCACAGGCTTTAGCGGTTGTTATCCAATCTATCCCATAGGACCTTAATGTTATTCGATCCAATTCTCCTCCCCAGATTACTTAACGTTATGCGATTTTAGCGTTATCCAAGGTAAACATTATCTGAGGTATTACTGTACTTGCTATAATACCTGTGCATGGAATAAAATTACTTTTTCTTTTCTGTTCTGATTAACATCAACCAGACTTAAGTTTTTCTTTTCCCAAAGGTAGACATCTGGAGGAACTTTGGGCAATTAACTTCCTTCCTTTGCCATGGCTGACAAGGATCTTGTCTGATCATTACCATGCAGTGAGTTGGTATGCTTACTATAGCAAGAAAGTAGGAAAGTGTACTCCAGTTTAACTTCATAGCTTTCTTTTCCAATAGATTGTCTTGGTATATCAACATGCATTCCTAAAATGAGCCAGCTCTACTTCAAAGTGAAACCCTCTAACTAGGATACACCTTCTCCAGTACCAGATGTATGGAAGTTCTTTAAAAACTAGGTGATGGCAATCCAAACTCCCTGTTGGGGATGGCTAGAAATTCTATTTGCTTCTACAGTATTTGATTTAATTGTTATAATGTTAATGATATATTTATCATGTCCCATGAAGCTAGGTTGGCCCCCTCCCTCTATTGCCAGGCAAAGATCTTCCTTTTACGGTAGGCTTTTACATAATGATGAGAGGTCTGAGAAATGCTATATTTATCAAATTTGTAACAAGTGCTTTCTGGTGTAAACTTTCATGGACCCCATTGCTGCCACTTTATCAGATGTGATGCACTGATTAGTAGGCACTAGCTCACCTCACTAACATAGGATAAATTCTCTGATAGTCTAGCCAAGAGTCAGTCATTCAAGACTTAAAGAACTATTAATGTTAACTCAGATTGCTGCACAAAAAAACTATGATATTCTGTAATAATATTATGAAGACTAAAGCATAAGTGAGATAGAAACCAAAACATTTAATGGTTCCTTCTGTTTAATTAAAAAAAGTCTTTTATTGAGTAATATTGAACTAATGAATTCTGTGTGACAGATATGCGGTACATATATATGTTTTTTTTTCTTTGATTCAGCTAGAAAATGGTGGTGACATGGCATTTCAGAGGGACTTTAACACTCAGGCAGTGAGATTTGGGATAGTGCTTACACAGGTAATTCATGTACAGACCTACTAAACTTGGTGGGAAAGTAATTGAAAATATGCTGGAGATATAGGAACACCACCATTATGGGTGGTGGGGTAGATGGTACAACAGCCAATTCTAGGTAGAGCCAAATTGCAACTTCCAGCTATCCACTATCCTTGTCTGTAGGCATACATTTGCTTTGGGTCACCTCTACCTCCTGCAGTGTAAATAGACCCCAACATATTTCAGGATTACTCTTCTTATAGAGAATAAATGGAGACATGGATTTTTAATTTTTTTAACCAAAAAGAAGCAAGATATTAGGGCTCTATTTTTTCTAATGTACAACTTTAAGAGTCAAAATGGTGTATGAGAGTAATTTTTTTAAAAAAAACAACAACTCTATATTCATTTGCTTAGGTGTCTGTCCAATTGAACTCAATGGAGCTTACTTCTCAGTAGAAAGGTATAGGCTGGAAAGGTATAGGCCCATGATGGCGAACCTTGGCACTCCAGATGTTCTTGGACTTCAATTCCCAGAAACCCATGAATGGGTTTGCTGCGATTCATCCCGCCCGTGCCGTGCCACCCTTGTCGCTCCTGGAAGTGGAAGTAAAATGCGCCCATAGGTTCGCCATCACGGGTATAGGCTTACACAACACAACACTTTGGAATGCACTGTGCTCTGCACTTCCATTAATATGTCCCATTAAGTTCAGCATGACTCTTTCTCAAGTTGTCAAGCCTTGAAAGCACTTTCTCACAAAATATTTGCAATTATTAATTTTGTCCTCAGTGTTAAACAGTTATTTCCAGAATTTCATTTTGCTGCTTAGGTCGTCTTGGGAATGACTAAGCAAGCATTAAACATCCTTGATTTAAAAGTCCAGTGTTTCTCTGTTGCTTTAGGTTTTTTCAAAAATAATTTAACAATAACATTTCCCCTAGAAGTGGCAAAGACATATGTATTACAGTGGTACCTCACTTAAAGAGCATAATGCGTTCCACGGGATTGCTCTTTAAGTGAGTTTGCTCTTTAAGTGAAACACCCTGATTTAGTTGTTAAGTGAGTTTTTGGTTGGTTTAACTTGTTAAGCGAGGCGACCATTCAGAGAAAATTCTGCTCTTTAAGCGAGTTACTCTCTAAGCGAGGCACTCTTTATGCAAGGTTTTACTGTATTTCTTTTTGCTAAGAGATCCCTTGCTAATATTTTTGCTGACATAGTTTTGATATTGGATTGAATAAAGTTGTATTAAAATGTGCTGGCTACTTCAGGAACCAAGATACCATGCAGAAATTATTTCCATATATGGATTCTTCTTTGAGATAAAAGCCGTCAAACATGATGCTTCTGCATACAGTTTCTACATGCAGGTAAGGAAAGGATTTCAAGGAGTCTTCAGGGTTTGAAAGTTAGCAATTGTTCACCTGAGCCAAAGCACTCTCAAGTCCCATTAATTTTAGTTTCAGAATCATGAGCATGTGTAAGACTATACAACCACACACATTTACAAAGAGAAATGGAAAACTGATGTTAGTGGGTCTTAGATTAAATGGGGGAGGGAGAGAAACTCTAGCTGAAATCTTGTTTTGCATTGAACTGTAAGTCACTTCCAGAAACTTATCATATAACAACTCACCATCAGTCCATCTAATTCAGTATGGTCTACCCAGACTGGCCATGGTTCTCCACAGTTTCTGGCAGGAGCTTTTTCAGCTCTACCTGGAGATGTCACAAAGCAGGTGCTCTGACACTGAATCACAAACCCTTTCCTCTGGGTGTCTAGTGCTAGTTTTGATTCTTCGTTTATTCTTTTAACATACAGTAATACCTCATATAACATTAGTATCGAATAACACGAAAATCGCATAACATCAAGGAATCTGGGGGGAAGAATTGCATCAGATAACATTAAGATCCTATGGGATGCTTCAGATAACAACCGCGAAAGCCTGTGTGGTTACAATGTATCTCTATGGATCCCATAGAGGATCAGATAACACGAAAAATCATATAACACGAAGACTTGTGGAACCAGGTTTTAGTGTTATATGAGGTTTTACTGTATTAAGCTCCACAGGAAGTTAAGACAAAACAGAGAGAGAGATGTGTACGGGAGGCTTTTTGTTGTTGTTCTGCCATATCCAAATCTGAATATTGGCAATCCTCATGGCGATCAGCTATGAAAATTGTCCTGAGAATATAATGCAGTGGCCTTTCATCTGCCTTCTGCATCGCAGCATGACACTTGTACCACTGATCTAGTTCTGCACTTCACTTTCTAGTCCTGAGCCCCTTTAGGCAGCATGGTACTATTCTCAGATCATTTACAGAAAACAAAGAAATGAATCAAAGATTGAATTGGGACACATGCTGAAAATTGTCAATATGTAAGGAGAAACCTGTAGATAGAACCTGGTTTCCAATCAGATTAAGCTAGACATGCCCTTGTTCAGCTTCTGTTCATATTAGAGGGGTTGGTATTGGTTAACATCTTGATGGATTGTGCCCAGTGTCACTACTCACTCAGCAGAACATGTCAGGACATTGATACTTTTCCATATCAGATGTACTATCCAGCAGTTCAGAACCGTGCTGTTAAAATGAATGGGATCATTTACCTGCAGCTACTTTCTAGTCGACCAAGAAAGGTTCTTCAGGAGGTCTCTTGTTCCAAATGAAGATCGGTTCTAGATCTTTGGTTTATACATACAGATACAGACCTTACTGGTTTCTCTTGATCATGAAACTCTCAGGCTCCACGCCGCTTCTACTTGGTGGTAACATTTGAAATGCAAGGTCTCTCATGATAGCTTTGTCCCCAAAGAGAGACTGAAACAGCTTTGTTGATACAGATCATCAAACTAATATATCTTAATTGCCCATTGAAGGCCAAGCCACCCCAAAATACTTTAAAAAACAAAACAAAAACAAGGGCAGCTTGCAAGTCTAAGAGTGGTGGCAAATGAGGTCATCAATTTTCTGTAGTTGACGACATCATCTTAGAACTTTGTGAGCCCTGGCTTCATATAGGACAGGTTCTGCCCCAGGGACTTTACCTAAGTTGTTGGCAAAGGAAAAGAAATAAAATGTAAGCCTGAATCACCTCTCCATCCTGCCCCAATTCACCAGGTCAAAGGTGACAATGAGAAAATAATGCTGCAAAACAGGTTCTGCTGCTTCTTAGACTTTGCTACCAGTACAAGTTAGAATACCAGCCACTTAGTACACACCTATAGCAACACCACTCAGGAACCACACTAAATAAATATATAAATAGATTACCAAATGATTTCATTAATTTCAGAACAGCAAATAATGTGGAGACAGGTTGATAGATGTGTGGTGCTATGCTGTGAGCAAGCCAGACATTGCAGTGGGATTAAAAAAATAATTCCAGTAAAAATTGCTGGCACAAATTACTCTACACAGTTACACTGCATCCAGTGGTGGGATTCAATTTTTTTTACTACCTACTCTGTGGGCATGGTATGGTGGGTGTGGCCAGGGGAAAAGCCCTGCATTGCACCCGAATTAGGACTATTTTATTTCAAAACTTGGATGGGCAGGACCAGCCAGAATTTCTGCTACCAGTTCTAGTGAACTGGTATCAACCTGCTGAATTCAACCACTGGTTGCATCCCATGAAATCCCTGGGATCTGTGGCTTGGTGAAGTCTTTACAATTTGCTGCTGTTGTTGAAAGCAGTGTGCAAGAACTTTCTAGTCAATAATGCTAAATACTCTACTAAACTACAAATCCCAGGTTTCCACTAGGCAATAAGTGTTGGGAGGCAAAACAAATGCAGTCCGTTTTAGAGAAGGGTCTTGATCATTGCAAAGATGTGGCTAGCTAGAGGCCTATGTGCAGCCTATGAGTGGAAAGCTCCCCAGCCCTTAGTGCTGGTGAAAATTACAGAAATGATTGCAGGTGACCTTTTTGGTGAAATATAAAACTTCCAAAACTCTTATGTTGGGTTTCTAGTAGTAGCTTGCTTACTAGTGATATTATTATACTAGCCTCTCTAGCACTAGAAGGAGGGCTTTCTCTGTGTCTGCTCCGGCCCTATGGAACCTGCTGCCAAGTGAGTTGCGTTTTCAGATGGAGCTGCTGCCCTTTAGGAGGGGAGTTAAGACCTGGCTGGTGGGGCATGTATGGGCCAGATGGTTGCTTCAGTCTGTTGGCTCATCTGACCCCTCCCTCTCTCTTTTTAATCTCTTTTAATCTCTGTAATTTTTAATCTTGACTTTTATACTGTGTTTTTATTGTGTTTTAAGTGTTTTTAAAGTCTGTTAGCCGCCCTGAGTACTTGTGAGGAGGGCAGCATAAAAGTTTGATCAAATAAATAAATAAATACTAAAAGAGGGATATGGGGAGATTGTGTTACAGCAGATCCCCACATTTATAATTTAATTGGTTCCCCCAGGGATAGTTGTAATGCAAACCATTGTAAGCGTGATCCTTCTTTCCCACTGGGGCCAATGTTAAAATAGAGTTCAGATCTCAGACAACTGTCAAGACTCTATTGTGTCTTCATCTCTTTTCTTCTTCCCTTGTCTGTCACCTTGCTTGCTCTTTCTGAACCTCTCTGCCATCCTCTCTTTTCTTTCATAGTCTTCCATTTCTTTCTTGCTCCTCCTGTCACCCTCAGCTGCCTTCTCTCTTACTCTGGCTGCTTCTTGGTTAACAACATAGTACTGTATTACATTTGTATTGGTTTGGCCAGATGCAAAATTGATACAACGACCAAGGAATACATAATGGACAACTGAGGCGTGTATTAATCTGTCAAAACGTGGGTTATTTTAAACTACCCATTAGGGGTGTTTATTTTGCACTGCTTACTTAACTACTGCATTCTTCTCTGTACATGTGCGTGTTGGCGCATATTGTGTTGCTTGATGTGCCCTGCAAAGTTTGCAGATTTCCTACATCTTGAAAATGCTTTTCCCCCCCACCTTGCAGTTATAATGGTAGGAGAGTCCAGCAGTGTGCTTGAGCCTAAGGATGGTTGTAGTTAGAAACAGCTCTTCAGCAGAGGTGGAGGTAGAGGTGGTGGCTGCAGTAGCAGCTGATCCCCACCCTGACCCTTCAGAATTGATTCCCTGCAGCCCCCACCCAATCCTGATGGCTATAATGCTGCAACAGTAGAGTGTTTCATTTGCTGTTATACCAAAGTACACAGAAAGAACCTCCTCGAGGATTGTGATATTCTTGAATCACCATCAGGCATACCCTGGGAAAGGCCACTTTGTGTTGCTGGCTAATCTTTCTCATGTTAGGTTAGGTGAAAGGAACTGCAGAATGAACTTGCCAAAGGGTGCTTTCATTTTGACAGTTTTGTGAATGGCCTAAACCCAGAAGAAGAAACAAAATAATAATAAAAATAATTGGTACCGACTGGTAGGCATAGAGAGGGCTGTGCCATGGATGTTGCAGCTGTGAACAGCCCTGCATCAGAGGCAGAGGTGGAGATTGTGGTAGTAGCAGACTGCTCCCCCTCTAAATGGAGGCCAGCTGCCTAGTAGCTCATTTGCAGCAGCGGCAATAAGTAGAAAAGAAAACACTGAGGGTCAGGATGGGAAAGGGGAAATCAAGAGGCTGCTTGGCAATGGCTACAGGGTTTAAGAAGGCTCCTTCAGGCAAGGTTTCACAATGGATGGACAAACTTACACAAGCACCTTGTGACCTTAACTCAGTTTCTAAAAACCTCAAATGATTGGAAACTTGATTTTTTTGACAGTCAAGACACATCCTATGTTGCATTGCCAGCTCCTTCATTCCTGGTCCATTGGTTCTGTCTGCCTATGTTGTACTTTCTGACATCAGTGTACTTCTTCCATGTCTAGGTGTGAAGCTGCCAAAATGAAGCCACCTTTTGATGAATTCATTCTGTAGTTCCTTTTGCCTGACCTAGTGTGAGAAAGATTAGCCAACACAAGATTGCCATTGTTTGGGGTACACCCAGTTGTGGTTCAAAAATGCCACAATCTTCAAGGAGGAACTTTCTGAGCACCCCATTATTGTACTGGTTGTAGAAGTTGTAGACCTGAGCTTTGGGTGTTAGTGGTGGGACATGGGGTATTATCAGAATGGTCATAAAAGCAGGGTGATAATATGAGCCATTGTAATTTGGGAGATCTACTATCATCTCGGTGGTTTAGTGATTAAGGCGCTGAACTTGATGACTGAAAGATCATCAGGTCAGCAGTTCAAGACCTGAGTACTGCATGACAGAGTGAGCTCCCATCTCTGTACCAGCTCCTGTCAACCTAGCAATTCAAAAGCAAGAAATTGCAAGTAGATAAATAGGTGCCACTTCGGTGGGAAGGTAAACAGTGTTCCATGCACTCTGGTGTTTAGTCATGCCTGCCACATGTCCATGGAAATATCTGCAAAAACACAGACCATGCTGGCTCTTTGGCGATAAACAGAGATGAGCACTGAACCCTAAAGTCAGATACGACTGGCTTTCAAGCAAGGGTGACCTTACTGTCATCTCATCTTTCAGTACCTGTTATTCTCCTCACTGTGTTTATGCCTCATTTTTTATCTTTTTATCTTCCCCCACCAATCCTCAGAACAGCCTTCTGAGAAAATGAAAACAATGCACTCATAAAGTCATAATAAACTATGCAAATTGAGTGACAAGAAACTGTTCCAAATTAAGATTTTGTATGTTCAGAATTTTTAAGTGCTTCACCCATACATACTGATGACCAGAGCACTAAATTTAACTCACTGTCATTTCAGAGAGTCAAACATGCAGATCCAATTATATCCTTTTTTACTGCTGAGCGCAGCCCTGTCAGCTTAAAGCAGGAGCGTGAAGTTAAGTATGAAATAAAAGCACAGTGCCAGATAGATGGGAAGTGGGAAGAATTCACTACAAAGAGACTTACTCAAAAATTCGGCATTAAGAGACCCAGCTGCAAAAGTGTGGTAAGGAAAAGGAGTAGAAATTGTGTTATGTCTTTGTGTTAGGGCACCCTGTATAAGAAAAGAGAGGCCAAATGTGTGCTCAGATAAAATCATGGGTTGTTAAAGTGTTGTTTCTAGGCTTCTGAAGATACATTTGGTGACAGACAATCTACATCAGGAATTCTCAACCTGCAGCCTGCAGGCCGGATGTGGCTCATGGTGCCATTTCATGTGGCTCCCCACTACCTCCACTACACCCGGAAATGCCATGTGCTGGAGGAAGGGCCAAATCCCTGTCCAACCTCCGAAGCTGTCTGACGAAGTATGACGCAGCCCCCAGCTCAAAAAAGTTGAGAACTCCTGATCGATCTCTCTCTCTGTGTGTGTGTGTGAATTTTAACAGTTTTAAGGTTTTTAGATGGAAGCTCCCACTTCCTAATCCTGGGCCCTACTTGCCCAGGGAAGGAAAAGACTAGCGTCCTCTGGCCGGGAGGAGAAATTGATTTTTGCTGTTTGTGCTGTGTGTGTGTTGTTGTTTTTTTTTTCCTGACTGAAAACCACCCTGACTCGCCATGGTGAGTGGGCAGTGATATAAAGCAGATATAATCCAAACCAAATATGCTGGTCAATCAGTGGCCAAGTTCATGTTCAAGAGAACAACAATAGTCTGTGCAGTTTAAAACCTCAACAGTTCAGCAAGTGATACTACACAGATGTGTGGTGGAAAACCATCGTGGTGGGAAAGGTAGGAATCCCTCCAAAGAAAGTTCCTGTTTAAATATAGCAACAGATAAGAAAATCTCCACTTTCCCAGTTCAGATTTTGGCAGGACATGAAAGAGAGATCCTCCCCTCACCCCATACACAAGGAAGGGTAATAATGAGACAAGCAAAGAGAATTGTTTTGAGGTTATGGTTGAGAAATTATTGGCTTTGCAAAGGCTGAGTCTATAGCTGCCCTGTGGAATCTTCTAAAATGATTCTACATGTCCAGCTCTCATAAGACATTTTGGACACTGTTAGGTCATGCAGAATAGGGGTGAGGAAATGCATGATGTGGTGGCACCATAACAAACAGTACCCAGTTCTCCATATTATGCAGAAGAATCTAACATGTAGGTGGAAACTTCTGTGTAAGTATTGGATGTCATGCGTTCCATTTTAGGTGAAATAGTTGCTGTAATGGAGCAAATTCACTCATTCATTTAGACTTCTATACAGTGGAACCTTGGTTAATGCAATTAATACATTCTCTGGGACATTTCTTACAGTGAAAATTACTTTAACTGAATTCCCCATAGGAATGCAATGAATGCAATTTATCATAGGAATGCATTGAAAAACAAAATATGTTAACCAAAATGCAGTTTCCCATTGGAATGCATTGAAAACCAATTAATCTGATCTGGAAAAAAACTGAGCCACTATTTTCTATGGATTTCCTTTTGTTATGCAGTTTTTATGTTAGCCGAGCAGTTTGTCAACCTAGGTTCCACTGTACTGCCCATCTACTACATTGGTTACTCTGGATGGTAAATCCAGTTAACATGGGCTAAAAACATAAAACATTAAATAATAATCAAATACAGTAATTCAATCAAGACAAAATAAACAGAACAAAATAAATTATTACACCAGCTCATTTCCATGCAAATGGACTTTCTCAGGAAGTATTCAAATTACAGACTGGCCATGTAGTTTCAGGATAAGTTATAGTATCCCTCTGTTTCCTTGGCATTCAGAGTCTTAATCCTAGATTAACTCACATGGTTAAAAACTACTTCCACATGCAAAGAACTGATTTTTGATGGAGGGTGGATTCAAAGTATTTTGCTGCTCCACTCACTCTATTGGCACATGTCAAGTTACTTATTAGTGTGCAAAATCTTTTTTGAGAGCTCTTCCTCTCTTCCTAGCAATGAAAAACACAACAGTAATAAAGCAAGTAGATAATAATTTTCCTTCCTTTCTCAACAGTTTCAAATCCGATGCCAGGGCAGTTGACTCCCTCTGCCTACTGGCAGGACCAGCCCAGCTTTGTGGCGGCAACTACCTTTCCATTCCCCTTCCTTTGAATTGATCTCTAAAAGTCACAAGACTTGTAGTCTTTGGTCTGTTGACGTGAGATAGACCTGTTTGTAGTTTTGTTCATTTGTGTAAAGTGAGATAAGAATAAATAGTTAAATTATTGGACAAATTCTAGACCAAACATCCTCAGTTATTGTTTTTCTTTGTTGAAATAAATTAATTAATTCAGGGCTAACTCAAAGCTTTTTGCTGCCTGACGCAGAGCAGGAAAAGGCACCCCTGTTTCTTTCAGACAAGGCATATAGTACTTCAAACCAATAAAGTTATTTTGACATCTGAAGCAGCAAGTTTCGCAAGCATCTCCCCCCCCCTTTCTCACTTTACCGCAGTAAGATTGACATCAGAACAAATTAAATAACTAAAAATTGGCTGCCCTTTCCTGAAACCTAATATCTGTTGCCTGAGGTGGCTCTCCCACCCTGCCCAAGGGTAGGGCCCAGCATGAATCCACTGTACTTTTGACTTTGCTCGTGGCATTGGAAAAGAGTTGTGTGTTAACTCTTGTTTCTTTCTGAATGCAGATCTTGAAAGCCTGCATACCATCGGTTCCCATCTACGTGACATATTCTTTTCTTTTCCCATCATCATAAAAGAGAACCTGCAGCTTAGTCACCTCCCTGGATGAACTCTTTTGGACAGCTGACTGGCACAGTTAATACCACATGTTTTAAGAGCCTGAGCTGCCGAAGCAGATGACCTGTATTTGGCACAGCAGAAAAATAAACTATGCTCTTCTCTTGTACTGGGCTCGTTCAGACGTTAATTCCATCTTCCTCCTCCATCTTCCTCTTCCTTTTGACCAGTGAGCTTTTAAAAACAGATAGGAGATCCGGTTCATCCCTCCCACCCCAAAACTAGCTGTGTGAGAGAGATTTTATGAAGCTTTCTCCTCCCACTCTCCACAGCTGGCCTTCAACCAGCTCCCCTGCAGTACTCATGACTGTTAATGATAATGGGAAATGATTAACATGCTTAACATGTCTAGCATTAAAGCACCCACCAGCAGACAACCTTTGTCCAGCCTCCACTCTGCAACACATGCTGCTTCCACATAGGAAAGGGGTAACTTAAACAGCAGGAGACTAGAGATTACTAGCCTTCCTTTGCAATTGCACTTTGGAAATAAAATGTTTTGCCACTATCATCAGAATTGTCTAAATCCTGAGGCATATGCTCGTTTGGAGTTATCTTTATATTGTCCTGAGTATTATTACAGTCAAACTTCGCATAAAGAGTGCCTTGCTTAGAGAGTAACTCGCTTAAAGATCAGAATTTCCTCTGAATGGTCGCTTCACTTAACAACTAAAAACAACCAAAATCTCGCTTAACAAATAAACCAGGGTTCACAATCCCCCCCCCCTGCCAGAAGTCACAATTGGTCATTTACAATGGTGTTTCGCTTAAAGAGAAAACTCGCTTAAAGAGCAATCCTGTGGAACGCATTATGCTCTTTAAGGGAGATACCACCGTACCTTATCCTTCATAATACAATATCTCTTTAATCATTCCGATATTTCATCAGGTAGACCTTGACTTTTCTTCTTCAAGTGCTGTAGCCGATTCCAAATACTGGTGATCATCATGGTGATCAGCCATGAAGATTGTCCCGGGAGACAATCTTCAGTGGCCTACCATTTGTCTTCTACATCACAGCATGACACTCATACCGCTGAGTCACTTTCTGGTCCTGAGCCCTTTTGGAACACAAAGTCCTCATCGGCCCCAGACTATTATTGATGAGGCTGCTGCCATCCGTCAAGATGGATTCAAGTGGGATTTAATCCATTTAGGGACCATCACCCTTCCTTGTGGACTTCTGCAACCAAAACCCTTAGTCCTCAGGGTTGTCAGGTTAGTTAACCACTGCTTAATTATTGGTGTTGAGTAGCTGGCAGTATGGTCTACTCCATAGAGCAAACTCTCTTAAAGAGAAATCCTGTGGAACACATTATGCTCTTTAAGCGAGGTACAACTGTATATCTGAGTATGTACACACATACATATACAGTACTCTCAGTATATTTCTCATACAGTATATTGAATCTGGTTGCTGGTGGCAGTTTTTCTGTCTTTAATAAATCCATGAGAAATATACTCTATGAATGTATCCATATGTGCACAGATATATGTTTGAGAAGACATTTCTATGGGAAATAATCCTGGAGTATTGCAACAATTTGTAGCTCATTTAGCACAAGTTCACAAAGTTGAGTGTTGAACATAGAATCATAGAATTACTGAGTTGGAAGGGGCTTTTTAGGTCATTGAGTCCAACACTCTGCTTAGTGCAGGAATCCAAAACAAAGCTGATCTGACAGATAGTTATCCAACTCTCTTGAATGCTTTCTCAGTGTTGGAGTGCTTACCACCTCTTGAGGCAGCTGGTTCCACTGTTGTACTGCTCTAACCTTTAAGACAGGAGTGCCCAAACTTTTTGGGCCGTGGGCTGGATCTGGCCCCCAGGGGCTGGATCTGGCCCCCAGTTCCAAGTCATCCAGCTTGCAAAGCCCTTGTCACTCCTGGAAGCGGAAGTAAAACGTGCCCGTACAGGCATGTTTTACTTCCGCTTTCAGGAGAGATTAGGGCTTCACGGGCCGGATGACTTGGCATTGGGGCCAGACCAGCCCCCAGGCCGTAGTTTGGGCACCCCACTTAAAAAAGTTAACATGAACCAAACGTTTATCATACTACTGTTGACAAGATTTTTGACACCTTAAATGAGATGATAAGGGAATAGTAATGGAGCATAGGACAATGGGATTTGGGGATGGTAGCATTTGTTACATATATTGTTAAAGTAAGCACCATCTTAGATTTAAGAAATGTGTGACAGTATTTAATGTATTTTGTGGATGTGTTTCAAAAAAAAAAAAGAGACAGTTGGGAGGAGTTGAACTGGGACTGTGATACATTGGGAAGGGTTGTAATGCCCCTCCACCATGTTACAGTCCCAATGAACATTCCCCCCCCCCCCAGAAGCTGGTATTCCTCATTGGAAAGAAGTTGATGTTGGCTATAAGTTCCCTCACCAACCACTTTGTATGTCATCAGAATGGATATGTAGAAAGTCAGCACAATGTATAAGCTCTCCATCTCATCTAACTTGGCCTTCAATTCTTGTATTCTAAGTTTTAGGCTAACAGCCTAATGCTTCTGTCAAGTTCTGCTGAAAAATGTAGCAGATTGCAGCTGAGACATTCTTGTAAAAGCGCTGAATTAAGCATTCTTTGTTGTTCAAGATCAAAGGGTTCCAAAGTCCATGATATAACAGTATTAACCTCAGCTAGGAAAGGAATATAGAACTGACAGCTAAAACATACTTCATGGTTAGGCAGATACAAAGGGCAGCTGTTAGCCAATTAATCCCACCATTTAACTTTACATTTATCTTGATTTGAAGAGGTAGTGGTGGTTATCAGCTCAGAAGGAATGTGGAGGTGGTAAAATAATAATCTTAGAATCAAAAGAAAGATAAGAAAAGCAACACACTCATCATTTTTAAGCATTTCATAAATGAAATTCTAACTAGTAGAAAGGAATAAAAAAATTATAAATCCCATGAAAACTCACCTGTATTACTTTCTCAATTTAAATCTTAATTAAATATTTTTTTAAAACCTCAGCAGCCCACCCTTCCCCAAGAAATGGAAATGCCAGAGTCACACTTTATATCTCCTAATAATAAAAATACTCCTGGAGTCAAAATGTGGGTGTTACTGGAAGCATAGGCCAGTATGTCAGTGTGGTTGAATATAGGAAACAGTTGGTGGGGGATGTCAGAGATATTTTTGTATTTGTAAACAAATAAAGAGTTCCGTAACAAAGTTGTCTATGCACTTAACCGAATGGAAAAATACTGAGGTCACACATTTTGCCATGTACAAAGTTCTTGGATTGGGGTGGGATTGAGTCTACAGATAAGTTGTCTGTTATTTACTTTATTGTGCAGGAGTTGGTGCTGTCACATGTGTTGGACTCCCATTGGCTACACTGACTTGAAATTATGAGGAAGTTCTTTTCATGGAAAATGTTGGGAAGGGGCAATTTGTTTAAGACACTCATACAATGCCTTTCAATAAGAAAATCACTAGGGCAACAGTAATACTATTTTAGGAGACTGGAAAGATAAAAAAGAGCAGCATAAGTAGATAATATGAAAATGCATGTTAAATTCACATCAGATGTTTAGCAGCCTGGGGAAAATGAATTATGACCTGTGGCAGGTATATTTCCCAGAGAAGAGAGTTGCTTACACAAGGTGTTCCCACACAAAAGGTCTTCTTTCTTGAGGTCTACAGTCTCTCTACTTTTAATGGGAGCAACCTGAAGAGAACTCTCAAAGACAGGACCAGAGCACTGGCAAATTGGCTATCATTCCCATGTTTCTAAACCTTTTCAAAGTAAATACCGTCGCTTTGAACTATGTTTGGAAACAAACCAGGAAAGGCACAATTGCCTTATCAGCAACGTTGAATGTGTGATACAACGTTACAGGCAGGTCATAGAATTATGGAGCTGGAGGACACATGAAGGATTGTCTAGTCCAGTCCTTTGGCAATGCAGAAACATGTTTTCCTCTTACTTGGTTCCAGTTAGAATCGTAGAATAACTGAGTTGTAAAGGGCTGTCCAATTATCTCTTAAATGTTTTCAGTGTTGGAGCACTCACCACCTCTCGATGAAGTTGGTTCCACTGTCGTACTGCTCTGACTTAAGATGTTTTCCTTAATTATAATACCGGTAATAATTTGTGTCAGAAATTATTCTGGGTTGAAAGGCTTTTTGCTGGAGAAACTCTGCTTAGGGGACACCTGGATGAGGCTCCTTTCATTTCCCCAATATCTTTTCCCACCGAAGTGGTCCCTATTTATCTACAGTACTTGCAATTTCTTGCTTTTGAATGGCTAGGTTGGCATGAGCTGGGACAGAGACAGGCGCTCAAACCATCATGCAGTACCTGGGCCTTGAACAGCCAGTTTGCTGACTGTCCAGCAAGCAAGGCAAGCTTATTAACCACTGAGCCAATGCAGCCCCTAATATTTCCTAATATTCAGCTTATATCTGGCTTCCTGTAATTTCAGCCTGTTATTATGTGCCCTGTACTCTTGGATGATGGAGAAAAGATCCTACTCTTCCTCTTTATGGTTATCTTTCAGGTATTTGAAGGGTACTATCATATCCCTTCTTAGTCTCCTTTTCTCAAGGCTAAACATGCCCAGTTCCTTCAGTCTTTCCTCATATGGCTTGATTTCCAGTCTTCTGATCATCCTTGTTGCCCTTCTGTGTACCTACTCCAATTTATCTATATCTTTCTTAAAGTGTGGTGCCCAGAATTGGACATAATACTCTAGATGTGGCCTGTTACTTCCCATTCCCTGGTACAGTAATACCTCGGATAACGCTAAGACTTGGTTCCACAAATCTTGGTGTTATCTGATTTTTAGTGTTATCCGATCCATGTTAAAATCCTATGGGATGGATCGGATAACATTAAAGCTCCATAGAGATACATTGTAACCGCACAGGCTTTAGCGGTTGTTATCCGATCCATCCCATAGGACCTTAACGTTATTCGATCCAATTCTCCTCTCCAGATTACTTAACGTTATGCGATTTTAGCATTATCCAAGGTAAACGTTATATTACTGTACTTTTCAAGTCACAGTGGTCAGAATACTGTTAAAATTTGTGTGCAGGTTGTGTAAGTTGTTGCAGCAAATTGTGACAAGGTTGATAACATTTGGGGGCATGTCTTGGTCATGAGCTTGGTCATGCAACCAACTGCACAACTCAGATGCACCCTAGCACCTTGTCCACTTAGCCACAGTTAGCTGCAGTAAGTTACAAAAACATTATGCAAACATGAATAGAATTCTGGCTACGTTCTTCACATGCTTGCTTGAAACATCAGGCCAGTGTGCATAATAAATCCAACAGCTATTGTTCACAAGATTTCTCAGATCAATGATGGGGAGTGTATTACACTCTAGATGTCCTATAATCCATCACTGTTGGCTAGGCGAGCTAGGGTAGATGGGAGTGGCAACCCCACAACAACCAGAGGGCCATATATTTCCTTACCCTACCACATGTCAACTTTCAGGACAGGATTACATGGAGAAATTCAATATATGGCTCCCTGCTGACTTGCTGCTAAATGGAGCATTCATAAGGTCTACAGCAACGGATCACTGACTGATACTCCACAAATAATATTCCTCATCTGGAGTCATGTTTTGGCTGCGTGGATGTTGCTGTTGTTGTCATTATGATTAATATCAGGTATCTATTGTGATTAAAACATTTGCATTTATATGCATGTTGTAGTGTGGTCCAAGGGTTGCTCATGATCCGGGATGGGAACACCTAACCCAACCAAAATTTTGGAGAGCTGCCCCTTGTCCCATTCATAAGACATTACTGGTGAGATCCTAGAATAGTTGTGGCTAACCTGGGCACTCCAGGTGTTTTTGGACTTCAATTACCAGAAGCCTAAGTCAGCACTCCTGCTGATCAAGGCTTCTAGGAATTGAAGTTCAAGAACACCTGGAGTGCCAAGGTTAGTCATCACTGTCCTAGAAGACAGGTTAAACGGTGTGAATCTTATATGCTGCTTGCCTTCTAAGTGTAGTCAAAGTGTTTTTTCTTAGGTTGACTTCTGACAGTGATAATGTGCAACTTTTTGAAATTGATAAACAAAGTCACTGTAACAGATAGATATAGGCAAATCAGAAGAACCTCACATAGTTTCTCCAGATTGCAACAGGCTTTATTAAATGGACTTTCTTTTAATGAAATCATTTACTTGATAGGAGGGAAAATGGTTTCATCATTTTAGGCTGGTGAAGAATGTGTAAAAATGAGCAGGAAATAGTATTGGAAGTGACTGCATTGAAGTTTCTCTGCATCTTCCGTCTCATTGTTTGTTTCCTATATAACATAGCGTAGCTACAGCCGTATCTGCCGTATCAATTATACGGGGGCCCCGGACCACGGGGGCCCCCAACGTGCGTAAGCAAAACAAATCTTTACCCTTCCTAAAGGCCCCCAAACAAATTTTTATACGGGGCCCCACCAAGGCACGCTACTCTTCTGATATTCAAATATCCTTCTGCAGCATCTTGTATTAATATTATAGAAAAAAAACAATATTTCTTATGTTTTAGTGCATTTGGGTCTTAAAATAAGTAATGAGAAGCATAACCATTGAAGTGCCAGCTTTGCTTGCCAACCACAAACAATAAAATGCTTTTGTTTGTACACACTCCAAACAGCAAACAAACAAAAACACTCACAATAACTGGTGCTTGAAAATCAGCCAGAAATTGAGTAAGTAATCACAGATACACATATAACACACTGTGTTTTTATGTGGGAAAGCCACTCTGCTAAACATTATTCTTTAACCCTTGTTGTTAAGTGTTTTTTGATGTATAAATGATCCACTGAAATTGCATGATCAGGTACGCAAACTTGTTTCCTCTGCTGATCCTCTTTTATATACCTCAGCCTTTCCTGTCCTGATGTCCTTCAAATTATGTTTGAGGAGCACAATGGCCATGATGATTGTGAGTGATGGAATTGTAGGAAGACACCGGATGAGGAAAAACGGATATATTTTGATTGTTGAAGTATGAAAACCGACTGCATTTCTTCAGCTCCAAAATGCTGCAGTTTCAATACACAGCATTGCAATAGTTCTAAAGACAGCAGGCATAACCATCCCAGACAGCCTATAGACTGTGAGCAACAAATCAAATATTAAGTTGTGTTTACTGCCGACTGAACTTATTGTGTCCTTTGAGTGATTCTTCTTTGCTGAAAGACAGGATGGCCGAAAGAAGAAATTAACTAACAGAACCATGATCAGATGACTCAAGGAAATGTCATTGTTTGAAAAGAATGGGCTGGGGAAACCTTCTACCTTCAATGACATGGCAACTCTTCTCTAGTCCAAAACAAACAGTGTTGTTAAACTGAAGGTCAGAGTAGCTCTGGTGTGAATAAGCTACAATGTATACGCTTCCTACCAGAGTTGTATAGAATAATAAACATTACTAAACAACAGGAAAGCAACAAAGAGAATCAGAGGCTCCAATGAACAAAAAACATTAATGGGGAGTGGAGAGCCATTGAGGAAGGAAGCACACGGGTTTTATTTTAAGATTTTACCGCGCTTGCCCCCAAATGCTAAATGTACTCTTACATTGCTGTGGTGGTGAATAGGCTGCTTTAATTTCCCCGTCTGTAGAGGTAGGTTATAAGAATGAACAGAAGCAACATTAAAATTAAATATAGTATGATACACAATAAAATGGAGTGTATTTAAAAAAACAGTAAACCACCAAGAACTAGGCAGCCTACAGAAATAATTATAGTTAGCCATTTGTGGCCTGAAAAGAAAACAAACAGAAGACCTAATATCTGTAAAGGTTTGGCGTAAAAAGACTTAGAGGCAGTTTCTATTTATGGCTTGTAGGATCAGAGTATATGTTAAGACAAATGTGTGTCTCCTCCTCATACAACATGACCCTTCCAGGCCTGCAGAGTTTTCAGTGCATTGTGCCTGATATCAGACTTGCAAACAAAGCTGTCCTATCTCCCAATTGGCCAACTACAAAACAAGAGCATTCATATTTTGCTAAATGAGGATTGGAGAAACTTAATATGAAAACAGTCTTTTTCTCCTAAGGATTCACTGCTTCAAAAGAGCCTCCTCAAAGATTGCGGTATTTCTGAACCACAATCAGGTGCACCCTGGTAACAGCTGATTTGTGTTGCCAGAAATTGTTTCTCACACTAGGCCAGGTGAAAGGCACTGCAGAATGAACTCACCAAAAGGTGCCTTCATTTTGGCAGTTTCATGTCTGGCTTTGGCATGGAAGAAGAACTGCTTCTAGATATGAAATCAACATCTTGCTGAGCGAAGCCCTAAGTCAAATAGGCACTTGAGAACTCTAAGTTTTAGAGTCTGTAGAAGTGTATCAACTCCACAGTACAGTTATAACAGTATGACACCATTTCAGCTGTTGTGGATCTATACTATACAATCTTGGGGTTGTAGTTTGATGAGGGTAATAAAATCTCTCTGCTCGACATCTGTAGCTAAGGAGTCGTACTGGAGTTCTCTTGCACCAAATTATATAATCTAATTAGAAATTCCAGGGCACACAGAAAGAGCCTTCTCAAAGACTGTGGTATATTTGAACCACAATTGGGCATACCCAATGGCAACCTTATGCCGACTAATCTTTCTCACACTAGATCAGGCAAAAGGAACTATGGAATGAATTCACCAAAAGGTGGCTTCATTTTAGCATATCAGAGAATAAACAAAACAAAACAAAAATGTAGCACTTTGAAGACTGTTAAATTTTAGCTTTCATGGATTAAGTCCACTTCGTCAGACATGGGAGTGAGTCTTCATGGCATCAATTTATATACATTAGGTAAAGAGGTACAGAGTGATTTGTTGGCATACAAATCAATATGGCTTTATACAATTGGTAATAGCAGATGATCTCTGGCTGTTATTCAGATTACTTGTAAATATCCACTTTTCAATTGAAAGTACAGTAAGACCTTGCATAAAGAGTGCCTCGCTTAGAGAGTAATTCACTTAAAGAGCAGAATTTTCTCTGAATGGTCGCTTCGTGTAACAACTAAAACCAACCAAAAACTCACTTAACAAATAAATCGGGGTTCACAATCCCCCCCCCCCCGAAGTCACTATGAGTCACTTACAATGGCGTTTTGCTTAAAGAGCAAACTCGCTTAAAGATCAATCCTGTGGAACACTTTATGCTCTTTAAGTGAGGTACAACTGTAGTAGGAAGATACAAAACAAACACCTGGCGTTGAACATTTGCTAATTAGCTTAACCTTTAGCATCTATTGACAATTGTGTGAGTTCATCCTTTATTCAGTGAGACTTGTAGCTACCCAAATGACAGTAAATACCTATGCATGCAATGGATCCAAGGTGTCAATGGCAAGTTATCTACCTATCAGTGAGAAAGTAACTAGGTACTCTCCAGGATTCATGAAGCTGTCTGGTGAAGTTCCTTCTTCCATGTCTTGGCCATACGTGAAACTGCCAAAATGAAGGTATCTTTTGGTGATTTCATTCTGCAATTCCTTTTGCTTGACCCAGTGGGAGAAAGATTAGGCAGCAACACAAAGTGGCCGTTACCAGGTTTCACCCAATTATGGTTCAAAAATACCACAGCTCTTAGTAAAACTGAGTTATAAGTAGTAAAAGGCAAATGCTGTTCCAATCACGCAAAACACAGGAGTAGTTATGAACATGGTGAGTGAAGATTTTCTCCTTTGTCAATTATTTATTTATTTAAATTTATTTAAATTTATAAATCACGATTCAGTAACAGTCCCATAATCAAGCCATTAAACAGCATGTCAATTACGACATGCTGTTTAATGGCTTGATTATGGGACTGTTACTGAAAGATCACTAATGAATACTGTATCAACTGTGAAACTATGAAAAACAGCTGGCCCACACAGCAAACAACACATTATGTGACCATGGGTTTGGTAGATGTCACCATGAGAATTGTAAGCCACTGTTCTCAGCTGACTTCAGCATTAATTGTTGCTTTCTGATTGCAGCTCTTGTTTCATTATAAAGTACAGTACAGTGACTGAGTGCCTGAAATAGAAAGATGCATTTACAGATAGAAGTTGAATACTACTGAGATCTTGTAGAGATTTAACCTTCTGCACTTTGGATAATATTAAATATTCTAAAAGTAACAGAATAAAAGTTAATAGTTGTATAAGTGGTTTTATGACAGCAATCAGGAATTATTACTGGAAATGACATTTATTTATGTGTGTGCATGTCTGTGTCTCAAAGCTTGCTAAATATTTGAGTTGATGTCTTAATTTTCTAGTCTTCTGAATTACAATAAAAAGCAGAGTTATTTATTTAAATAAAATGTAATTTACTCAGAAACTATTCTGTAATTTTGAGCTTCTTTGATCACATAAACATTTTCACTGCATTACATTTTATCGTATGTACTTATCATAGATTAATTCAATCCAATTAAAGGAAGGGTTCTAATCTAGCTGGGATCTCAGTAACCTAACATGTGTTTTCTATTCAATTTACTTGATTGTTAACAATGTAATAATAAAAACAAGATGTTATGATGAAAAATAGCAGCACCAAATAGACTGAAAATAACGGCTCATAGTACTTTTGTATTACATGGCATTTTAGAATTTAATGTACTTACTGTACCAACTGTGGTGGCTTAATGATTAAGACACAGAACTTAATGACTGGAAGGTTGGCAGGTCAGCAGTTCGAGACCCAGGTGCTGCATGGTGGAGTGAGTTCCCATCTCTGTCCCAGCTCTTGCCAACCTAGCAGTTTGAAAACAAGAAATTGCAAGCAGATAAATAGGCATCACTTCAGTGGGAAGATAACAACACTTTGAGCATCATTTTGCTTGCACGGAAATTAGAACAATGGTCCTATGTTACTGGATTCCTTGGCATCTTCTTCCTTGGGAATGGGAATGTATATTGAACATTGCTAGAATACTGTTTTGTTTTCCATATTTTTGCCATATTGTTGACAGACAGTCTCTGTGGCTTGAAATATCTCTATTAGTGTTCTCTCTATCCCAGGTGATTTATTTCTTCCTAGTGCTTTCAGAGCAGCTTCCACTTTTTGGAACTATGAGGTCTTCATCATAGGAGTCCTCTTCAAAAGTTATACTTTTATGTCTTCTGTATCTGTCTTCAGTGTACTATTTGCATCTTCTCTTTATTTTCTCCTGGTTAGATACTTTGTATCCCTGTTGCTTGTTTAGCAGTTCTAATTTAGGGTTCAATTTCCCTTTAATTTCTTGGATCTTCTGGAAATGATATCTTGTTTTTCTCCTTTTTTTAAAAAAAAATTCTTTGAAATTTTATTTCTATCATATAAGAAGTGGAAGTGATTGTGATTCTGCTACTGTTGAGCAACTGAAGCTCTTTCCTTATGGTGCATCCTCCTTTCTGGGCTTTTTTGTGTCCATTGGTGGTTGCTGATGTGCAAACCCATCACATATAAAATGGATGATGAATAATGGCATGCTTGTCTTTAAGATGGAGTGCTGCTTCATAGGTTATGATTATATGACCATGAACAGTAGAAATGCTCAAAATCTGTGATCCTAGATCACAAAAGAAGTACAGTAGCACACTAATCATAGTTGAATTCTAACTTGTTACTATTGCATTTTTACAAGATTCCTAATGCAAGAGAATGCAATCTGATCACCAAGATGTGCTTCCACCTGTGAAAGCCCAGGAAATAGTTCACAAATGGTTATGCCACAGTAGGTTCCTGGACAAGGCAAGCTGGACTAGCCAACAGTGTGGCAACTGTTGCCGCAACTGTTGCCACAACAGCATTTCTATAGTTGGTGTCATCTTACAGCTGTGCAAAAGTGTTGTGGTGACTGAAATCCCTTTATGAATGTTGTCCTTTTCTTTCCACCATCAAGCCCTCTGAGAGTTGTTCTTCTATATAATTACATTACCTGACATTATGGTAATTTTATGAAATTCTAAACCTTAACAGGGTTCATGATGCTGTCCAAACCAACCAACCAACCAACCAACCTGGAATGCAGCAGAACAGAGAAACATTCCTTTTTGGACAATATTTCCCAGAATCCTTATATGTCGCAGCAAAAAATATACAGTAAAACCTCGCATAAAGAGCACTTTGCTTAGAGAATAACTTGCTTAAAGAGCAGAATTTTCTCTGAATGGCCACCTCGCTTAACAAGTGAAACCAACAAAAAACTCGCTTATCAACTAAATCGGGGTTCACAATCCCCCCCCCCCCAAAGTCACAATTGGTCACTTACAATGGTGTTTCACTTAAAGAGCAAACTCACTTAAATACCAGTCCCGTGGAATGCATTATACATTATGCTCTTTAAACGAGGTACCACTGTATTATAATTTTGACTAGCTGTCGTCTGTGCTCACAGCAGTAGCGTCTCATTCTAAATGTTGACTTGCTGGTGTTATGAATTACATGAACAGGTCTTAAAACTAAACTGACAACTCCTGTAAAGATACTTTATTGTTATAATAACTATCCTGCTCTGTCAGCAATGCATGGAGAATCTCTATGTGCAGAAATACCAGTGAGGCAGCTATGGCCAGATCCTACCTAGTCCAAAATATGTCATAAGAAACATGCAGAGTCATTACCATGTAAATTGTATGCCTGGATGGCCTGATGTCCTCTCAGTGTCTTGGGTCCCAGCCTCACTTTCCACCCATCCTACTCACACTTCTGCAGCATGAGTTATAGGCTTGCACAGCTGATCCAACATTTAGGTTATAGTCCTTCAAGGGGCAGGCTATCATCTCCAGAGTTGAGAACGTTACCTTTTTGAAGTGAAATGTCCAACTGTTGAAAGGATCCATGCTGACTGGGGGATTGTGAGAGCTATTGTCTAGCAAAGAGAATGTGTGACTACAGTACACAGTGGGAGAAATGCAAGTGGTTCCCCTGTGCAGTCACACCCAGAAGTTAGGTTTCTCCAGGTTCTGTTTAGCTGGTCACACAGGAGTCTGCAGAGAGAGAAGGTAGGAAATTGGCACTCAAAAGCTTGTTAGAATAGCTCTCCTCTCTGTCCAGATTTGTGAGAGGCATGCTTAAAGCAGTGCTACTTTAACAAGCTGGAAACAAGGCTGATTGATAACTTCATTCTCTTTCTCTGCCAATGTCCCCCCCCCCAAGATTGTTTAGTTGCCATAACACTAGGTGGCATATTTTTTAAAGAAGAGAAGGAGAAGGAAACAAAATGGGAAGTGGAAATCATCTCCATGGACCACAGCAAAACAGGCTTCTTTGTCATCTGCTATCCTCCAGAGTCTGCCTAGATCCACACCCAGCGTGCTAATGACGCTAACCATATCAACCTGTGCCGCCCTCTTCTTCTTTTGTCTTCAGTCTTTTCTAGCATCAGGGCCTTCTCTAGTGAGCCCTCTGTTATTATTTGGTGGCCAAAGTATTTGAGCATCAGTATCATTGTCTATCCTTCCAAGTAGCACTCAGGATTGATTTCGGATTTACAAAGGAAAGACTTCAAACAGCAGCCAATTTCCCACTGCCCTGCTCTCACTGCTTCTATTGAGTCTTCTTCTTGTTGTTCTGCTGTATTAGAATCCAAATACAGTATTGGCGATCATCATGGCAACCAGCCATGAAGACTATCCTGAGAATATAATGCAGTGGCCTTTCATCTGGCCTCTGCATCGCAGCATGACACCCATACAACTGATCCAGTTCCACGAGTCACTTTTTGGTCCTGAGCCCTTTTGGCTCCAGGCCAGTATTGATGAAGCTGCTGTCCTCCATCAAGATGGATTCAAGTGGGATTTAATCCACTTTGGGATCATCGCCCTTCCCTGTGGACTTCAGCACCCAAGCCGTTAGTCCTCAGGATTGTCAGGTTAGTTAACCACTGCCTGACACTTGGCGTTGAGTTGCTGGTAGTATGGGCTACTTTACTGCCATAGCAAGATTACCTTGCCAGACAAAAGGTACTGCAGTGCAATAGCTATAAACAGAATGGCTCTGATCCCATCCACATGTGCTCAAGTGATCACACTGCCTGAATAGATGAAAATGCATTCAATTCCAGAAAAATAGAAGCCCCAGCAGCAGAGGAAAAAACTGTTAAGGGAGAAAAAATTCAAGCTGATTCCCATGGATTTGTACATCATGTCATCATCATCATTGGTTCCTTTGGCACAATGCACATAGGGCAGCAAGTTTCTGCCAGTTAATCCTGTCCAAGGCAGTGTCTTTGACATCTTCCCATCTGGAGTCCACTGTCCATTGGTCCACTGTGCAATAACAAGCACTAGGTTTTGCACAGTCTGTCCCATTTCTGCTTCCCCTCTAGCAGCTCCCGTTGCTGCAAAATTGCCTCATTGAGGACCCGTTATTGCCAGGAAACACCGAGAATTCTCCATAAGCAATGCTGATGAAACACATCGAGCTTTTGTGCTATGCATACCGTTATTGCCCACATTTCAATGGGAGTAGACTGCTGTTGGCATGTCAATTGTCTTACAAAGCTGTAATTTGGACTTATCAACTTGTACATCATGTAGCCAGTGGAAAATAATACAGCCATCCCATTCCAGAACATTGCCTGCATTATTTGTCAATATAGTTTCACCCCTGCTTCTGAGAATGGTTGAATAGCAAAGAAGCCCCATTGTTACCCTCCTAGAGCAATTAGGTGTCTCTGAGAAAAATTGGATAGAGGTCATAAAGTAGCCTCTAGCAATTTTAACTAGAGCTGTATGGACACAATCTTATCCGACCAAAACTGCTATGGGCAAACTAAAGCTGTGCTGAATTAAAATAACCTTCTCCAGGAAATTGCGCTCACCCTGGCTGAACTTCAGAGTGTTATCCCAGTCCAAATCTGTGCCAGCACTAGGGTTGTTTCCCTGGGTTAATGGGTGATTGTATACAATGTCACTTCATTCATCTTGCCATACCATACTTCTTTTGCACCCTATTCTTGGCTTTTCTGGCATAACTTGAAGAACAGTTTTGCTGGCAGATTGGTCTGTTAGAAGATCTCTGAGATTTATTTTAAAAGAAGAGGCTTGCTGGTAAACATAACCCTTACAGTCAGTAAACTGTACATCTTTGGGTTAGGACTTTATTTTTCCCTTCTACTTACTGGCACAATTAGATAAAATCTTGTTGGGGAGCTTTGTATCTGTGTGGAGCATAGACAGAATGAGATATTTTGGTATAGTAAAGGGTTTCCCTTGCTTGAAAGCCAGTCACATCTGTCTATAGGTTTTGGGGATCATCTCTGTTTACAGCCACAGAGCTAGAGCTGTCTGCGTCTGCAGAATGCTGTTACCTTTCTTGCCTATTTATCTACTTGCAATTTCTTGGTTTCAAACTGTCAGGTTGGCAGGAGCTGGGACTGGTGATGGGCACTCACTCCATTGTGCAATACTTTGGTCTCAAATGTCTGACCTGCCGAGTGGTGAGCTCCAAAAATTTTTACTACCACACTGTGGGCGTGGTATGGTGGGTGTGGCCAGGTGGAAAGCCCTGTATTGTGTATTGCACCTGAATTAGGACTGCAGTACTGCACTTTATTTCAAAACTTGAATGGGCGGGGCCAGCTAGAATTTCTGCTACCATTTCTGGCGAACTGGTGCAAACCTGTTGATGCCCACCACTGCTGCTGACTATCTTAACCTCTAAGACACCCTGGTCCCAACATACCTCCACTATATTACTAGCCTCACTTGCTTGAGATAACTAGCTTCATTTTAGTGCAATATTAATAATTCTGTGCCATCAAAGCTGATTCCAATTTACAATATCTCGTACCAGGATTTTCTAGGCACAGAATATTCAAAGGTGATTTACCATTCTTTTCTTCTGGGGCTGCCCTTGGATTCTGCAGTTTGCCCAGAAAATGGAATGACAGAGTGGTTTGGAATAGGAAAAGGAGTAAGACAAGGCTGCATTTTGTCACCCTGCTTATTCAACTTATACACAGAGCACATAACGCCCAATGCAGGGATGGAGGAATCACAATTTGGGATCAAAATTGCTGGGAGAAACATCAACAATTTGAGATATGCAGATGATACCACCCTAATGGCAGAAAGTGAGGAGGACCTAAAGAGGCTCCTAATTAGGTTGAAAGAAGAAAGTGCAAAAGCTGGCTTGAGACTCAATATCAAGAAAACCAAGATAATGGCAACAGGCCCTATCAGTCCCTGGAAAATAGATGGGGAAGAAGTAGGGGCAGTGACAGATTTTACTTTCCTGGGATCAAAGCTCACTGCAGATGGGGATTGCAGCCATGAAATAAAAAGGCGACTGATTCTTGGGAGGCAAGCGATGAGAAACCTGGGGAGCATAGTGAAAAGTACAGACATCAAATTACAAACAAAGATTCGTCTAGTCAAAGCAATGGTATTCCCTGTGGCAATGTATGGTTGTGAGAGCTGGACCATTAGGAAAGCTGAGCGCAGAAGAATAGACGCCTTTGAGATGTGGTGTTGGAGGAGAGTTTTGAGAGTCCCCTGGACAGCGAGGAGAACAAATAGATCAATCTTAGAAGAAATCACCCCTGACTGCTCCTTAGAAGGTCAAATAGTGAAGATGAAGCTATGGTACTTTGGACATCAAATGAGAAGAGAGGATTCACTTGAGAAAGCCTTGATGGTTGGAAGGGTCGAGGGCAAAAGAAGAAGGGGGCGGCCCAAGATGAGATGGCTGGATGATATTATTGTAGAGACAATGGGTGCAAAGCTGAGCGAGTTGAGGGGGATGATGGTGGAGGACAGGAGTGCCTGGCGGACAGCGGTCCATGGGGTCGCAGAGGGTCGGAATCGACTGTGCAACTGAACAACAAAAATCCTGTACAGTATTTTGCTTGTGTGAGACAGTCAAACGGAAATATTTTATTTTAAATGTTTTACCAAGTCTTAAGCATTTATGTTTAATTCTTCTAATTGAAAAAGAAATTAAAACGGACTGAACATCCCAAGAATAGTTACAGCAAATAATCTGTGTATTTCAAGGGGGTGTGTGCGCGTGGAAAAAATACACATTTCACATTTTCTCTTTCCTTTCTCAGGGCTCAACCTCAGCCATGAGAGAAGACAACGTCACGTCGCCACTAAACGGCTAAGTGTGCCTTTTCAAAAAAGGGCTTTCCTTCCCCATCATCCACTATGAACCTAACAAAACTGTCCCTGGGACAGGCAAAAACCTCCCACTTCTTCTCCAAGGCGTCCAAGCGAGGAATACAAATCCCACCATGCAAAGCGCTAGAAGCGCTCGCGCGGACGGCTGCCCGCAAAGACTACACGTCCCGAAATGCCGCTCGCCAGAAACGCCAGCCTTCCCAGGCCTGCCTCTCAGGCACTGCCTTCCTGGGGTTTGTAGTCCTTCCGCCGTATGCCGTTGGGGCTGAGGCCGGGGGGAGGGGAGGGAGGGCGCCTGGCGCATGCGCAGGGCCGACCAGAGGCAGTTCCTGTAGCCCCGCTGAGGTAATAAAAGTTTCTCCTTTGAGGAGGAGGAGAAGGGAGAGTTCCCAGCGCCGGGGAGCGGCCAAGCGTCGGCGGCAGGTCCGGCTTTGGCGTGGAGGCTCCACAGGAATTTCCCCCTCGGTCGGAGAGAGGCGAAAGCAGGGCCGCGGAGGAGGAAGACCTTCCCGCCCATCCTAGCGCAGCCGGCAAGGTACTCCCTCACTCACCCCGCCTCAAGGGAGGGGAGCTCTGAGGCGAGTGGGTGGGTGGGTGGGCGGTTGCGCTTCCCACTGAGGGTCAGCCAGGCGGGACACGGGGGAACCCGCGAGTCGGGGCAGGCGGGTCGTGTGAACGCGTTCGGGTGGTGTGAGGGAACACGGGAACACACACACACGGGCGAATGGGGGGGGGGCGGAAGGCGTGCGTAGGGGTCTTTTGGGAAAGGCAAGGCGGGGTAAAAAAAAGGTGGAGGGGTGGAAGGAGTGGTAGGTCTGGTGAGGGCGGATGGGAAGGCGGAGCTGAAGGAGTGGAGGAAGGATATTGGGGGGGGGGCATTTGGGGTTGAGGTGTGTCCATGGGTGGGTGGGAAAGAGACGGAATAACCCCTAAAATGATTCCTCATTCACGATCTTCAGTGGGCTGGTCTTTGGGAAGGAGTTCTAGTACGATGGGCGGCTTGGGAGGTGGGGGGAATGCCTGACAGATGGTCCTAAAGAGGAACACACACACACACACACACACACACACACACACACACACCCCTCTACTCAGCATTAGTTACACACACACACACACACACACACACCTCTACTCAGCATTAGTTACACACACACACACACACACACCTCTACTCAGCATTAGTTACACACACACACACACACACACACACACACACACACACACACACACACACACACACACACACACACCTCTACTCAGCATTAGTTACACACACACACACACACACACACACACACACACACACACACACCTCTACTCAGCATTAGTTACACACACACACACACACACACCTCTACTCAGCATTAGTTACACACACACACACACACACACACACACACACACACACACACACACACACACACACACACCACACACACACACACCTCTACTCAGCATTAGTTAGACCACATCTGTGGTCTAGTTAAGACTGCAGTGGCTCAAGTGGCTAAGATGCTGACTGGAAGGTGGGAGGTCAGCAGTTCGATTCCTGAGTACTGCAGGATGGAATGAGCTCCCGTTGTCTGCCCCTGCCCCTGCCAATTTAGCAGTTTGAAAGGAAGAAATTGCAAATAGATAAACAGGGATCACTTCGGTGGGAAGGTGTCTAGTCACCAGAGGCGTAGCTACCGCCGTATCTGCCGTATCAATTATACGGGGGCCACGGGGGCCCCCAACGTGCGTGAGCAAAACAAATCTTTACCCTTCCTAAGGGCCCCCAAACAAATTTTTATACGGGGCCCCGCCAAGCCATGCTACTCTTCTGCTAGTCACGGCTGCCACATGACCACGGAAACGTCTGCAGAAGCAGACAGCTCTTCGGCTTTGGAACGGAGACGAGCACTGAACCCTAGAGTTGGATACGACTGACTTTCGAGCAAGGGAAACCTTTACCATTGCCTTTAGACCAGATCTAGAGTACTGTGTCCCATTCTGGGCACCACACTTTAAGAAAGAGGCAAACAAATTAGAGCAGGGGTGATCAGAGGACTGGAAACCAACCCCAGTGAGGAAATACTGAAAGATCTGGGCATGTTTAGCCATGAGAAAAGGAGTCTGAGAAGGGGATATGGTAACACTCTTCAAATACCTGAAAGATGGCCATCAAGAGGAAAGGAAGGATCTGTTCTTGGTCATCCCAGAGTACAGGGCCCGCAATAACAGGCTCAAACTAAAGGAATTCAGCTATCAGCTAAAAATCAGGTAAAAGTGTTTTAACTGTTAGAGCAATATGAGAGTGGAACCGACGGCATTGTGAGATGGTGAACACTCCAACACTGGAAGCATTCAAGGGAGAGTTGGACAACCATCTGTCAGATCTGCTTTGATTCAGATTCCTGCATTGAGCAGGGGGTTGGACTCGATGGCCTGAAAGGACCATTCCAATTCAATAACTCTATATGCAACACCACAGAGACAGTGTTTTCTGCCTCTGAACATGGAGGTCCTGTCGCAGCAGAGATACACAAACAGCCCTCTTCAACAGGAGTGGCCAAACTTTTCGGGCCACGGGCTGGTTATGTGGTTCCTCCCACCCAGAAATGGAAGTAAAATGCACATGTGTGTGCTATAAATGACCCATGGCTGTCGTAAACACGTTTACGATAGCCGTGGGTCATTTACTGCAGCGTTCTGTGTGGGTGCATGCACGTTTTACTTCTGCTTTCAGGAGCAGTGAGGACAGCACAGTCCAGATTAATTGGTGCCGCCAGCAGGATCTGGCCCATGGGCTATAGTTTGGACACCCCTGCTCTACAGCCATCCAAACCAGCACCATGTCTGAGGAGACCAGAGGTCCATCTGGCCAAGCGCATCCCCACAGGAATGATGGCATAAAGCAGGGCATCTGTAGCCTTGGCCTGTAGTTTTGCACATCCAACTCTCTAGCAGCCCATAGTTGGCCACTGAATAAAATTGGGGAGTGACAGATGACACCACTATAAGGTTGCTCTTCTTGCATGTGGTTTTTTGGGGCTGATCCATCAGGGATCCTCTTCCTTTCTTTAGAAATCTGGGTGGATAGCTGTTGGGATAGCTGGGATGTCTTAGGCACACTAAAAGTTTTGGGAAGAGCTGGTTTGGGAGTTGCATGATAGAGAAACATTAGGTGTTCAGCTGCATTTTGCAGAGTGGGTGCTGGTACTGAGGCTGAAGAAGACAAATTAGAAGAGGAAGAGGTAAAGAAAAAGCATGGGTATAAAAAGAGTGCAACAGGTGAATGGAAACTTGGATTCTTTGAATTTTGATGAGTTGTGTCTTAAAATAAATATCTTCTTATTGAAAATAACTCTTCCTTTAATAAATTCACTTCTCACTTGTCTGTAGAGACAAAATTGATGTGATTTCTTGAACATATTTTAGTCATGTAGTTGGTGATGAGAGGGCTGAAGGTTTCACCTGCAAACATGGTCATTTTGTTTGCACTCCCCCCTCAAGGATTTGTTTCTATAAAAATATATAGCACTTGTATCTAAAATATGAAATTTATATCGAAAATGTAGTCTTAAATAATGTGTTTGTAGTTTATTACTGTTAATTATTATCCTTTGTTGCTATCAATATAGCAGTTGGGTCTTGCAGTATGTATTACTGTATTCACTGAACCCAGTAGTCTAAGAAGGCTGTGATGAGGCTGTAGGGCAGTGGTGGCTAACCTATGGCATGTGTGCCAGAAGTGGGACACGGATCCCTCTCTGTGGGCACCCGTGCTGTTAGTGCAGCACAGAGATTGCTCTACCAAGCAGCCCAATGGGAGCACTTCCTCCCTCCCCCAGCACAGAGTTTGCCCAGCAGTCCAGTGGGAGTGCTTCCTTCCTCCACTGTTGCTGTGTTGGCACTTTGAGATAATAAGTGGGTTTTGGGTTGCAGTTTGGGCACTTGGTCTCTCAAAGGTTCGCCATTATTGCTGTAGGGTCTGACATCTGATGTGAAATCTGGTAACTTAGACTGTCAAAGGCAATTTGTTAACTTCTCATCAATTTCTTCGTTGGTGGTATTGATGTTGTCACATGACTTTGTCTCTTCTTGGCGTCCTCTTCAAAATATATATCTATGGCATAATGTCACCAATTGGTTAGTGGAAAAGGTTTAACCATCCTTTGTTTGTACAGAAGACTTTGGTGTGCTGTGGCAGCTACAGCTATGGTTTTTAATATTACTGAAAGGGAAATTCTGTGGAAGTATGTCATAAAAGCAATGATGATCAGAAAAAGCAATGAAAATTAACCATATAAATACTTTCACTGATTGTGTACAGAAAAATTCAATCAAGGCTTTATGTGATACATTTAAACTTCCCAAAAGACAACTGAAACCCCATAGCACAAATGGTATAATACTGTATTATCCATACAGTTCTTGCAGTCAGTTTTCAAGTTTCGTGAATGGCCATTCTCCTTGAGCTTTTCAATGAACAGGAGCTCTGTTTCTGAACTTTATGTTTTGTGAAATATAGAGTTACTTAAAAACAGGGTTTGTTTTAAATAGCGGCACTACAATGGTCTAATATACAGACAGCTGTCTAAAAAATGGAAGCCATTCATTTTTATAAAATATTTTTAACTGTGATGAATAATTCTACTTTTTTAATTAGTAAGATGTAGCATTTGGTGTGCTTTATTCTTTTTTAGATTTTAATTTTAAAATTTAATTTTAACAGTTTTGAGGTTTTTAGGTAGTGTTTGTGTTTTATTGTCATGTTTTGGTCTCTCCCCCCCCCCTTTAATTACTTGTAAATCGCCCTGAGTCACTTTGGTGAGAAGGGAGGTTGAGAAATATGAACAAATAAATAAATAAATAAAGAATAAAGAATTATTTAGTAAATATTTGTTGATACAGTAGTTGGATTTCACAAACCTGTATTTTATTATGCATTTCCTGCTTGTGCATGGTAAAAGAGGGCTTCTTTTGTTTTAGAGGAAATATGGTAATGGTGTCATTTTGAAAATAGGCATACTTCCTTGAGGAATATGAAGAAATGTCAGAAATGTGTAGGTGTTTTAATTTTTCCAGAGAACAACATAATGAAGGCTTTTCATGACAAGATGAATGATTTATACTGTTTCTGGCAGTTTAATATCTATATTCCTTCAGACGCCTGTCATGTTGGTGCATTTCCCAAAACTTAAACTGTTTGTTTAAATTTGGCTAACTGTAGTTCAATAGAAATTGCTAATTAGGGTTTTTAAGTATTTGGTTTCTGAATTTCTCACCTAATATGCTGTACATTGCTCTCTCTTTGCTTTATTGTTTGTTTCTTTTATTTTAATTGTTATGTTGAGAATCCTTGTGTGAAAAGCTGGAATATTTACAGCATACTGGTTGCTGCTGCTTAAGCTTGTCAAGATGAAACTGAAGTTTGAAGCAGAAAAAGAAATCAGAGCACAATATGCTGAATACTTGATTCTATCTGTCTGTCATAGCCCAGAAATTCAGCAGTGTCTTGGTCATGAGTGGAGAAATTAAGAACTCATTGGTACTAGCACAGGAGAAATGCAAGCTCACCCGTGAGGTGGCAAAGCATGTTACTTCAAGGCCTCCATAGCCAAGACAATTTTGGGAATCAGCCTAGTCCAGTTTTAGCATTGAAGCAGTCTTCCCTCCTGAAGGAGGGCCATCCTTAGAGCTGAATACCAGCAAGAGTTCATGAAGAGAAGAAAGAATGCTGGGCTTCAACTCAGGACTTGTCTCTTTTAAGACTTCTGACTTTGATTGAAATGATGTTGTCTGGGAGGAGGTAGTCTTGGTCCAGAAGTATGAAAGACCTCAGTCAAACTCTTGACCTTGTTGGAGTAAGGTGCTTACTGGGTGTTGTCCGTGCTGCTTCCTTGCTACTGTGTGTACTCCCACTACTGACCTGAACAGGATGTTCTGTGTCTATTTTTAAAATGCAGATGGTGTCCATTTTTGTGATAAAAATTTTGCATTGCAGAAGAAGTGAAGGAAGAAGTACTGGTGCTGTCATGAATTTCCTGTACCTCTTTGTCCATTAAAATTGTAAAAATGAACCAAGGTGTTATTTAAAAGCAATAGTCCAACAGTTTCTTTAAGTCAACAGACATAATAGTATTCATCCAAGGAACAGTTAATGTGTTCTGCTAGGCTTCTAAGGTCTAAATTCCAACTAGAATAGATTATTTTGCTGAATAATAAACTCATCATTAATGACACAACTGATTCAGTGGGTCTCCTAGAGCTGAGACTCACAGCTAGCCTTAGGCCAAAATATAGATTTAAAAAAAAGAGTTAAAAACAGTGAAATGAAACTGTTTATATGAGTCCCTAGATCAGGCATGCCCAGACTATGGCCCGTGGGCCGGATAGGCCCCCAAAGCCATTCAGGCCCATGATGCCCTCGCCAAACCAGGAAGTGAATACGGGCATTTTTGCACATGTGCGAACGTGTCCATATTCACTTTCTGTTTTGGCATGGATGTGCTTGCATGTGTATAGAAGCGTGCACACCAAACCAGGAAGTGAACATGGATGCTTTTGTGCACGCGCAGAAGCATCCATGCCGAACCAGGAAGTAAATGCAGATGCACATGTGCAAACACATCCACTTCTGGGGATGTGGTCTGGCCCACTCAGCTGTTCTTGGGACATGTTCAGGTACCCCTGCTCTTGATCCATGGTTCCTAACATGAGGCACACCCCCCCCCCAAAGGGGGGAGATTTGATTTTAATGGGTGGCAATTCAGGAAAGAGTTATTAACAGTGAATGGCCTTTTAGGCTTCCTCCACATGAATACTTCACTTTTTTAAATAATACAGTAGGAATTATATGTCACGGGAGGGGGGGCATCAGGGTTTTAGAGATGCTTATGTGGGGCATGGCCAAAAAAAGATTGAGAACCACTGCTCTCTACATTATATGTCCCTAGGCTATACCATGCAGTCATAATTTTGACAGAAAGATGAATAATGGTTTAAAATTGTGTGCGTTGAAATAAAGTACAGTGGTGTTTTTTTACTTTTTTTTACTTAGGCCAGTTGCAGTGTCTCAGTTTGCAAAGCTGTTGTGAGGATACAAGTAAAGAGGAAGAGTATCATACACACCAGTTACAGGATCCACATTTAGAGAATGAGTATGCTATACTGGTTATAGGATCAAAAGAGCAGATTACGTAAATAATAATAATTTTGTGTCAGAGATTACTCTGGGTTGAAAGGATTTTTGTTGGAGAAACTCCGCTCAGGGGACGCCCAAATGAGGCTCCTTTCATGTCCTCAAGTGCAGCCCTTGGGTATTGAAACCCCACCTTATTGTCTCTAAGCTCAGCATCTTAACCACTAAGCCATCGGGGGAGCTGCATTGCACAAATGATTAAAATTATGATCAGATTAAAATAGGCTGCACAGTTTTCAGTGCAGAAGGCCACGGGTAAGAAAAACACTGAGGAAAAAATGTGTTTGAAACAAACTAGAAACAGCAATGTGTAGCAGAAAATTTTCTGGTTACTGTATTTTTTAACAGGCTTTCAACTTCAGAGGGCGGGTGGGTAGTTTTGTAAAATTAGTAACAATGAGTGGATGTCAAATTGCCACAGTGTCATATTGAATTAAGGGTTGCAGACACTAAGGGGGGGGGGGCGCTGGTGACTGCAGTAGAAGAAATTCTGTTGGAAATAGATGTCAAAGCACAGTTTGTTGGATGTGTCAAAATTAGATATGACAACAGCATTCAGTGATTAAAAAAACATGAAGCATATGTCCTAAAATTTTAAGATAAATATTCTAATTAAAATAATTTCCAAATTAAGCTTTTAGGTTTGTTGAAATGTAATATTTAAACCACATTAACTGTGTCTTGTTCTTAATCAGATATTAGGTAGTACAGAGAAGTTGGGCAACTAGCTTTCAATGAAAAATTAACAATGAAGTGAACGCAAAAAAAGTATAACAAGGAAAAGAGGATTTTGGGAAATATGTTACATATGCTTTGACAAACAAGGATGAAGTTAAGCCAGACCCAGAAACATGTAAATTTTGGGAATGTTAGATTTTTTTTATTTTTTTTTTGAAGATGAATTTAAAAATTCCAATGTACAGCACAGGTGATCTTCCAAGCTAGTTGTCAATGTTTTGTGTTTGTCTTTGTTATATGGTTTAAAGTTTCATGGTAGTTTCTTTTAAGTTTGTAATTTGACCTTTTTTGTATGTTGTAAGTACGAGTGTATGATAATTGTGTTTAATAAAAAATTTATAAATAGAAAGGTTTGTTGAAATGTAATATTTAAACCACATTAACTGTGTCCTGTTCTTATTCAGGTATTTCAGTTCAAATAACAGTCTTTATAATTATAAATGAATGTAAGTCTTATAAGCATATCACATCAGCTAATGCTCTATTTGGGTACAGTATGTACTTAGAATTCCACCTACCCCCTCCCAGAAGGTCCAGATCACTGGACATCCCAGGTCTTGCCCAAAAATCCCAACATTTGTAATACTGTACTTAGATCATATCTCACACTTTGAGGAACATCTTTTTAGTGAACATATAAGAAAAGCTGTGAGAAATTTGATCTTGATCCTTGCAGATACAAAAAGAATTTGCTAGGAAGACATTATAGCACAGCTTGACATGGCAAGAAGCAGACAAAAAGCTTTGAGACAACTGAAAAACAAAAACAAATTATCCAAGCAAAGGAAACTTTATGCTACTGCAACTCCAAACCAAATAGCACACCAACTGCTCTTGGCAGGGAAGAGCAACCAACCCATAATAAAAATAAAACATAAAATTTATGAATCCAGTGAACTCTCTACTGTCTTCATATCGGCAGAACTAAATGAATCCATAAAATGATATAGTAATGGCAAAGCAGCAGGATTCAATGGTATCCAAATTGAGCAAATAAACCATTTTGAGGAAAACGCAAAGGAACAGCAGCTTCAACTCTTTAATAACTGCTGGATAAATAAACACCCCCCCCCCCAAAATTGTGGAAGACAAAAGTAATTGTTATATTGAAATCAGGCAAAGAGCCACCCGATCCCAAAAGCTACAGGTCAATCTCTTTAACTATGCCACATATACAATGACTATTATATACCACACATCTGGAGTGAAAAAAATTATACCTTAAATTGAACCTCTTCTGTTTCAAGAGCACGCAAACTTCAGGCCTGGCAAGAGTTGTACAGCTGAAATATTAAATCTAGCCTAGCATGTACAAGATGGTTTAAAAACACACAAAATAACTGGACTAACATTTGTTGACATTATAGCAGGATTTCACACTGTCCATCATCAATTGCTGCGCAAAAAGTTTTTGCTCCTTACTGAAGGTCATGGACTAATAGAAGTGTTTACCATTCTGCTTTAAAACAGAATATTTGTTGTTGAATTTCACGGGAGGCACAGTCGTTTGAGAAATCAAAGAAATAATCTGCTGGGTATCCTCTTGGCACCATTATTTTTTATTATTTATATAAATAATAAACTGACATTCCCAAACTCAAGGAGTTTCATCTATGGTGATGATCTTGCCTTGACAGTCCAAATGGGAAGTTTTGAATCCACTGAGCACCAGCTAACCTCTGTCTTAGAAGATATTATACCAGCTAAAACCAAACTGAACTTTTACCCAATCCACCCCCCCCCCCCAGCTGTCTCTGACTGCAGTAGGGTCAGGGAAAGGTGCTCACCTTTTCCCCGACCCTACTGCAGTCGCAGAGACTGTGTGAATGAAGTAAAGGCAGGGAAGGAAAGAAAGACATGATCGGGTCTCTCTCTTTCCCTCCTGCATTTAAAGTAAAGGCAGGGAGGGAAAGAGAGAGACCCGATCGCGTCTCTCTCTTTCCCTCCCTGCATTTAAAGTAAAGGCAGGGAGGGAAAGAGAGAGAGCCTATCTCGTTTCTTTCCCTCCCTGCCTTTAAAGCAGTTTGTCCCTGAAGTCAGGGCTTTTTTTAGCATTGTTCGATGGAACCAAGTCATAACATCCGGGGTTTTACTGTAATTTTAAAAAGTTGTTTATTCTAAGGCATAAATTGGTTTGATAATTTTATTAATTTATTTAATAACATTTATACTCTGTAGAATTCACCTTTCTGAATTATGTTCTTAGCAAAGATTATCCTTCAGGAGAATCAGATTAATTTCAGAACAGTGTCTATTACCAGATTTAAGTAAATCTGGAAAAACAGTTTCATCTAAGAAAGCCTAGTATTAACTGATAAAAACATGAGCACCTTGTCTAGTAAGGAAGTGTTTGCCATCCATATGTAACTGTTGAGACCTTCTGAATCTGGCACAACTTCCTTCAGAAGCAGTTTAATCATTTCTTTTGAAGAGGCTGGTATTCTCCATGTTTCAGAAACCAGTTTTACATCTTCTGGAGTCAGCTAGATGAAGCCTCCACATTAGATCTTATAAGCCAAGAGGGCAAGAACTGATGATGTAGGTTAGTGTTTCCCAAATTCTGGTTCTTGGACTTCAATTCCCAGAAGGCTAAATCAGTCCACTGACTGATCAGTGCTTTGGCGAATTGACTTAGGCTCCTGGGAATTGAACCAGAATTTGGGAAACACTGATGTAGGTTGTGACTGAACTTGGTTAGCTACCTAGTTTGTATCTTCATTCCTTAACAATCAGAACTATACTAGATGGCATCACACCTGTCCTAGTTGCCAGGTTTCTAACCTGGCTGTAACAATTGAGAAGAATACGGCTCATACCAATGACAGTGGCTGTCTTATGATACAAATCCAAATATAATAATAAAGGGATGTCAGGATAAGAAAATGTGAATCAGGGGACTTGGGATAATAGTAAAGTCATAAAACAAAGATTGTAAGGCCAGGAATGTGATTCCTTTAGTTATAAATGACTGTGATTCATAGGTTATAAATATACAAAATGAGATGAGAGTTTCAGCTTATTAATATCCTAAAATAATTCTTTAGCCCAGTGTTTCCCAACCTTTGGTTTTTGGACTTCATTTCCTAGAATCCTAAGTCAATTCCCTCAAAGCATTGATCAGCCAATCTACTGACTTAGGCTTCGGGGAATTAAGTCCCCCTGTGGGGCGTGGGCCCCACATTGGGAAACACTGCTTTAGCTGTAACCATAGGCTGAATGGCAAAGGAATGTATACCACTATGCACATTACATTGAAAAGAAGCAGGGATGGCAGAACAGACCTTCCTCTCTGGCCATCATCACCACAGAATATTTTTGGCAACTATATCTATCCTTTCCATGGCAGGAGTTGGTTCTCCAACCCCATCACTATATGCAGAACCGCTGTGGCAGTTCAAGGTTGCTCCCCCCACCTGGCCTTGCCATCATGCCCGGAGGAGGATAAAAGAACACTGGCCGAGGGTAGTGGAAGTATGCTTCCACCTTCCCTTCCAGGCCCTGCCACTAACACCCAGAGACGTTGTTATGTTGTATTGCTTGCTGTATTGCTCCTTGGCCGGAGAACAAAGCAAGAACACCTGTGCACCCCAGCAGTCGATAAATCAATGCCGGGGTAGCTGTTTCCCGCTGACGCAGTCAGTGAGACTGCCTGCGAGGCTGGGCACTCCCCAGAATGAGGCTGGACACTTCCCTCTGCCACTGCCCACAGACTTTCATCTTGGCTGAGGCAAGCAGGCCCTCCGGACATGAGCACCAGGGCCACCACACCAGTTGGTGCTCTCGGGCCCCGCCTCAGGCCAAACTTAAAAAGGATGTTATGGTGGCAGGCAGCTGGATTCACCGCTGCTGCCGCCTATGGACTTTCATCCTGGCTGAGGCAAGGAGGCCCTCCAGGTTTTGTTATCTCAGCCCAGAGGAGCAGAGATCACCGCCAGCAACCTGCGTTTCTGACTGAATATATTGTATGATGTTATTTTATTACTTTGTATCCACTGTGTATTTTTGTTATTGTATTCCGTTTAAATTATGGTTTATATTGTATCTATTGTATGTATTGCTTTATGACAATGTAAGCCGCCCTGAGTCGGGTTCACCTGATATAAATATATAAATTTGAAAATTAAATTAATTTAAATTTAAATTAATTGCCTCTTGCACCTAACTGGCATGTATATCCAGAAGCTGACTAGGTTCTCCAAATGTGTAACGAATCATGCACAGCAATCAAGATTTTGGCAGGAATATCAGATGTACCAACAAGAATTTCTCTAATTCTTTGGAGCCTGAAATCAATAGGTGACAGGTCATTTTAATTGATTCCTAGCAAATTAAAATAGCCTGTGGACTGATTGTGTGAATTGACTGCTACTCTTGCATGAGAAGGATATTACACATCTGGACATCACTAAGTGACAAATGGATGCATGTTAAATCCACCACTTTCAGAGCATCATCTTCTTAGTTTCTTTGAGAAAATAAAATCTTTCTGCATATGTGTCCTATTACATTTGTTAGGCTAATGACAAATTATAATAGCTGCATAGTAAACATGATGGCCAAGAACTCAGTAACTCCATATCAGAGTATAATTCTGCATATGTTGATATTGCTGAGACAATAATGTCAATTATTAGACAGGAAAATTGCTGAGTAGTCAAACAGTAATATTCTTGATATGGCCCAATAATTTGTCCACCCCAAGATAAAAAAGCACTCCAGATTAACAGTCAAATGGACAAAAAATTGGAAGAAGATGATTGAAATCTGAAAAACCCTACTGCTTAAACCTTGAGCCTGTGGTAGTAGGTCATCTTTCCAAAGAAAGTACAACACTTATCTGCCCCAAGGGCCAGGCTTTATTGGAGGAAACCAAACAGATACCTATGTTTTACTTTGAAATTTTATTTTTCACAAATCTGATGATTAGCAATATCAACAGAGTGAATTTAGGGTAGAATCAGAAGAGAGGCTAGATGTAAGATATTAAATTGGTCATCTCCCCAACTGGCTGTCAGTTAGGAGTTTTACTTTATGTTTAAATGTAAGGCAGGCTCTTTTTAGCAACTCTGTTCCAGTAATGGGGTCTTCTTTTCTTGGTAAAATAGGCTGGTTTTGATTGCAATATTGGTTTCGACTAAATACTGTATTTTTTGGACAATAAGATGCACTTTTTTCTCCCCAAAAGTGGGGAGGAAATGAGGGTGCGTCTTATGGTCAGAAGGTTCAGAATATTTTTTGTTTTCCTGCTCTAAAACTGGGTGCGTCTTATGGTCAGGTGCGTCTTATGGTCTGAAAAATATGGTATTTTCCATCAATTCTTTTTTCTTTTGTGGATTTCCTAACCTATAAAATAGGTGTGCCCAAACTTTTCAGGCTGTGGGCTGGTCACGTAGTTGAACGGGTTGGTCGTGTGGTTCACCAGAAGTGGAAGTTAAGCACACCCACATATCTGCAAAATACTGTAAATGCAGCTGCTGCTATCGTAAATACATTTATGACAGCTGTGGGTGTTTTCTGGCAGCATTTTGTGCATGTGTGGATGCATTTAGCTTCCACTTCCAGGAGTGACGCAGATGGCATAGGCTGGATTATTAGGCACCCTAGCCTAGATCCAGCCCATGGGCTGTAGTTTAGGCAACCCTGGTCTAAAAAGACATTGAAAATTGAAAGTCAAGAGCCCCCCCCCCTCCAATTTTGTTTGTTTGTTACTATTCTTGCCATTGGACTGTGCTTGCTACCTGTGTCAGGATTTGAAGGGGAGAGGGAAATACCCCACTCACTTTTAGAGACCACAGAAATAGGTCTTTCAACAGTCCCACTGTCTGTTCATCAGATCTAGATGCGGAACCTAGACAGCTCTTTCTTCCAGCTTCACTACTGCTGAACTACAGTGGAATATAGAGAAGAACATGATAGGATTCATCCTGCCAGTTATTCCCAACTAATTCATTATTTGTTTGTTGCATTTTTTCTAATAGACCAGATGGGGAAAATATTGATGTACAGTATAATGTATATTTGAAAGAACAGGTCCCAGGGCCACAGAGGTTGTTATTCTGATATGTAAAACTGAAAGTTAAGATCTTCCTTCTTTATGTTGTGCATGTTTACACCAACCATTATATATATTTTCCGTGATGCTCCCACAAATTAATGCAATATGTGGTATATTTTATTGAGTCTTCTGGGGTCCAAGTTCCTCCCCTCCTTCTTAAGCCATGCCCCTCTTTTGTTAATAATAAAAATATGCCTCAGTTCAAACTCTTTCATAATTTTATTTGAAATTTGAGATAGCATGACTAAAAACAAAGCAATTGTATATTTGTGAAACATGTGAAGGACTAAGGTAGGTTAGGTTTTTCTGCTTAGGAAAAGGCAGAGTTGGGGAAAATATTAAAGCAGGAGTACAATGGTACTATTCAGTTACAGTGAACTCTATACTACTATGTACCTTAGGTAAAGAAAGGTGGAAATAACTTCTATTGGATGATATAATAAACTTTGTACAAAATTTAGTAGGCAAGAATATATTTTCCCATTTTTCAAATAAAATAAGAAAACTGAATGCATTCTTTTCATGTTATGCAGTTCTCTTAAAATCTAAATACAGTCAAACCTCGCATAAAGAGCGTCTCGCTTAATGAATAATTCACTTAAAGAGCAGAATTTTATCTGAATGTTCGCTTCGCTTAACAAATAAAACCACCCAAAAACATGCTTAACAAATAAATTGGGGGTTGCAATCCCCCCCACAATTGGTCATTTACAATGGTGTTTTGCTTAAAGAGCAAACTCGCTTAAAGAGCAATTCTGTGGAACACATTATGCTCTTTAAGCGAGGTACAACTGTATGTTATCAGTGGTGAGAATATAGACCAGTGGCTGAGAATAACTAATCCAGATGATTGTTTATAAATAAAAATAAAATAAAAATAATGCTTGGGAGGAGGTCACATGAAATCTATTTGCTTTCTTGTCCCTCTTAGTTTCCTTTTCAGTCTGGAATAGGGTTCAACAAACTTGGTTCTCCAGGTGTTCTTGGATTTCAATTTCCAGAACCCCAAGTCAGCATGCTTACTGATCAGGGCTTCTGGGAATTGAAATCCAAGAACATCTGGAGAGCCGTGTTTGCTGACCGCTTGGTCTACAATGGTCTTTTCAAGAGACAAGTGTTGCTCCCAATTAATCAGTACTGTATTTTAATAAAGAACTTGGATAGTCTAATGCAGTGTTTCCCAAATGCTGGTTTTTGAACTTCAATTCCCAGAAGCCTAAGTCATTTCCCCAAAGCACTGATCAGCCAATGTATTGACTGAGGCTTCTGGGAATTGAAGTCCACTAGTGGGCTGTGTACCTCTTGTTGGGAACCACTGGTCTAATGTATATTTTGTAATTTGTGGTGCTCCTTGTCTATTAATATTTTTCTGCTTTTTATTGTATGAGAAGACTAAAATAGATGTGCCAGTTTCCCTTACAGCTTGAGGTAAAAATATGGGGAATTCCATCATGATCTGGTGATAGTTTAAATAGTGAATATGCAGTTCATGTCTTTAACTAGCAAATTTAAATATCCTAGAAAAATAGTAGCAATTACACTTATATACCGCCCCATAGTGCTTAGTGCACTCTCTGGCCAGTTCACAGAGTAATTAGCATTTTGTCCTCAACATAGTGGGTACTCATTTTACCAACCTCGGAAGGATGGAATGCTGAGTCAACCTCGATTCCTGGCCAGGATTGAACTCACAACTTTCTGGCTGCAGTACAGCAGTTTAACCACTGTACAACCAGGGCTGTATACAAGATTCTCTTCAGATTGCTTGTGCTTTCAAGTAAATGTTGATTTTGTGGCATTACATGAATATATTTAACATTCCCAGGATTCAGATGTATGTGATAGTGTTTTATGAAAACACTGTAGTGATAACAAAACAGGTTACTTTATACAATAATTCTGTTAAATCTTATTTATGTGTGTATGTATTTATTTATTCTTTCAGTATCTCATTATTTGCTCAGTATAGGCTGCAACATGAGTTTTAAAAAATGCAACTAAAGACCAAATAGCTGAAACTGTTGCACGACTCCATATGTACAATGTAGATAATGTCATCATTATCTTCACTGATCAAATTTGTTTTGGAGTGCACCCAACTTGTACACAATGTGAAGGAGTTGTGTGCACCCCAGAATTCCCAGTGACATTATTACTGTTGCACACATAGAGCTACTCAACAGAATTTTAGCCAAGAAAGTTAAACACAAATAAGTTATTATGGAAAACATAACCACTAAATTGAAACAACTTTAAAGTGCCTCATGGGGGAAAAATAAGACATCCACAACTGAAACATCTTTCTTCGGCAGCCAGTCAGTAGCCAAAGGTTATCTAAGTAAAAAGAACTTTGTTTGCTTGTGGGGCTTGCTTATTTCAAAATAGAATTCTGCAGCCATGGGGAAAACCCACTTTTCTATCCTTACCAAATAGGCCTGTGAGCTAGTGGGACAAATAGTCTTGAAGAACAGTAGGCCAAACAGTAATTTTTTTAAACAGTTGGATTTGTTCCTACATTGCCTTGCATCTAACCCTTTTTAGGTTGGGGGTCAGGTCGCACTCCCTCAGACAGTTGAGGGGCCTGGACTAGCTGTAACTGCTGCCATAAATGCTGCTGACATAAATGCATCCTCGGCTGTCGTAAATGCTTTTACAGCTGTTGTAAACGAGTCCACGGCTCATTCCGGCAGCTGGGGTGGATGGAGTGAGAGCACAGGCTGGATAATTTGGCACCACGGGCCGGATCCGGCCTGTGGGCCATAGGTTGCCGACCCCTGATCTAACTCCTTTGCTCCATCATTTCTATCTACTTGTGTTTCTTCATAGTTACTGTTCATCTTCTTTTCTCCAAGCACTAATAGTTTGATCAATAATTTATAAAACTGTAAACAACATTGAGGGATCTGTTGTTACAAAAAGATGTTCAGGCCCCAGCAAGGTTTTTGTAAGTGGCTTTCTTAGTAAATGACATAGTAACAGAAACTGAATAAATTCACTGTCTTTCTCCCCCATCTGTCTTGACTGAAATGGTCATTGTAGCACATGCAAAGTTAAGTTCTACCATGTGACTATACAGTGCTACCTTGAATATACAGTGCTATTTGCGTTAGATAATGCTAAAATTGGATAACGTTGGGGAATTTGAGGCAAACTTTGCATCGCACAACATTAAGAAAACATTGTGCGATGCAAATGTTTGCCTCAAATTCCCCAACATTATCCAATGTAAACATCATCCCATGCTGCAATCAGTGCTTGGGTTGGGAAGGGGAGAACGGCCACTCCCGCCTGTTCTCCCCAACCCAAGCACTGATTGCTGGCCCTGCGGGGGACTTTTGGGAGAAGTCATGTGGGTGGATGAACCTCTCCCAAAAGCCCCTCTCAGGGTCAGTGTTCAATCGCTGCCCCCCCCTTGCAGGGCCAGTGATTGATCACTGGCCCTACGGGGGTGTTTTAGGAGAAGCTGGACCTCTCCCAAAAGCCCCTTGCAGGGCCAGCGATTGATCACTGGCCCTGCAGGGGGCTTTCGGGAGAGGACTGCGCACCCATATGGCTTCTCTCAAAACACCCCCACAGGGCCAGCGATTGATCACTGGCCCTGCGGGGGTGTTTGGGTTTGCAGGGGCAGGGTGTCTGGGTAGCTGAATGGGGAGTCCCTGGTTGACTTCCCAGCCACCGACCCTGCACTGCCATCGGCTTTTGGGTTAGGGGCAGCAACAGGCACATGCGCTGGTTTCCCCCCAACCCAAGTACTGATCATGCACTGCGATTGGTGCTTGGGTTGGGGGGGGGGGGACTGGCACGCATGCCTGTTCCTCCCCACAACCCAAGCCCCGATTGCAGCATGAAATCGCTGGGTGGGTTGGGGGAGAAAGAACCTTTCTCTCCCAAATCCAGCTGGCACTTGGCTCGATCCACCTGCCTCTTTGGAAAGGGCAGTGGGGATCCCCGCTTCCCTTTCCAAAGAGGCAGGCGGATGGCCCTCCTATTCTCTTTCCTCTTTGGAAAGGGAACAGGGAGTTGTTTTTAACGTTGTGCAATGTATGCATCACACAACATTAAAAACTGGATAACGATGAGACTTGTGGAACCAAATCTCATGGTTATCCGAGGTACCACTGTAATGTCATGTCTTTTCCAATATTTATATAACATTAGGCAGGTGCCAGAATACAGTACATGCAAAGTAAATCAACACATTTGGGGATAACTATAAATTTTTAAACCTTTGCGGTGATGATGAAATTAGTGTTGATTTATGTAAGTACTAACTTTTCTTGAAAATGAACTACTAAAAGTGGTGTACATTAAATGAAACTAGCTATGGATCAGTTTCAGTTCACATACTTATAGAAAGGCAAACAATTTGTCATGCTTTTGTTTTTCAGTGTAATGTTCAACTACAGAAATGCCTTATGTGGATCGTCAAAATCGTATTTGTGGTTTTCTAGACATTGAAGAAAATGAAAACAGTGGAAAGTTCCTGCGTAGATATTTTATACTGGACACAAAAGAGGATAGTTTGGTATGGTACATGGATAATCCACAGGTAAACTACTCTAAGATAACTTTTTTCATGATTTGTGTGAAAAGATCTGCAAATATTAGTTTATAACCTTATCTTTATTTTTTATTATGTTAAATATTCTATTAGAATCGTGATAGAAAGTGGAACTTCATATTTCAGATGATGACGACTAAAAATTTAGTCCTAGGTATTATTATAAGAAATTGAATTCTGTTGAACTTAGTGACACTTACTTTCAGTTAACGTGTTGACAATCAAGGTACAAGTTGATTACTGATAAATGATAATATGCTGAGGGCCAACACCTCCAATGCTTTTTAGATGAATATTCTTTCAAGGCAGAAAGGCTGAATTAGTTGCAAATATTAGTGCACTTTTGTGGTGCTATTGTGGGTCACCAAACCTAAAGCAAGTTAGAGGAATAATCTGTATTTTGAATTAATTACATTTTTAGATTTTAAAGTACTTGGTTTGGCCATTTGAAGGGATATACAGTAATATCCCGGATAACGTTATGACTTGGTTCCACAAGTCATGACGTTATCTGATTTTTAGCGTTGTCTGATGCATGCATCGAACAATGCTAAGAAAAAAAGCCCTGACTTCAGGGACAAACCACTTTAAAGGCAGGCAAGGAAAGAAAGAGACCTCCCTGCCTTTAAAGCCACCCCCCACGCTCATCTCGGCCACGAGAGAATCCAGCCTCGCCCTGCTTACCTTGCTGCACGCTCCGATAGCCAGCTGGAGACTTCTGTTTTTCTCTTTCTCTTCCTGTAGACAGGGAAGGGGGAAATAGAGAGATGTGATTGGTTCTCTAGAGAACCAATCACATCTGTCTATTTCCCCCTTCCCTGTCGTTTCAATACAGGAAGTGAAAGAGAAAAACAAGCCTCCAGCTGGCTGTCGGTGCGTGCAGCAAGGTAAGCAGGGCGAGGCTGGATTCCCTCGTGGCTGAGCAGGCAGTGTGGTGGGTGTGGGGAGTCCCCAAACTGCTGGGGGTGGGGGGGGGAAGGAGGGAAGTGGCAGGGAGAGGAGCTTTGGCCTCCTTTACTTCTTTATGACGATGGATCGGATAATGCTAAAATGAACGTTATGTGGTGCAAATCTTCCCCCCAAATTTGTCATCATTATACGGTTTTAGCGTTATCCGGTGCAATCATTATCCGGGGTATTACTGTAGTGTCTTCACTGGTAATTTCCATTTTGCTTTGCAATGTTATTACAGAACCTTCCTTCAGGATCACCACCAGTTGGATCCATTAAACTTACCTACATTTCAAAGGTAAATCTGTGTTCTTCTAAACACTGTATCTGTCGAAAACATTTTGATAGCATTTATACAACTAAAAGAAATCAGAACTTGTATATTTGGAGCAATGACATCATATACATGGTATCCCAAAGGTTGGCATACATAGGAACAAATTGCATAACAACATATATCTTGGACTGTGTTATCCATGAGTTGGGGACAAGACTTTGTATGTGTGTAAAAAGAGATGGCTAACACAAAGAATATTTTGTAAATATTTTGTAAAACGTTGCGAAGAATATTTTGTACATAAAGGTACATTTAGCTACAATTTTCCATTTTCCCTATGTGTAGTGCCTTTTGGGACACCCTGTAGTATTCTAAAGAACATGACTTGTTTTTATTAGATCAAATTAAGGACATAAATAAAGGTGTTCAGCTTATTTGTTTTGACAAATCATAGTCAAAACTAACCACAATCAGTTTAAACTAGGGGTAGGTAACCTAGGGCCTGGCACCAAATAATCCAGCCCCCACCCTCGCTGCAGACGCCACCATCAGTGGTAGAATCGGCTGCAGACTCATTTACGGCCATTGTAAATGCATTTACGACAGTTATAAATGAGTCCACGGCCATCGAAAAAGCATTTATGACAGCCATAAATGAGTCCGTGGCTGTCGTAAACGCATTTACGACAGCCGTGGACTCATTTATGGCAGCTGTAAACGGCCCGGGGTGGGGGGGAGACAACCAGTTCGGTCCCCTCAACTGTCTGGGGGAGCATGATCCGGCCCCTGACTTTAAAAAATTGGCAACCCCTGGTTTAAACAAAGTACATTTAAACAAAGTACAGTAGTTGCATGAAGATAGTCACATATTTGCTTACTAAGGCATAGCTTTCCATTACATTCAGACAGAGAAACCATTATTAATGTCTTCTAAACAAGCCAGCCTTTTTGCACTCAATGTTAAAACATGTTTTAATTAGCCAGGATATTTGCAAATCCCTTAAGTGAATAAGCAAGAAAGTAAAATTCAGCTTAGTTTTCCTTTATATCCAAACTGAGAAGCATGTAAATGTAGTACAGACATGTCAGCCTTTGGTTCCCAACTTTGAACTGTGGCTTACATTATGTTATGGCTTGTTTGGAAGCTGACTATAGTTTTATATTTAGATGCAAATGGAAGATATTGTTAATTACAGCTTCTTAGTGTAAATGGAGATGAGGGTTCTTAACTTTCCTGTCCCAACCTGTCTTATTACTGATTGTCAAAACTGGGATAACTATGATCAATTGAAAATGGAAGTAAATGGTTCTGTCTCATACTAGCTTTGCCAGAGCAGAAATATATGAGCCTGAGGCTCATTAGTGTCAAGCTAAATCACAGTTTATAGTTAAACCATCGCAGTATAACTATAGTCTACTTCTTTGAAAAGAGTAGATTTAAATGAGAGTTGTAAAATTTGTGAAGTTTAGAATGCAAAGAACTTGAAAAATACATGAATAGTATTGATTTTATAGTGTGTGTGTGTGTGTGATGCAGTCAAACAATATACTGTACAGTATCCCATTTGCTTTGTAGGGAGAAAGTGAAGTCTATTTTATTACTTCAGTCTGTGAATCAAACATATATTTGAGTATACTCGTTATATTGCTGTTTTTTATTCTCAATCTGGCTACTTTTATACCATCTGCTTTTATTGTAGCATATTTAAAAATATTATTCTCTGTTTTGTATGTTCATAATAAAGCTAACTATAAATAAATCAATGACATTGTTACATAGCTATTCCATAGACATCTTGGATCCAGTATTCAAAGCAGTAGTGTTTGCCATGGTAGCATTTTTTACTGTGCTTCACTACATTATGAAAGGGAAAAATGGAGCAGAATTGGAAATTAGGAAACACCTCCAAATGCTGCCAAATATCACCTCTTGGGACAATTTGGTTAATATTTGCCAATTTGCTGCCAACATTTTTCATCAGAATCTTGGGGGTCTCTTCTATTTTGTCTCAGATTTCTCATTTATCAGTGTTGATAAGTACAGGTTGGCTCCTCGGATCCTTGGGTCCAGTATCCATGGTTTCATTAATCTTTTTCTTGTGCCTTATTCGATTCTGAATATTGGCAGTCATCATGGTAATCAGCCATGAAGACTGTCTTGTGAATATAATGCCGTGGCCTTCCATCTGCCTTGCAACATGACACCTGTACCACTGTTCCAGTTTCGCGGGTCACTTTCTGGTCCTGAGCCCTTTTGGTACGCAATGTCCTCCTCAGCCCCATGCCATTATTGATGAAGTTGCTGCCTTCCATCAAGATGGATTCAAGTGTGATTTAATCCACTTGGGGGTCCATCACCATTCCCTGTGGACTTCGCCAAGGCAACCTCAGGGTTGTCAGGTTAGTTAACCGCTGCCTGATGCTTGGCATTGAGTCTCTGGCATATGGTCTACTCTATTACCATAGCAAGATAATCTGGCCAGAGGTGTTTCAGTTATCTGCAGGCCTAAAAATACAGTATTCAATTTAATATATATATATATACTGTATTATGTATTTCTGTGGCACATTACCAGAGTGGCCACTAGAGGCCACTGTCTGTACAAAGGCAGCAATCTGTTCAAAGGTTACATTTAAATACAGGAGTTAGTCTTTAAGGTGTAATAACTTATTTTTTGTTGTTGTTTTGTTTTGTTTACTCTCCGATATAATTTATAAAAGAGTTCTAACGTTTTTATGTTTTGTGGAAGCCATATGTTTTTTAAAATCTTAAGAGAGTTCATACTCTAAGTCTCTCTTTAGCTCTATGAGGCACCTGTAAACTACTTAGGAAAGTAGCAGGCGTTAAATGAGTGTTCTTTCTAGAGGTTAAAGACATTTATCTTATATTGTAAGATACTTGAGAAAGGAAGAGTAGGTTGGACTTTTGTGTTTAATTTAAAACAGAAGTGTGCAACACATCTCTAGTTTGAGACTCTTGTTTTCTACTTCTTGAAGTGCTGTATCCAATTCTGAATATTGTATTGGCAATCATCATGGCAATCAGCCATGAGTAACTTTCTGGTCCTCTGCATTTTTGGCACAAAAAGTCCTCGACCCCAGGCCAGTATTGATGAAGCTGCTGCCTTCCACCAAAATTTAATTTAATTTAATTTATATACCACCCTAATCCGATGGACTCTGGGCAGTGTACACAAGTTAAAACCAATATGAAACAATTAAAAACCCTTAAGAACATATCAGAAAACAAAACAAAATAAACAAAACAAAACAAAAAACCCTGTAGCACTTTAAAGACTAACTGCTATATTTTTATTGTTAGCTTTTGTGCATCAAGTCCACTTCTTCAGACAAGGAGTGAAACTTACAGGAATGGTTTTTATACACCAAATTCATTGGTCAAAGGGAGCAGGGTGTGTTCAAGCAAAATTACAGACAAGCAAGCACAACAATACAGCTTCTCAGAGCCACCAGCAACAATAGATTATTCAGATTATTCTGAACATAGCAGTATTGCCTATCGCTGTGCCATTACTATCTAAAAACATATAAAAATGGTCTATGTTAAAAATTAATTACCAGGGGGGAGGGAGCCTCAGATTCAGGTGGGATTTAATCCACTTGGGGACCATCATGCTTTTCTGTGGACTTCACCACACATTGCCTTTAGTCCTCAGTGTTGTCAGGTTAGTTAACCGCCACCTGACAGTTGGTGTTGAGATGCTGGCAGCATGGTCTATTCTTTACCACAGCAGGATAACCTGGCCAGACACCCACATTTGCTGCTGCTGCCAAATTTAATGTGGTGGTGGGAAGAAAGCACCAACACAGTATTTCACAAGAAGAGAAATTGAATGTGTACATCTTCTGGAAACCCCTTGCTAAGGGGATAGAAGATAATCATTTCTTTGTGTCAGATAAGACCTTTACCTGAAAATGTAAAATATGGTATGAATTATTTTTTTCTCAGTACCCAAGTCTTTGTTGAATATTATCCTTTGTGTAAAATGAATTCTTTGGAGCCAAGATTTTGAGGCATATGTAAATTTCATGATAGAATGTTGTTCTCTGAGCAATATGTTTCTGCTTGTTCTCTTGTCATTTGCAGCGGAATAGTGTGTGTGGTTTATCTACTTTAATAAAATTATTGTAGAAGATAATTTTTATTTTATGCAGTATCAGATGTGAAACGTGATAAATTCTGTGACATGTAATGTAAACTGTGTCATTTTTGTTAGGTTAGTGATGCAACTAAGCTGAGGCCAAAGGCAGAATTCTGTTTTGGTAAGTTAGACAGCAGTTACTCTTGCTTTAAAAAAAATAGTTAAACAAATATGTGTTGTTTTTCCTTATAAGAGACAAAAGGAAGTATCTGTTTAAAATACCAGGTTATTTATATTCCATGTTTTCTGCATAGTATAAAGAGAAAAATACAACTGCTTTTAATAGTTGAACTACTGGGGGTATTTAAAATAGTAACAACAATGATTTTGTAGCAATGAATGGCATACATCAGTGGGATATGTCAGAATTCTTAATGTAATCCTTTGTGTATCAAGAATCTAATAGAACTGAATATCTGTATGTTTGTGCTTAATTACGTATGGGTTTTTTTAAATTGTAAATAGAGGCATATACTGCAGCCATGGGAAGGTCATTTTCACCTTTCCTCAGACATTGTTGGGTCCTTGCCCCTAATTCCTTACATACAAAGAAAGAAATTGAAAATGGCACCACAGGAGTGTTCAGGGGGATGATGGGGAAAATGCTGTTTTAGAAACAGGAAGTGACTGAGTAATGGTTTTAGATTTTCATAAAAGGCTATTTTATTCCTGAAACAGGTCTGAACCCCCCCCCCCCAAATAGTGTTCAAATGACACATTGTGTTCTCAAGGCTTCTTTGAGGTGCTTCTTCTTCTTCTTCTTCTTCTTCTTCTTCTTCTTCTTCTTCTTCTTCTTCTTCTTCTTCTTCTTCTTATTATTATTATTATTATTATTATTATTATTATTATTATTATTATTATTATTATTATTATTATTATTGCTGTTGCTGTTGTTGTTGTTGTTGTTGTTATTCCTTTTTGCATGGGGATAATTGGAAAGGTGGGTTGCAGACTCCAATTTTGTCCATCCTCACATAGAACCACTGAAAATATGTTCACACAGCTTTCTGCTGGATAGCAAGTTAATTCTTTCATCCTTCAGCAATTTGGTGAGATATTTGTTGATTTGCCTCTTTACTCAGAATTGCCTTTTGTAAATAGATTAATAAATGCTTTAACTGGTCCTGGGTTTTGGGTATTTTAACACTGCCCTGGTTTTTCTGAAGTGGTACATATTTACATATTTATTTTGTCTTGGGTGCTGGAAATGAGTCACAGTGGTTGATCTTATAAAATAGGACTGCTTTTAAGTGGAACATCACTTGTAATCTTGCCACAGTTTGTGCAACTGTGGAATCCCACTTGTGCTTAGTATTTGGCTATGTGATGAGGCCATTTTTATCACATTTGTGCAGTTGTGTGCATGGTGAGACACATGACTGATATGTACCTGACAATGAGATGGAATTAGATGAAGCAAGTTATATAGACCAAACAGGAGCACCAATGTGATTCTGTCCTGCAGACTGCTGGCTTACTGCATTTGTTGTTTGTCCCTGTGACATGAATAAGGGAACTAAAATTCAGTCTTAAGCCATCCTAAAGGAGGAGACATTCTTAGTCAAATACTCCTCCAATATGCAAGGGTGTTGAATGGCCCTACCCCCATACAAGATATGAAAACACTATTGGTGCAAGCTAACTAAAAGCCTGATGGTGACTAATTATCAGGTCATTTTACAATGAGAGATTATATCAGCAACAACAGACAATGGAGAACTGCTATTATTATTAGGGTGTTCCGAGGAGTAGACAGTAGCTTCTGATTGCTGTTTACACCTTTCGTCTATCTGTCTTTGATTAATGAAGATTCAAAGAGAGAAGACAAATCAACTGTTTGCTGTTGAAAGGCTGAAGGATATAAGATAAAACCTAGACGCTGATCAATGAAAGGAAGATAGCAAAACATTGTAGAGATCAAGCATGGACATCAGGAGAAGCAGCAATAAAATTCCAAGAATTAGTTTGGAATGTGAAACATAGTTGCAAGAAAGATAAGATTGGCTAGAACATGGGTTCACAACTTATGGCCCATGGGTCAGACCCAGCCTGCGGCACCAATTCATGTGGGCTGCCACTCTCGCTCCTGCCACCACTGAAAACGCACTGCCCTCACTGCCGCCAAAAGTAGTGGTAGCAGCAGAAACAGCCAAAAACATGCTGCAAATGCACCCATGGTTGTTGTAAATGTGTTTCTGGCAGGGGAACCAGGTGTCCAGCTCACTCAGCTGTCTGAGGGGTGTGTGGTCTGGCCCACAGTTGAAAACGTTGAGAACTCCTGGGCTAGAACAAAATAGATTGGAAGCCAAAGAAGCAGCCTTGAAAAGTAACACTAAACCACTCTTTCACATAACTTGTGATTTATCTGGTTATTGAATGAAAGAAAATGTGCCCACTAGAGGTTTAAAAAAAGGGGGAAATACATCTTGGACAAGAAGAACAGAATGAACACTGGGTCAAACATTTCTAAGAGATAATAAATCAGTCCTACCTGACAACAATGTATAATTTCAGTAGTCTACCTCCAGTTGTTTTGGTTGTAGACATGGGATTGTTTACTCAAGTGGAAGAGAAAGAATTTATACATGCACCGAAGAAGAATAAAGTGCTTCAACTAGACCAAACATCAGTTGAATTTTTGAAATATGGTGGTAACATGGTTACTTGTAAAGTTACTAAGATATTCAATGACTGTTGGCAAAAGGAATGTATTTTGGATTATTGAAAGAAATACCCCAAAGGGCAATTTAAGTGATTGAATAATTGGAGAGGTATTGGACTTCTCTCAGGGCCTGGAAAAGTGTTTAGTATTGTCCTTTATAAAAAATTGCAGGACAAGATTGACCAATCTTTGCAAGCTGGATTCAAACAAGGCCACTCATGTAGTGAACTGATTTTCACCATGCAAAATATTCTTGAACAGAGTATTGAGTAGCAAAAAGCCGTGATAATTAATTTATTGACTTTAAGAAATCATTTGACTCTATTAACGGAATTGTTATGGAATACATTGCTTAGCACAGGGCCCAAAGAGAGTGGGAGCAAGAGAGAGCTAACATTAATCCTGCCACTGTTAATAAATTAGAAATTAATTCCTTACTTGACCAGTTACAATAACTATCATATATTTATAAAAGAGATGCTCTAGGGTAGTGGTTCTCAATATGGTGGACTTCAATTCCCAGAAGCCTAAGTCTGTACATTGGCTGATCAGTGATTTGGAAAATTGAAATCCAAAAACCAAAGGTTGGGAAACACTGCTCTTGGACAGACGTCTAAATTATTCTAGTTATTTCATTTATCTCTATGAAGACCATTTGCCAAAACATTTCCATATATGCTTACAGCTTCATCATATATGAAAATAAGTACAGTAAAACCTCAGATAACACTAAAACCTGGTTCCACAAGTCTTGGTGTTATACGATTTTTAGTGTTATCCGATGCATGTTAAAATCCTATGGGATCCATAGAGATACATTGTAACCACACAGGCTTTAGCGGTTGTTATCTGATGCATCCCATAGGATCTTAATGTTATCCGATGCAATTCTTCCCCCCAGATTGCTTAATGTTATGCGATTTTAGTGTTATTCGATACTAATGTTATCTGAGGTATTACTGTACTTATTTCCTGTCATCTTCTCCAACATAATGCTGAATATTTCTTATAGCTAAGAGACAATTGTAAGGTAACAATGTGGCTGTAGCCTTCAATATTCATCTAATGCTATAGATTGGATGTTAGAGCAAAAGTGGATGCTGACTTTGGCAGGGCTGTAATCTGTCAGTAAGTAAACTTATTTAGTCATTCCTATGTGTGATTCATAGAAACTATAAAGGAAAATAGGTGGTAGTTCTTCTACTGATCATCTGTGAATTCACACAGCACACCCATCCTGCCTGCTGTCTGCCACACAATCTTTGATGCTATATTAGTAATAGACTGTGGGAATGTGGATATAGAATGGGGAGCATGCATATTGGAGAGGGCATATTTTAACATTTTCTAGCTCTTAGAAGGTTCTGAAGTTGTTCATACAGGTGTGAAAGAAAACCTCTATGTGTGAATTCATAGATGACCATTCCAAGAACTACAGTTACAGGTAAGCAACCTATCCATTTTGCTTTCCATTTTTCACTTTACCCTTTTCACATCAGGAGTTCAGCCATGTACATAAGAACTGTGTTAGAAAACTGTATAGAAGAGCAAAACCGCATTGCTTTAAAATTCATGGATGTTAGTAGATAAACTTGCTTTTGCTGCAAGATTGCGATAAGAAGTAATGTTGATTGCAGCATGTTTCTGTACTGTTACTGTTATGCTTAGTTAAAGACATCACTATATATATTTTCAACTAATGCTACACATTCTTCTGTTGCCTCCAGTCATGAATGCAGGGATGAGGAAATATTTTCTACAAGCCAATGATCAGCAAGACTTAGTTGAATGGGTAAATGTCTTGAACAAAGCTACCAAAATCACAGTAAGTAACTGTTTTTAGATGTTTGAGTCATTTCATATAGATTATTCTGATATTTGGAGCATTATAACAAAACATGTTTGTATTCTAAGGTTTTTTTTTTACTATTATAGCCACCACTTGAAATCAGTTAAGTTATTCGTGTCTTGATTTTATTTTATTGAAGGACTTTCACAAGTCAGTTGCAAGGAGTCAAGAATCCTCTTCTGAGTTTCTAGAATTTATTGACTGACCAATATAATAGAGCACAGCAATGTTTGAATTGTAGAAGGAGAAGCCATTAAGCAGTCATCTGGTGAACAGGACATGCTTATTTTACTTGACTAGCTTTTTGTTACATGCTCTGTAAGTTTGGGACCATTTGCTCCTTTCAATAGAAATGGCATTGATACAAATTTATTTACAGGTAGTCACAGCAAATATTCCTTGTATGAAGACTGATTATTAATATATTGTAGAATTTGATATAAAGGTATGCACTTTTGGTTGGAAAGGAAAATGTGAGACATTAATTCCTAATTGTTAGGGATTTGCATGTTTTGCACTTTGAAAAAGTGGTTTCCAAGTATCCCTACTAGACAGTGATTGAACATTAATTTAGTGGGAGAGAACAATCAAATCAGTTTTTCAGGCATGGGCCATATTCAGCTGTTTTTTAAAGGGCGTTTCATGTGGAAGATTGCAAAAATATTTGGCTAAAATACATAGTTTATACAAAGCTGTCTCCTTGTGTTAGAAGATGGGAAGATAGTTAATTGAAATCCTGTTTTTAAAAAATGGATTTCAGAAGGAATTAAGGAAATTTCCATCATATTCACCTATTGTGAATTTTTTGAGAGACATTAGAGTACAATAATTTCATAGTAAGGAATTAGCCTGCCTGGACTTTGGGATCTTGAAAGAAAGGTACTGTTGAGTAGCACATCACTCTGAGTGGTTAGGCCGGGGGTTCCCAACCTAAGGCCCATGGACCGGATCCGGTCTGCAGCACCATTTCATGTGGTGTGACCTGGCCCCAAGCTTCAAAAGGTTGGGAACCCCTGGGTTAGGCCAATGAGTACATGAACTGGGCTTTTTTATTTTTTAGTAATAGCCTCCTACTTATGGATCTTTCTCCCACAGATGTAAGTCAGGCTCCATCCTTACTCAGCTTCCCATGTCATCCCTTTGGCTTTTTTTAAAAGTCTGTTTTTGAGACATGCTTTGATTTTGTTTTGTTTAACATTGTGGTTGTGCATCATAGACACTTGAATGAATTGAATAGTGATATATAAATAACTCTAGATATAGGATTGTTAAACACATTAGAAGAGGCTAAGAGAAAATGAATACAGCTTTTGCAAAGGGTTGTTGGAATTCTTTAAGGGTAATATCAGAAACATGAGTACAGGGGTTTTGGTAGCTGCAGGGCTCCCAATATTGCACAAGGTAATTTGAAGCATTTAACAGTAAGCCTGCTGTTTTAAGCTCCTCCCCTGATTCCTTTGCCCCATTAGTATGAAGGCATATTCCTTTGAGGAGTCTCAGAAGTGTAAAATGCAGTTTATTAATTAAGACATTATATCTGTAAGAATGAAATAATTCATTGAGTTGGTTATGTTTGCTATCCTGTTTATGGAACACTGTACCGTCAGTTTACATTGCTTATTTTTTTAAAGGTACCAAAGCAACCTGATTCACTATCTCATGCTGATAGTCCAGCACGTCACACTGAAAATTTGGGGTTAACAAAGCAAATGTCTTACCGAACAGAGATTTTTGGTGGCGTTCCTATAATAACTCCTACTCAGGTACTATTGTATTTTTTATAATATTTCTTCTAACTAGCTGCAATATTGCAGTATAGACAAATTATATCTCTGAGTAGCTTCCTACAGCATAACAGATCCCATGCTGGCAAGAGTTGCCTTCTTTAATTATTAGTGCAATATGTGGCTTTGCACACAGGAACCTGCTGCTTCTGCTGAATTAGGAAAGTGTTTCTTCATGTAGGAGTTTCAGGTGTGCATTTGAAGAGCTTATGGAACTATAAATAGAGTTGTTTAATTTTAGTCACCGTCTGTATTTACCTTATTTAGAATTACCTAACTTGCTATTGAAATACATTTTTCAGTTGTTTTGATTTATTGTCTAAAATAATCAAGTGTGCTTGTATCTATCAGATCTGCTCATGTCTTTCCATTCATAGGGGAGACAGAGATCTGCCAGAGTTTCTTGTTGAAATAAGCTTAAGGGTTAATTTTGAAAAAAAAAATACATGTTTTCTGGCTGCCATTAAGACCATGATTCCCCTAGCACAGTGGTAGTGAACTTGTGGCAAGCATGCTAGAAGGGGTGCGTAGGCTCCTCTCTGTCAGCACTTGTGCCATCACCCCAGCATAGGGTTCACTCTACCCCTCCGCCCAGCACCCCAATGGGAATGCTTCCTCCCTCCCCCCAGCACAGAGTTTTCTATGTCCTTCTGCCCAGCAGCCCAATGGGAGCACTTCCCCCATCACAGAGCTTTCCCGCCCCTCTGCCTAGCTGCCTAATGGGAGCACTTCCTCCCTCACCCAGCACAGAGTTTGCCCCACTCCTCTGCCCAGTAGCCCATTCTCTCACAGAGATCTTTATTATAGCTAGCTACAAGTACAGTCAAACCTCGCATAAAGAGCGTTTCGTTTAAAGAGTAACTCGCTTAAAGAGCAGAATTTCCTCTGAATGTTTGCTTCACTTAACAAATAAAACCAACCAAAAACTCGCTTAACAAATAAATTGGGGTTTCCAGTACCCCCCCACAATTGGTCATTTACAATGGTGTTTCGCTTAAAGAGCAAATTCGCTTAAAGAGCAATCCTGTGGAACGCATTATGCTCTTTAAGCGAGGCACCACTCAGTCAAACCTCGCATAAAGAGAGCCTCGCTTAAAGAGCAACTCGCTTAAAGAGCAGAATTTTCTCTGAATGTCCGCTTCGCTTAACATAAAACCAACCAAAAACTCGCTTAACAAAAAAATTGGATTTTGCAATCCCCCCACAATTGGTCATTTACAATGGTGTTTCGCTTAAAGAGCAAACTCGCTTAAAGTGCAATCCTGTGGAACACATTATGCTCTTTAAGTGAGGTACCACTGTACTTTTGTGTGAAGAAGCTTTGTGTGAAATAGAAGTTGATATTTTGGTTTAAATGGTGCTACAACATAGTAGTTACTTTCCGGAATATGTCTAAAGCAGTGTAGATTTCCTTCTTTTTTATGTTTTTCTAGAAAGAAGAGGTAAATGAATGTGCTGAAGGTGATAAAAATTACTTGAAACGGTCCCAAAGCCACCTTCCTTATTTTCCTGCCAAGCATCCTCCAGATAATGCTGTGATCAAAGCTGGTTATTGTGTTAAACAAGGAGCAGTGGTAAGCAACTAAAAGTTTCTGAGTTCAGTTAAACATTTTCCTGTTATGCTATAGCAAGAAATTTTACTTAGTAGAACAAATTCTGGAGGAGATTATAGAAAGAATGTTTGAAATAGAATGGAGCTACAGGCCTTTGATCCAAATCCAGCCCTCTTAGAGCCCAAGTCTGTCCTTCTGCGCTTCTCCAGTTTGCCACATCTGGCATGATGCCATTGTTGGATGGTTTCCCTTCAATTTTACATATTTCCCACCTAAAGTCTCTCTTAAGCCTTAAGTAATGACAATAAGGGGCCACAGGTGCCTAGTGGTTAAGTCACTGTCCTTGACAACTGGAAGATCGGCAAGTCAGCAGTTTGAGACCTGAGTGCTGTACAATGGAGTGAGGTCCCATCTCTGTCCCAGCTCCTGTCAACTTAGCAGTTCGAAAGCAAAACACTGCAAGTAGATAAATAGGTACCTCTTCGGGGATACGTGCATGTACGCGCAGTAAACCCATTTGTGTGGATCACACAGGGACTTGGGCTTCTGGGAATTGAAGTCCAAGAACAGTTGGAGTGGCGGGGTTCACCATCATGGTTCTATGTGCTCTTATGTCTAGTCAGGCCTGCCACATGACCACGAAAATGCCTGCTGGCTCTTTTGGCTGTAAATGGAGATGAACACCGAACCCTAGAGTTGGATATGACTGTTTTTTGAACAAGGGAGACCTTTACCTTTAATGACAATAAGAGCTTTAAATAAAAACATGGAGGCATTTTGGGGATGATCCTTCTGTGAAATATTACTCATTTTTAGTCAGTGTGTTGTTGTTTTGGGGGAGAGAATAGAAAGCTCTTTCATCCATACCTCGACAAAAGATTGAGCTGGTCTTTTCTTCAGTTGCCCCACATTGCATACTTTACACTTTGTAAAGTACAGGCTCCTAAGACTCCTCATGAAGAAAATAAAATGTTTTGTGAACTTTACAGATTTACTGGGATTAAAATGTTACCTTTTGTTTGCTTTATGTAGATGAAGAATTGGAAAAGAAGGTACTTCCTGCTGGATGAAAATACGATAGGCTATTTTAAATCTGAATGTGTACGTATCCAATTCCCTGTTCCAGATCAACGTAATCTTACAATTTTTCAACATATGTTTTTTTTCCTAATGTGTTAATGCGTAATTGTTTTACTTCAGATTTTTTTTAATAGAAGGGATACTCTTATTTGAAATGTGATTAGAATATCATTCTCCTACCACCTTCTTTTGATGGGAACAATGGCTGTTGCACTTAGCAGTGGTAGTATTCCACTCTAGCTACATGGGTGGCTAATATTTAAGCTATTTATTACAGAATGGGGCTAAAAATTAGGCTGTTCTTTCCCATCTCTTTTATCAAATTTTTACTATATTGCTTTGGGGGAGCAAAATAGTTTGATAAGAATTTACACTTCCTCTATAGAAAAATGGTGCATTGTTCTAAGGAAACCCAACATAAAAATGTCCCTGTGATTTCTTATTTTCTGTTAATTTTTGTTGTGCACAGTTGCTGCACTCCAAATTAAGGATAGTCTTGATTGAAACACATCTCTCACCCTCAGATATCCAGTACTAAATTTGAGGATGGTTTTACTAGTTTTAGGCAGCATGTTGGTCTAGCACTTGAAACTAGGATAATAGACCCTGAGATTTCCACCCCTCATTTCTGAGAATTGGAGTAATCTCCTGTGGAGGTTGCTTTAAGTGAAGGTGCTTTTAAATCAACGATTAGAATCAGAATAAAAAGAATGACAGTTTAAATAATCAAATTACATCAAGTGTTCTGTTTGTTAATTAAATGCCACCAGGCCGATGCTGAATTACGATAACTCTTTTGGGAAGATTTTTAGTATGGAGTATTTACAAGTAGTTTATCACTCCTTGTTGGAAATGCTTTAACTTTATGCAGTTTGTCAAATGCTATACAAGTTGGCTTTTCTCGTGGAAGGCACAGTGGAGAATATAACTCTTAACCTCTAACTCTGCACTCCATATATTTCCTAAATCAGTGATGGGATGACAAAAATTCTACTACCACGCCATGATGTCACGGACGTCATGGGCGTGGCCAATGTCATGACGTCATGACGTCATGGCCGAAGCCGACGTCATGACGTTGTGGGCGGGGCCAAAAATAAAAATAAATTAAAAATAAAAATAAACGTACACACACACACCCCTCCCTCTCAGCCCACCCACCCAGACACAAATAAATAAATAAAATAAAAACAACCACCCACCCAAAACACAAATAAATTACCCACCCACCCCAAATAAAAACCCCTCGCTTACCTTTCTTGGGACCCGGCACCCCGACTGCGTCCACAGCCGCCGCCGCTGCCTGCACCCCTGTGGCGTCCTCCTCGGGCCGGTACCTTTTTAGCCCGGCTCCACCCACGGCCAGGGGCGGCGGGCAGCAGTGGCTCTGGCGGTGGCTCCAGCCGCGGCTGCTGAGCCTCCCTGGGCCGTCCCCATGCCGCACCGCCGCCGCCTGCAGCTTTCTCCTCCGCCAGGCGCCGCAGCCAGGCTAAAAAGGGACCGGCCCAAGGAGGAGGCCACAGGGATGCAGGCAGCGGCAGCTCCGGCGGCGGGGGACGGCGGCTGCAGGCACCCAGCCCACAGGCGCCCGGCGGAGGAGGAGGCGGCAGCGGTGCGCCACGCCGGGTGTCCCCAGGGCATGGGGCTTGTCGGCAGCGGACGGCCCAGGCAGCCCTCAACGTGCCGCGGGGGAGGTGCCCTCCTCAGAGGGCTGGTGCCGCTGCCGCCGCCGCCATCCTGAAAGCTCTAAAACAATTTTTTTAAAAAATTGGAGCTAAAATTGCTCCAATTGACTGCGCATGCGCAGAAACTCAATCTGGCTTGCAATAGGGCATCCTAGTGGGTAAATGGTGTTAACTTATGGGTGTATCTACCCATATCCAGATTATTGATTATGACTTTGTATGGAGTGATGAAATCTCACTCCATACCTCTTAGATCACAATTTCCTTCAGGTAACAAGCATGCTTTCTGTAACTGAGGGTTCCTCCCCACGACAATAGATGCCTCCAGCGCCTCTGTCCTTCTGTGATGTTGAGGAACCCCCATGAGGTATGGTCAATTAACATAGTTTTGATTACCATTTATCCCCACTACCGCCACCAAGGATGTTTGTTTACAGACAGACGCCTCCACCTCAGACCACTAATTTGGCCTCAGTGCCCCATTGCAGGTCATTCAAGAATGTTTCCAAACCATCCTCCGACAAATGTACTCTGTCTTGCTGGTACATGCCTGGAAATTCAATTTTAATTCTAGGGTGCTCAATAACTCTGCCAAATCCTTCGGCCATAAACTTAGCCACAACTTTGTTCATGCTGCGGCGCGCCTTGTCAATTCTGTGCGGATCTCCAATACAGTGCCAATTAAAATGGGGCAAGATCTCCAGCCACACCAAACAGAGACCAGGCCACCAACACTTTACAAGGGACAGGTCCCTTTTCACCACCGTGCTGAGTTTGATGTCCTTCATAAGGCCCAAATCATTGCCACCCAGATGGATGACCATAATATCCGGAGATGTACCTCCCCTTGCGGAGTTCACTGACTGCACCAGTTCTCCCCTTCACATGCCCTGCTTCCTGTGCCAATCCACATAGGCTCTGCAGACCAAGTTCCTTGCTCCACATGGAGCGGGTCACGTGCTGCTCAGCTCACAAAATAAAACTGTGTCTAATGATCACCATCTGCCTGTGGTGACGAGGAACACGACCTGGAAAGCAAGGAAAAAGCAGCAGTCCTTTGTTCAATACTTCATAGGTCTAATATGCGTTTGGTAAGCCCCGGACTTCCACCGGCCCACTCTTTGAATGTCCTCATTGGAGTAGGCCATCATTGCCTGACGCAGAGGACGTGACCCCGATCCGAAAAGAACATTTGCAGAAAAGCCACACGTTGATTGTATGTTGTAGCCGCCCTGAGTCAGTTTTACTGAGTAGGGCGGCATATAAATAAAAAATTATGATGATGGTGATGAAACTTGTTTTGCACTACAATGTGATGAGAGCATGAAATGTATTTTATTTGAAGCAAATTTATTTAACTTTATTTGAAGGAAAAGCCTCATGTAAACATATATTTTTCTTTTAATAACCACATGATGGCGCACTAAAAGAGGAAAATGAAAAATTACAGTGTCTCTAGTTTTGGAGAAAAAATGCAATCCATATACTATATGAGGTCAGCTTAAACTAAAGCATGTCAATGGCATTGAAATATTTGTTGTACTTCTATGCTTTAGAAGTTTTTCTGAAATTTACTTATATGTAGTGTTGTTCTGTTGATGATACATTGCTCTGTACTTAAAAAAATCTCTTTAGTGTTATGGTATATTCAGAAGTAGTCATTACATCACTGCTTATTTAATGTTTTAGTTAATGAGAAACATACATCAATGTCAGATGTCAGAGGGATATAAGGTCATGAGCTCTGATGCAGGACTCTATTCAGTCTGCATTAGAATAATCTATACAGTACTGATGGAATAACTAGATGATGTATTTATTTTAAATGTAACTACAGTAGTACCTCAGATAACGTTAAGACTTGGTTCCAGAAGTCTTAATGTTATCTGGTTTTTAGCGTTGTGCGATGCATTGATCGCACAATGTTAAAAAAAAGCCCTGTTCCTTTTCCGAAAAGGAAAGGGATCGGGGGCAGTCCTGTTTACTTGGGGAGAAAAAGTGCCCTCCTTCCCCAAGCAAACTGGCAGTCCCGGTTTGCCTTTACTCACCAGCGCAGGCGAGAAAACTGTTCCCCCTCCCACCTTCTCTTTTTCCACTTTTCCAGCCTTAGGGTAAAAGCGGAGAAAGAGAAGGTGGGGTGAAAAATGTCCCCAATCGCTCGCTTTGTTCGCTTTGCTTGCGGTGGGAACATGTGGTGGGAATATGCGGCAGCTGCATGGGCAGCCCCCACGCCTGCCCCTGCAACTGTGGGGTGACTGGGAAGCCAAACGGAGAGCCCCTATTCAGCTTCCCAGCCACCCTGCTGTTACGAATGATTGCATCGGATAACGCTAAGAGATTGTTATCCGATACAATTTTTTTTCAAAATTTTGCATCGTTATCCGATTTCAGCGTTATCCAATGCAATCGTTATCCAAGGTATTACTGTACTTAGTAATGTTACTGTGTTTTGCATCTTGCTTGATCTAACTGTACTCAAATTTTGTGAATTAATCTCAAATCAACCTTTGGACTCTACTGTTGAAGCTCTTATATGTGCAGTGAAAATTGTTTTTCTCTTGCATGTTTGTATTGGTTATTATATAACATTTGCTAAAGAGAATAACTATAAAATTAGATGTTTTATTTTGATACATTCAGTACATGCAAAGTCATTTACTTGTAAGTCATAACTGTAGAGCCTTGTTTGGTTTAAATTCAAAATTATGTTTAGTGTTCGATAAACCAAGCTTTGAGCTTATGAACTCTTTCCTTTTTGGCTTCCTGTTTGGTTATGAAATTCATATTGAGCTAGAAGTCATGTTACATCAGGTAAACTCTATTTGATCTTACCTATGATTAATAAAAGCTAGCCAATATTATACCATGACCCACACTCACATGCTGATTTAATATTTTATTTGAATCAAAATCATTGATTTTAGTAAGGCACTCATAGGATTGGTTGTGGGCCATTTGGATGTTCTTATTCATTTGTATTACATTTAACTTTTATAATCAAGACTAAGTAAAACCTTTGATGACATTATAGTGTTTGACAATTTAGATAGGCTAGATCAAGACAGACAATAACATATATTAAAAGAAAGTAAGCAGGCTGTGATTGCTTATATCCTGCTTTACTACTTAATGAAAGTAAACTGGAGTTCTTCCTGAGGTTTGAACTTCTAGGTGATTTTCAGACAGTCAGGAATGGCTTGGGTTGATAAATATCCTGGATTTTTTCAGTTACAAGCCATTAATTTTGATGACTGTAGGTAGACAAATAGGATCTACTTGAGGAAGAATACAAGTCAACACTTCCCAAGGATGAAGGTCAAATAGATTTTGTTTAAGCTGATTGGGGAGTCGGGATGTAAGACAAGCAGGTACAGGTAGTGTCAACATAAACTGCACAAAATTACAAAGCATTGGTACTATGTGTACTTTTTTTGTTATTTCAAAAAAGCTGAACAACGTGAACAATCTGTCTTGTTGCTATGTTATTTGGTGATTGGTTGAGTTATTTCTCTGTTTCTTCCCTAACAATTGGCATAAAGTGAAAACATCAGGATTTTGATGTTCACAATGTTTCAGTTTGGGAGTAAGGCATCTGCTTGGTTTTTTTTTTCAGGATAAGGAGCCTCTTCGGATTATACCACTAAAAGAGGTTCATAAAGTCCAGGAATGTAAACAAAGGTGAGAAACTGAAGGTTCAAAAACTTTAAAGGTAATATACCATCTTTAATTGGAACAAGAAAACCTGCCTACAAATGATTTCTTATCAGAGTTTAATATGCCTTTACTGTACTGTGGGAGTGAAGACGCCTTTTGGTGAGATCCTAAACCAGTAGATTAAGATGGATTGCTAATATATCATAAAACTAATAAGTACATGCCATCATGTTAGTTCTAACTCATGGTGACCTTTCTTTGGTTTTGTGGGTATAGATCAGTGATGGCGAACCTTTGCACTCAATCTGTTCTTTAACTTCAATTCCCAGAAGCCCTGATCAGCAGGAGTGCTGACTTGGGCTTCTGGGAATTGAAGTCCAAGAATACCTGGAATGCCAAGGTTGGCCACCACTGGTATAGATTATTCAAAAGAGGTTTGCCATTTCCTTCTTCTGGAGGCATTATGGAACTACTATACATAGCTTACCAGCAGCTACACAGGCTACCTTTTGTTCCAGGAAGCACAGTGGAGAATCAGACTTCCCTTGGTCGAAAACCAATCGTATCCAACTCTAGTGTTCGGTAGCCATCTCCGTTTACAGCCAAAGAGCCAGTGTTGTCTGTGTCTGCAGATGTTTCCGTGGACATCTGGCGGGCATGACTAGACACTGAATGCTGTTTACCTTCCCATCAAAGTGGTACCTATTTATTTACTTGCATTTTCATGCTTTTGAACTGTTAGGTTGGCAGGAACTGGGTCTAAGATGGGAGCTCACTCTGTCATGCAGCACTCACGTCTTGAACTGTTGACATGCTGAACTTCTAGTTGTCAAGTTCAGCGTCTTAACCACTAAGCCATTGCAGTCCCTTCCTCTAAATAAAAGAGGAGTAAAATTACAAAGTATAGCACTAGAAGCATTAACAATTTTGGCAGATTTCGTTGATGGGATATTTTTCAAATGAAGTGTGGCCTAACTAAGAATTATGCACCATTGTAAAATAAAATTGAGGAATCCCGTTTGGTATTTAAATAAACTCTGTTGCAAAGGTTTTTGGAGTGTATGTGTGCGATAGCCACAGACAAAAATGATCGAACTGGATCATTTACAGGTTTAAAATTAGGTGACAGATGTGGTAAAAGGCAGTTTCTATTATGGAATTGGGAGAAACAGGCTTTGAGAATGTATTTAAAATTATTTTTTGACTTTCTAAATTTCTTACGGTAAACCTGAGTCAGTGGACATTTTGTACCTGACAAGGTATGAGTCTTATGGGTAGTCAGCAGCAGTGCCTGATAGCTTATTGGTAACTCAGTGATGTGTCTGGGAGGTCTTCTGTTGCCTTTCCTATTAGCTGATTGTACTAAGAGGCTGTTGATGGCCATGCCTCTATTTCTTGAAATCTGAAATCCTACTGCACATGGTTTAAAGTTACACCTGTGGAAGTCTGCAAGGAGTTACACTCAGGCAGTCTGCACTGGGTGCTTGATTGTGCTATCAGTTGTGTAATTCTGCTAGCTGAAATGCTTGCTGAATATGATTTTTGCCTTTGTGTGAATTTTGCTAAAACGTACACCACATCACGTTATGGAAATATAGTTACACAACAGAATTTTAGCCACTTGGTGGCCTGTATAAAAATGAGAATGGGATAAAGGATATCTCAGGTCTTTAAATAAAATATACTGAAAATCTCAAGAGAGGTTGGATGAGTATGGAGAAAATCTTGGTACAGTCTTACTAATGATTGTATGATCTCTACATGTGTTCACATAGAATGTAATTATTTTCAAAGGCTTCTTTTTATATGTAGTGTTACTTTGAAGTGCAAACATGTGTTTCTGGATAAAAGTGCAAGAATTGGTTTAAAAACCTTCAAATAGTTACATGTTTCTGTATGTTTTTCAGTGATATAATGATGAGAGACAATCTTTTTGAAATTGTAACAACTTCTCGAACATTTTATGTACAGGTAACTCTTTAAGGAAAACATTCTTTTCTATAAGAAAGTTAATGGCTTTTCCATTTGAATGAATGCTATTAAAGAAACTTTCAGTTAGAGCATTTTTGGATTGGGGTGTATCTCGTATACACTAACCAGGTAGAAGTAACAATTCTTCTAGGCCAGTCTCCTGTGCCTATTTTCTCTGGTATTCTGTTCTTAGTGTGCTAGGCTATGACTATTTGCCTGGGGTTGATCGATCTTAAATTCTGCATCTAGTGATTATTATTGTGCCAGTGTCTAGACAAACTTGAATTCTCACATGCTGAGGAGCAGGGTATCTGTTTATCACAAGATAATTATTTCCATGTTTTATGTGTCAGATTTTCAGTAATACAGATTTAGGTGAACTTTACAACAGAATTAACATTCTAGAAGTGAAGATCAAGATAACTATTTCAGGATCTACGTAATGATTAGTAATGAATTTTGGTGCTTTATATATTCGTCCCCTGAAAATAAATCTCTGAAGACAGTTGTTATCACCTTTTGCAGGTGCTGATTTTGCTTCAGATGGTGCTATGCAACTGTTTATATATAATTATTTATGCTATTAGGTCAAGAGCACAAAATATTGTTGAGAACAGCAGCTTTGAAGAGTCTTCCAGAAAAGTAACATAGACATACAAGTAACTGGGACATGAGTCTCAGCTTTTATATAAGTGTTTTTATATCAGCCTAGTCCTGTGATGGCAAACCTTGGCACTCCAGATGTTCTTGGATTTCAATTCCCAGAAGCCCAAGCCCCTGTGAATCCCACAAAGGGGTTTACTGTGATTCATCTGGCCCGCACCGCCCTCATCATTCCCGGAAGCGGAAGTAAAACACACCCGTATGGCGTGTGCCAGATTAATCACAGTAAACCCCTTCATGGGATTCACAGGGGCTTGGGCTTCTGGGAATTGCAGTCCAGGAACATCTGCAGTGCCAAGGTTCGCCATCACAGGACTAGTCTTTTAGGGTTTTTTAAAATTATAATTTCTTTCCTTGAAAAACATAGAAGGTATTTGGCATGGTCTCACATCAACAGTTTTTAAAATCTTGCAAATTATAACTGCTTATCTCCCAAGTATAAGCATATGCTTTTACCTTTCTCCTTTTTCAGGCAGACAGCCCAGAAGATATGCACAGCTGGATTAAAGCAATATCTGGTGCAATAGTAGCACAGCGGGGACCTGGAAGATCAGCAGCTTCTGTATGTTTTAAAAGAATCTTAAATTACATTGCTTTAGTAGTGATAAGTTCTGTACATGAGATCTTGTTTGTTTCATTTACTCTTCTACTTCTAGATCTAGAGTAACATCTTTGCATGCATTACAGGTTGCATAGGATCTTGCATTTCTAATTAATGCTTGACCTTAGCAGTATACATGTATGTTGTTTGGCTCTTTTTAAAGTCCTAATATTCTGTATATCTCTTGGGTTGAAAAATTACTTTAACTTTGAATTATTTGGATGCACCTGAAATCATAAAATTACTTGGATGATTTTTGTTACTTAAGATACTCCTGAAATTGATTTGAAGTAGTTTGATGTACATCTTGTTCGAAAAATGCTGGTTTTTCTTAAACTTTCTATCCTTATAGTAGGTAGTAATCCAAACTTTAATATCCAGGATGGTAGAGTGATGGACGAGGACTCAGGAGTCTTGGGTTTGAATCCCTGGTTAGCTATGGAAACTCATTAGGGTAGTGGCACTTGTAGATCTACTTCATAAATAGCTTACTTTCCATAAAAACCCTGTTAGGCTCACTATATCTCACTTCTGATGCAGTGGCATGAAACATCCACATGTGCCAAATTTGAAGAAAGTTTGGTGTCTTAATATGATTAAATCTGCATTTTGCTTTTGGACACAGGGGCGTAGCTACCGCCGTATCTGCCGTATCAATTATACGGGGGCCCCGGGCCACGGGGGCCCCCTACAGCAAAAATTAATAAAAACTTCCCAATTTTTTTTATTTCACAAGGGCCCCCCAAACAAATTTTTATACGGGGCCCCGTTAAGGCATGCTACGCTTCTGTTTGGACAGCTTGAATTTCTAACTTTGCCAGACTGAGCCTGTACTATCGAATGTTTACTCTTAATAACATGGGAAATATCTTAAGCCAGCTTGCTCAAAACATTATTTAGTTGCCATGACATACTAGTACTTTCTTTGGGAATAAGTGTGTCTCCTCTCTGTGTCTATATATCTAATCTTTGTGGTGAGATAACTCAGCTAGTCAGCAGTCTTTCTTTGTCAGTCTGTCTCTTTTTCTCATTCTCCCTGCTTTTTCTCAAGTTTAGGTTACTCTAATCTTAGCTTTGCACTGTGTTCCAGATGCGGCAGGCCAGAAGGCTGTCGAATCCTTGTATACAGAGGTATACATCAAGAACTGGTGAATGCAGCATGTATGTGGGCTCTCATGTAAACATGCCACCCTAACGCAGGGCTGAAATTTCAAAACATTTATTAACAATGTATAAAATGTTAAAAGTTAATCATGTGGTTTTCTACTGATTACAACCACCATGGAATTACTAATGTCCCAGATCCTCCTATTGGCCATCAAGCTTCTCTTTTTAAATGTTTCATTCTGCATGAACGACATTAGAAATATCAAATATTCACACGGTGCTTAAATTTCTGTTCACATTTTTCTGTGCTCATTTTACTGGCTACAAAGTTCTAGTAGGAAAGTTATATTTAGAGAAATTAAACTTGGCTTAATTTGCATGAGAGTTCCATGTTTCCATTTTATCATTTTTGAAAAACAGCTAACTAAAAGCCACTCAGGATGTGTGTGCACACATATAAAATATAGTTGGATACAACTGGCTTTAAGCAAGGGCGTCCTTTACATTTAAGGAAAGTGTCCTGGACTGATTTGCATGGCTTTTACAACAGATATGCATGGAATCATTAGACAAGATGTAGGGACTATTACAGCTTGCAACCTGTATGTCAATCAATACAATACAATGACTATAAAGTATTTTACTTTTGATTCAGTAGGTATAAAGATAATGCGTTCATTATTACATTGATATCAACATTCAAACCATCCCAGCACTTTGGATCAGCTTAAATTTTACAGAAAATTTTACATAGTGTTCACTTCAGAAAAGAAGCTCTATTTGAAGTTTTTGCTTTTGCCATTGGAATTAATTCACTTATATTGAGATCTTTTTTTGTCTTTAAGTACAGTAAAACCTTGCATAAAGAGCACCTCGCTTAGAGACTAATTCGCTTAAAGAGCAGAATTTTATCTGAATGGTCGCCTCCCTTAACAACTAAAACCAACCAAAAACTTGCTTAACAACTAAATCGGGGTTCACACACATACACACCCGCCAGAAGTCACAGTTGTTCACTTACAATGGTGTTTCGCTTAAAGAGCAAACTGACTTAAAGAGCAATCCCATGGAACACATTATGCTCTTTAAGCAAGGTACCACTGTAATTTGTTTGCCACTCAAATGAAACATACATGGTTCGCCTTCTTTCTCTGTTTTATAAAATTATTCTTTCATATAGTCAGTTCAAGTGGTATTGGTGGTTGGTTGAATAAATATATTATTGATTAGTATGGAATTTTGTAAGACAAGCTAGTTCTAATAGCATGCTTTCCAACAGCATTTTGCACCTCTTCTTACTGTAGTAGAAATAGCCATATTTTAATGTCAATCCCACCACATGGTAACATAGCAGTAGTGTGGGAAACACTTGTTTAACCTGGGAAAAGACACAGGGATAGAGGTAATAAAATCACTTCTCCCACAGACATTTGACGGGAATTATTTACTGCTGATTTATGTTGGACAAGCATCTTAGCATGGTAGATGTCAATACTTCCAGCACTCAGTTGAATTAATATTCTGGAAGAACTATTTTCAGAATAACTCAAGAGTTATTGGTACAATAACTCCAATGCATAATTGCCTGACACAGGCCTTCAGACATCTGATGCTCTGCATCAGTTGCAACTTTTTAAAAGCTTTCTGCACATGTTAACAATTAACTTTCTTTTCCTGTATACAACATTAGAAAAGACTCTTTAGTGTTCAAGAGTTGTTAAGCTACTCTTTTAACTATTATATTTGATAAAATTAATTCACAGAAAGCAACTTTGTAAATTTATTTATTTATTTATTTATTTATTTATTTATTTATATAATTTGATTTGTATACTGCCCTACTTAGTAAAACCAACTCAAGGCGGTTCACAGAATCCATATAAATAACATTCCATAATACAGCAATGCAATGGCACAGAAAAATGACACAACAAAATAACAATGAAATGTAACAATACAATCGAACAATACAGTGTTACAATACCACAAAGATTTCGACAATCAGCAATACAATCTGCAGTACAATATAATACAACAAAATATACCCTAAAGCATAGTCAAAAATAATACAATATAAAATATAACAGTAGATAACAATACAATATAAAATATAACAGTAGATAATAATTTCATTCTTCGCCATAGTATCCCAAGGTGGTTGCTAACTTACTAAAGAAATGTCAGTGTTTTCTTCCACATCTCTTAAAGCACACAGATTTCATCAATAGTTGTAAATGATATTGTAGAAGACTTACAGTTGATGGTTACCTTTATAAAAGACGTGGCCAAAATCATGTTGCAACCTATGCCTGCGTAGTTCAGAGTTCATGCAGATTTACAGAAAGGTGAAACACATATCCAACAAGCAGTTTCAGAGTTATAGTGCAATTAATTGTGCATTCAGGAATGCAATACCTGACTGCCTGAGTATCACTCCCTTCAAACATCCACCTATATAACTTTATATTGTGCCAAACGCAATAGGATTTCAGCTATTGGGCATGTTCTTAAGTCAGACATCCTAGCTGGGGAACTTTGCTCCCTAGGATTTTTATTCTGTCATGTAAAACCAAGGAGATACAACTATGCTTCTTTTTCAAATGTAAATACACTATGCATGAACATTTGAGACTAGATTGTGTTTTTTAACTAGTTTTAAGACTAGTGTTTTATACCTGTGCAAACATTCTAAGGCATTTTAAATTCCTAAAGTATGTTTTCAACAGTAATTTTGATTATTTTGTTAAAATAAATGTAATTATAATTATAGTGTCAAATCTAGACTATGTCAATAAACATCATGTGATCAGATACTAGACCCTGAGGAATATATTTGGCTGTTTCAGCTTGCAATTACATGCTGTAAGCTCACAGTCTTAACATTTTGCTGCTTTGGAGATGCATCTGCTTTCTGCTCTTATCCCTTGCTTTGTTCTCTCTAATTCCCCCCCCCCCCAATTACTGTGCAGTTAATGAGTCACTAAATTTGACAAGCAATTCTCCTTTGCAGGAACATTCCACATGTTCTTCAGAATCCAACTGTCCTTCAGAAACAGCAGCAGCCACCTCACATTCCACAACCACTCACAACTCCACTTTGGTCCAAAACCTTAACATCAGACCCCTTGAGTTGGAGAAGCGAAGATTTCACGAATCTTTTACCAAGACCAAGCCAGGGGGCTTCACGATCCAGGCTGTCCCTTCAGGAGACCCAACTTCCAAAGTGACTTTACAGGGCCTTTTGGAATCCCAAAATAAAAATGGCACTCAGGAACAAGATTCTGGCCCAGTGGATCTGGATGATGCAAGCCTTCCAGTCAGTGATGTGTAATACTAGAAGAGTTTGGAGTATGATGTATTAGTTTTTGGTCCTTGAATTTCCTTGCTCAGGCTTTTAGCCAAAGATGACTATGGGATGAAAGAACAAAGAATCGAATGTTAATTCTGTAGATCTATATTGGTGTGCATACATTCAAATATTTGTATGTTTAGATAGTCATATGCTGCCTTTTACTATCAAGGTAGGCCTTTTTGCTTTTCCACAACCTGAAGATAAATATTTGATGGTTTTATATTTACTGTTGTCAACAAGCAAGGTACCAACTGCTTTTTATCAGTTTGGGAGGAATGAGTAGCCGTAATGAAAGAATTAGCATATGACTTAATGATACTGTAAATCAGGATGATGTGCAGGTTAGACTTATGTTCTAAAAACACTGGCACAGCCCTTCAAATAGCTGAGTGTATAAATAAAGGGTCTACAGAAATAAATAAGGATGACAGAACCTTATTATACCTAATATGATATAATGCACGTTTCCTGTGCAAAGAGAATTTTAATGTAAAAAACCACATGGCATTATTGTATTGTCTGAAATGTGTGTTTTCTCTTTAGTCTCTACAGATTTACATGCCATTTGCATGATCTGTGTAAGACATGGCATGAAAACCACTTGTTGTGCCTTTCAGACATTATATATACACGTATTAATTTACATTGCACATAAGAAAATCATTCTTAAAAGGAAAGGCCATAGGACATTTACACTGACATAGTGTGTGGACTTAATTGGAACTCCTTTGTAAATTGTCCGTAATCAATGCCCTTCTATAGAATTGAATTCCCTTAGAATTCCAGGTATTTGGTGCTGTGAAACCTACACAAAACAGCTATTTTGACTATTAAGCCTATTTTTATGCACTCTTAAAGTTGAACTGTAACTTTTGCACATTTGGATATTAATGGACCACCACAAATAAGTAAGGGTGTAGTGTGCATTTTTTAAAATTAGGAAGAAGGGAAACTGGACTACTAAATCGTTTAAAGGTTTATCAAAATATTTTATATTAAGCTTTAAAGAAGCTAAACATTTAATCTATTATCTAAGGGGTTTTCCCCTTTGGTGTGTAAGATTTTTTCCATTGTGTCATAAATGAGTCCCATTTTATATTGGAATCAGTAAAAGACTGAACCAATTTCCTTTTATTGTGTTGACTGGTACTGAATTGTTCACTCATGCAGTTGTGGCCTGTAACTTTTGGTGCACTAGATTTATTAAAAGTGCCTGTGGGTTCTTCCTTCTTGATGTGTTAAATGTGCAAGGGCTAGGTGGATACTGAATTTTTCTTTTTGTGATTAACGAACCTTGAGGTGAAATTACATTGTGTAGTATAGTTCAGCACATGTACAAGATGATATGCTAAGGTCGCCAGACTACCGGTATGAGCTGTGCACTGTGTTTTTTTAATTGGATTTTTGTTGGGGAGTTTAAGTGATCAAAAATAAATAAATAAAAGGTTTAAGAAACTGATATTGAGTATTTTATCAGAATGAGCATGCACTGTTTTTTTTTAGTTAGGAAGTGGAGGTGTTTGCTTTAATCAATAGAATTCCCAAAGTTTCGCTACATGGTGCTGCTTTATGCAATTCAGATTTTCCACTTTGCAGCACTCTGGCCATTTAAAATCTTATGTTTAGAATGCTTGACAAAGCTGGTAAAAACAGAGGTGAAAATGCAGAGATGTTTGAGTGAAATTGTTCACTGCTTCAGTGAAGAAGATCTACGGTTGAATTATGTTTGGTGGAGACTTACCCTGTTCAGCTTTTCAGCTGCAATTCAGTGAAACATGCTCAATACAGGGCTTAAGTTACTGTAGCTATCCCAGTCCTAAAACCTCATAATAATAATAATTTTGTGTCAGAATTTTTTCTGGTTTGAAAATTTTTTAGAGGAAGAAACTCCACTCAGGGAACACCCAAATGTGGCTCCTTTCATGTCCCCAAGAGCTAGGACAGAGACGGGTGCTCAATCGGTCATGCAGTACTTGGGTCTTGAACTGCCTACTTGCCAGCCTTCCAGCTAACAAGGCAAGCTGAGTCACTGCACCCCCAAAACCTCATTAATGGCTGAAGGTGCAATAAACAGTGAGGCACGGGGCACTTCCTGCTCTCAACTACTAATTAGAATGTATAGACTAGGGATTCTCAACCTGTGGCCCATGGGCCAGATGCGGCCCAGGACACCATTTCATGTCCCCCCCCCCCAACAGCCTCCACCACACCAGGAAGTGCCATGTGGTGGAAGAAGGGCAAAATGGCCATCTGGCCACCAAAGCTGTCTGAGGGAGCGTGACCCGGCCCCTGGCTTTAAAAGGTTGAGAACTCCTGGCATAGACTCAGAAGCAGGATGTTTTAAAATATTGTAGATAAAAGTAATTTAGTCATTGCTCTCCCAGTGGTATAAACCAGGAATACTCAACCTTTTTAAGGCAGGGGGCTGTGTCACACTCCCTCAGACAGCTTTGGAGGCTGGACTGCCATTTTGCCCTTCCTCCGCCACATGGCACTTCCTGGTGTGGTGGAAGCAGTGAGGGGCCACATGAAATGGTGCTGCAGGCTTCATCCAGCCCATGGACCACAGGTTGAGAATCCCTGGTTTAAACTCTTGCTAGTTATAAAAAAAATTCAGACTTATTATGCCATTTAAAAGCTTCAGGGAGATTTTCTTTCAATACTGCATATAAGAATTGGCATTTATATGTTTTGAGTGCCATAAATATAAAGAGGTATAGAGTGACACTTGCACCACAGCTAAATCAATTTGCACGTAAGCCCTACTATCAGATCACTCAAAGTCTCCTAGTAATGAGGGAATGAATTAGTTTTCATTTTAAGACTTGACATTTTTGCAGTTCCCTCATTTGGTGCAATTCTGGTAACTTGTAGCTAAATCAAGGATGGAAAATATTTGGTTTTTACATTAATGGGCTGGAACTCTGATCATCCCTGTTCTGGAAGTTGCAGTCCAACAGAATCTTGGAGATCCATATATTCCTCATATTCAGTTATAAAATGGTTCCTAGTTTATATATATTTTCCTACAGATTATTTCTCCACAAAATATATTGATTTAAAATAAAGAGAAATCATGTTATCAGGAAGAAACAAGATTCCAAACCAATGAGGTAAAACACATGTACCTCTTAATTCATTATTTTGCATGCAAAACTCAAGTGGAGGACAAAAGATTTACAAATTTGGGAGCAGAACAAGACCCATTGTAAAAATTCATAAATGATCATAGGCAGAACTGCTGTGTAAATAATTCTTTATATTTTGTTCATTATAGTTTTGTATGAATTTCTCTGGACTGCCAAAATGAAGCTACTTTTTTCATACTCATCTCCCAACAAGTTTAAATATGGATCTTATGATCGGGCTCTTTTCTTTGTAGAAATCTGTTTTGTCAAAATTATGCCTCTATATATTACATTTACTGAAATGGGTGTGAGAGCAAATGTTGCAAATGCTGCCATCAGTAACATCAAAACTTCTGCTAGAAGTTTTGCAGAGAGAACAGCAATGCTGTATATATGTTGTGATCATTATTTTGATCTGCCAAGAGTAAAAACTGAAATAGAAAAAAAAATGTGTTATAATGGACAAAGCCAAAAGTTAAAGCAGTAGCAATGACAAACTGCCATTCTTGTTTCACCCTGATCCAATATAACAGTGACTTTATAGGTTTTTTCACTATAAGCTATAAATCACAAACATTTACAGAGTGTATAAATTACGTTTATTTGCCTTATTACCTGGGAACTAATAAGTTGAATGTTATAACAAATCTAATTTAGTAGCATACATTTTAATTTGTAACAAACGTAGCCAATACATTTACATAACTTTATTTTTAACAAATGTATACTTTGTGGAAGAAACTGAACTAAAATGTTTGTATTGGTGTAAAGTACTTTGATGTAGTGTTACATTTTTCTGGTTCTGATACAGTTTCTATACTGCATGTTCATTTTACTCTGTTTTGATATTGACAGTTTTCAATAACCAAACAGAAACAAAGCAGCACCCTTACGGGATCTTTTAAAATTAATCTTACATGGTTCAGTAGTGCAGGAAATATTTGTGGTTGCTAAATTGTCAGGGTTGTTTATTTATCAGTATTTTTTAAGTATGAAATTGATGGAAATTGTTAAATTATTTTAGAACCTGTGGTGTTTTCTGTAAATGTCACACTTGTTAATAAATTGACTTCAATAATGAAATATAATTATCCTATTAGATTACTACATTTAGTACAGTTCAAAAGATACACTTGAGAGTGAATGAAACTATTTTTGTATTCCATCTTTTAATTTCCCCTTTTAAAAGTCAATGAAGTTTTTAAAAAAATAAACAATAAGTATTGCAAAATTATTGCTTTCCCCGATACAATGATCCTTCAATATAATTAATATTTTAAATGCACAGCTGCCCCACAAATGATACAAATTATTTGCATGGCACATTATTATCAAATAACTTATTCAAATAGTCAGTTGCTGTTATGAATGTATGAACTAGTTTCTACTTTTCGCTACAAAATGTACAAGTTTGCACATATGTACAACTTGCAAGTGAAAAATAGGTAAAGTTCACCCTTGTTCGAAAGTCATTCGTATCCAACTCTAGGGTTCAGTGCTCATCTCTGCTTATAGCCGAAGAGCCAGCACTGTTATGTGTCTGCAGATGTTTCTGTGGTCATGAAGCAGGCACAGAACATTGTTTACCTTACCACCAAAGCTGGTACAGATGGGAGCTCATTCCATTGTGTAGTACTCAGGTATCGACCTGCCAACCTGCCACCTTCCAGTCAGCATCTTAAACACTAATACTAAGAACTTAATAGTTCTCAAAAATTGACTCCCAAGAGGAGTTGAAGATCAAGTCTTTACCATTTATTTATTCAGTAATAATTGGAACATACAGTATGTACAAAAAGTAAAAGGCATTAAAATTAAACTCATTGGTTCAACATTAATTTATATCTTTGACTGCTGAGACTCATAATTTTAAACGATGTGTTACTGGACAATAGTGTGGTATTGGTTATGATGATTATCTAGTAGTGGTGGGGAAAGAGGATTACAGTAAAACCTCATATAACACTAAAACCTGGTTCCACAAGTCTTCGTGTTATATGATTTTTCGTGTTATCTGATCCTCTATGGGATCCATAGAGATACATTGTAACCACACAGGCTTTCGCGGTTGTTATCTGAAGCATCCCATAGGATCTTAATGTTATCTGATGCAATTCTTCCCCCCAGATTCCTTGATGTTATGCGATTTTCGTGTTATTCGATACTAATGTTATATGAGGTATTACTGTATTTGCAAGTCTCAGGAGTCTTTCAGTTGAATTTGTGAATACCCTGAGATTAGCAATCAAAACAAGGAGTAAGAATAACCCTGAAGATTAACAGGTTTTTTCTGAGTTTAGTTTTTGTACATTGTAGTCTTAAATAGGTGTTGCCTATCTTTTAAGAATGTTAACTTTGTCTCCCCCCCACCCCCCCAAGGAAAACCAGTGTTTCTCTTCCATTTAGAGTCTTATTCTCAAAGTATCACAAGGTATGGTGTGGTTTCAGAAAAGAATGCCTGTCAGATGATGTTGGATTGCCATTCTTATCAGCCTTGCCAGGACAGTGAATGTTAAAGAATGGTGTGATTCACAGTCTTAACTTCTGGAGGTCCATTTTTGTCAGCGTCTGCTGTCATTTTTCTTTTAAAATCTACTCAGTATGTTTGCATATTTATGGTTTATTTGCTTAGCCTTGTAAGAAGCCAATAGCAAATAATTTTACAAAAATAACTGAATGCTTTGAATATGTGCTTTAAGATTGTCTCTAATATAACACCTAGGCAAGTGCAGTTTCTTTGGAAGTCATGCAGCACCAAGCAAAATAAGGACGTGGCTTCCATATATTGGAGGGATGCCCTAGGTATGCAAAAATATTCATGCATGTAAGTTTTGAAAATAACGTTTTCAAAAATGCCTGGCAAAGGTTTGGGAGTTTATTACTCAGCTCAGAGCCTGGGAACAGTTTGAGGCACAGACTGTTGATGTGTGGTTTGAAATCAGGGAGGGAGGAAAATGGAGGGCAGAGGAAGAAAGAATTGTTCTGCTAGTGCCCCTGAAAGCCTATTCTAAATTCCTGGGCAGAGGCAATATATTTCCCAACTCCAGACCTTTGGATATTCCAGTGCCATCATGCTGCTATGTGGCTATTAAGTACAGTGGAACACTATACAACAATCTCCCCGTATAGCAATGAAATTGCATAACAATTAAGGTTTTTTTGTGTGTGGGGGGGAGGTGTCCCGCATAACAATTTTCCTTATGGAAAAAAACCGTACAACAATTTTTCAATGGGAAAAACCACTTAGTACAATGCATCCCATGGGGGAAATCGCTATATGATGCATGCATCATGTAGCAATTGTTTTGTACAACAATGAGCCTCATGGAACAGATTAAAATCATTGTATGAGGTGCCACTGTACTGAGGTTTAGCAAGGAAAAGTCTGTAGAAATCGTCGACTGCAATTCGTATCTGAGAATGCATCCCCCGCCCCCCAAAAGCAGGAAAAATGCACTGTACTGGAGTGAATTTGTTTAAGGTGGATTCCATCTTGCCATGAAGTGACCCACACACTATGATTGTGGAGCCATCGCCCACAACACACATGAAGTGTGACATGCAGGATTTAACACAGGGACTGCAATGGACAGCCGCAGCCTTGATTATATGGACAAGGTGCACCTTCACAGCCAGCCCATCTGGCATGGCCTCTTCTGCCTCCATGACCATTGGTAGAAATAAGTGCCAAGCTCTTCACCTGTCATGAAATCCACTGTGTTTCCATGAGGAGTTCTGGTTCTGCCATAAACAGAAATGCTCCTCTTACAGAATGGGAACAATACACTGCAACATTTTGTTTCAGGCATGACTTGCTTCTAGTAGAAAGTCCTATGTCAGCCAAGTGAAGAACTAATCAGCATCACTCACAAACAGGGCCATATTTTTGTATCCTGGGAGCAAGAGGGCCTCCCGATTAATTTAAATGTGCAGAACCTCCCACAAAACATTCTGAGATCAAGATAAATTCAGTTGCCTGCAAGGCCCTAGGCATATTGAGAACAAAGTTGGGAAAGGTTGGGAGAGTCTTTTTTGAACTTGTAGTATCCTTGAAGTATTGACTTGCAACATAATCCCCACCCCCCACCCCAATATCACCCTGAATACATTCAAATTCAGAAGCAGCATTAGGCCTGGTTGGCACTTGGATGAAAGACCTCCAGGGATATCCAGGCAGATTAGGAAAGAATTCTGAACAATCCGAGAGCTGCTAATGTGTGTTTTCGTGTCAGAAATTACTCTGGGTTGCAAGGATTTTTAGGGGACACCCGAATAAGGCTCCTTTCTTGTCCCCAAATGCAGCTCTCCGGTATCGAACCCCATCCTTCCAGTCGCCAGCTCAGTGCCTAAACCACCAAGCCACTGGGGAGTTGATGATACTAGATTGCTTTGACTTGGTGTAACATAGGTTCTTCCCTGTACTCCATGAGGAGATTTCAGGAATCAAGAAAGGAGAAAATCCACTTTCTCTTTCCTAAACCATCCAACATGTCCAATATAGAATAAAGCCAAATGTGAATTTTAACTCTTCTGTGCTACCAGTATATAAGATAGCAGGAAAAGATTGTAAGGGAGGGAGGTAGTAAAAAGGTATCTCCTTTTCTCTAGTCCCAAATAGCATTTCAAATGCCTTACTGTAGGCTGGGTGGAGCTCTGAAGGTGGGTACTCCCCTCAAGAGTTGCAGGGATGCATATTTCTAGATCCTTTTGGGTTTCTGTTTGTTACCCACTAGTGGCAAAAGGAGAGTAACACTGGCTATTTTCTTATTCTAGTAATGTATCCCAAAGCTGCTGTTGTCTTTATCCTATTCTGGTCTGGTTCAACTTATCTTCTTAGAGCAGTGTTTCTCAAATGCTGGTGTTTGGACTTCAATTCCCAGAAGCTTAAGTCAATTCCCCAAAACACTGATCAGTCAATACACTGGGTTAGGCTTCTGGGAACTGAAGTCCAAACACCAGCATTTGGGAAACACTGTTCTTAGAGGAACAGCTCTGAAGTTTATTGAAAAAAGATATTGATCTCCCCCAACAATGTGGAACGTGTGGCCCCCTGTGGCTTTCATGGTAGCTTGAAATTTAGGGACCAAATTCATTGAATGAAAGACTCCCCCCCCCCCCCCAGTACTGTAGTTAGATGGCTCATTATTCTGGAAACAGACCTACATGCTAAATCTATCTTTCCCTGCTTGTCTGAAGGGCAGACTTGGCTGTCAATATCTGTGGCTAATAACAATTCAATAAAAGCAAGACAGTTAAATTTGTGCCTTTTGTTGTGCAATAAATTCAGATGTATTAAGTTCATCACAGGAAGGTATTCTTAGGACAAAGAGACTGTTTCGCCTTCTCCAAGAAATGTGAAACTTGCCAGAAAATCAGTTCTTGGGACAGAATGCGCTGATTTGACTGCCAACACAGCAATGACCTTATGCTGCACAAATGTTTCAGTTTGATAAAGCAAGGCCAATTTATGGAAACAAATGCAAAGATTCTTCAAAATAACACGATCAGTTGCGGTTTAGAAAGCCACCCCCACTCTGCAACTAATGCAGGCCTTTCATCTTACAATGCGTGTGGCTTTTTGAGTGTTGTGTGTGGTTGTGTTGAATGGGGTCATGACAGAGGTCTTCTCTGCTCCCAGTGATGGAGCTGGCATGTGCCCCCTGGTATATTAAAAAAACTGTCCATGCATAGGAACAAATGAAGCTGCTCTCCTGAAACATGAGGATGGTTTCCATGCAGATAGGTGAAAGGAAGGGGGGGGGAGGCCAACCTGAAGAACATTAGGTCTAGAAAGGACCCGAAAAGTCGCTCCACCTTCTCCCGCCAGTTTCCAGCAATAAATAAACACATTTCGTGTCAGAAATTACTCTGGGTTGAAAGGATTTTTGCTGGAGAAAAACTGCTCAGGGAACGCCGAATGAGGCTCCCTTCATGTCCCCAAGATCCGTTGTCCAGCACTCGGATGTCGAACCCCGACCTTCCAGTCTCCAAACCTAGCGTCTTAACCACTAAGCCACTGCAGCGCTGTTATATAATAAATTCGTGTCAGAAATTATTCTGGATTGAAAAGATTTTTATGGGAGAAACTCCGCTCAGGGGACACTCAAACGAGGCTCCTTTCACGTCTCCAAGAGCTGGGACACAGAGACGGGCGCTCAATCCGTCATGCAGTACCCGGGTCTCAAACTGCCGACTTGCCAGCCTTCCAACTCACAGGGCGAGCGTCTTCTTAACCCACTGAGTCACCGCAGCCTCTTGTTTCCAGTAATTAAGAAGCCTTCAGCTCCAGAGGCTTAGAATATCTTTTTTACGCGCCGGTCTCGCCCGCCCCCGTTGGAGGGAGGGCCGAGCCTTTAATGCTGGCGGCGCTTCCCTGCCCCACTTGGCGTGGCGGCGAGCCTCCTTCCCTTGTGTAATCCCGCCAAAAGCCCCTCCCCGACGACGGGCCAGAGCCTCCGCTGCCCTCCCCTCCCCAGGTCTCGCTTAAAAGCGCCTCTCGCTCGCTCGCCCACTCGCTCTCCCTCCCTGCCATCGCCGTGCGCCACTTCGGCGAGCTCGTTGTCCCGCGCTTTCTCCTCAGCAGCGCCTGAGCCCTCAGACCCTCTCCTTCCTCCTCCTCTTTCCCGCGCGTGCCGCTTTCCCGCCTTCTCATCCTCCTCCTCCTCCTCGGCGGGAGCCATCACCATGCGGGCTCTCCTCCTGCTCAGCCGCGGCGCTTCCTGCTCGCTGGTGTTGGCGGCAGCGGTGTTGGCGGCGGCGGCGCTGCGGCTGCCGGGCGCCTCGGCTCAGCTGTACGAGCGCCCTTGCCCCGAGCGCTGCGACCCGGCCCGCTGCCCGGAGCTGCCGGCCGAGTGCGCGGGCGGCGGCGAGACCCTCGACTCGTGCGGCTGCTGCCGGCAGTGCGCCGCGCAGGAGGGCGAGCCGTGCGGCGGGGGGCCGCCGGGGGGCGAGCCGTCGTGCGCCGAGGGGCTGCTCTGCGTCCTCTCGCCCGGCGGCTCCGGCGTGGCGGCGTCGGCCACCGTCCGCCGGCGGGCCAAAGCGGGCCGCTGCGTGTGCGCCAGCCAGGAGCCCGTCTGCGGCAACGACGGGAGGAGCTACGCCAACCTCTGCCAGCTGAGGGCTGCCAGCCTGCGCGCCGAGGGCCAGCGCCAGCCCTCTGTCATCGCCATCCAGCGGGGGCCCTGCGCGCACGGTAATCGGGCGCGCGCGGTGCGCGTGTTGCGGCTTCGGTTTCTCCCGGAGGGGCAGGATCGCAAATACAAGCAGAACGACCTTTCTGGACGAAGTAGTAGTAGTGATAATAATAATAGCAACAACAAACTTTTATTATTATTATTATTATTATTATTAAAAAGGATTTTTTGGCGGAAGAAACTCCGCTCGGGGGACACCCAAATGAGGCTCCCTTCATGTCCCCAAGCAGGGCCATAGCCAGGATCATAGTTGGGGGGGGGGGTGAGTTTTTTTCCAGACGGGGCAACAATGTCACACACACATACTGTATATATATAACATTTGCATCCCGGGGTGGATTGGGGGAGGGGGGGCTGTTAGCTCAGGAGGTTTTTCTCCCCCACCCCGGCTCAATCTGTCATGCAGTACCCGGGTCTGGAACTGCCAATTTGCTGGCCTCTCAGCTAACAAGGCGAGCTTTTTAACCACTGAGCCACCGCAGCCCCTTCTGGATGAAGTAATACCCTTTGGGATTGGGACCCACCCACTTGTTTATAAGGAGATCGCTTGCGCATCCGGCGTTGCCTGAGAAACAGCCAAACACCTTGGTCCACCCCGTTCAAGGTTGTTTGCTACAGGGACTGGCAACAATCGTTATCTCCAGTCTCTGCATTACCTAAACTGAATCCTGGGACGGGGAGTTGTCTACCTCTTCACCCTTGGACGAGTTTTTTAACAGTGAGCAATAGCAATTCTTCCTCTTCTTATGCCGCATTCGATTCTAAATATATGGCTATCCTTATAGCGATCAGCCATGAAGATTGTCCTGGGAATCTAATGCAGTGGCCTTCCATTTCCCTTCTGCATCACAGTGTGACATCCGTATCACTGATCCAGTTCCATGAGTCACTTTCTGGTCCTGAGCCCTTTTGGCACACAAAGTCTACCTCAGCCCCAGGCCAGTATTGATGAAGCTACTGCCCTCCATCAAAATGGATTCAAGTGGGATTAATCCACTTAAGGACCATCACCCTTCGCCACCCAAGGCCCTTAGTCCTCAGGGTGGTCAGGTTAGTTAACCACTGCCTGACAATGGGCTTTTTGAGTTGCTGGCAGTATGGTCTACTACTATATTACCTTAGCAATAGCAATTACACTTATATACCACCCCATAGTGCTTAGTCCCTTCTCTGGGCAGTTTGCAGGTAATAATTAGCATTTCCCCCTAACATGCTGGGTCTTCATTTTACTGACCTCAGAAAGATGGAAAGCTTTTTTATTGTACTGTTGCTGTTTTGACTGTAAGCCGCCCTGACTCGCCTCAGCGAGTGGGTGGCAATATAAATCTGGATAAATAAATAAATAAATAAGCTGAGATCACCTTGCTCCCCGTCAGGATCAAACACACAATATTTTGGCTGCAGTACAGCAGTTTTTAACCACTCTGCCACCAGGGTTCCTCCAATGAGTTTCAACTCCATCCTCAAAACTTTGGGGTAAATTTGGTAAAGGTAAAGGTTGCCCTTGCTTGAAAGCCAGTTCTGTCAGATTCTAGGGTTCAGTGCACATTTCTGTTTATAGCCCAAGAGCCAGCACTGTCTGCGTCTGTAGACTTTTCCATGGACACGTGGCAGGCATGTATTTAAATGCTGACCTGCTGACTTTTAAGCCATTCCTAAAGTAGGGTGCTGCATATATTAGAAGTATTCCTTCAAAGATCCTGGCTATGTATGATTATTATAGAAAAGCCAGCTAGGGGACTTTTAAAAAACCAGCTACTGTTATAAATTGCAGGTCCCAGAATCCCCCAGTTGTCTGGCTGGAGTGGTGGTTTTTGTTGTGGGGTTTTTTAAGTCGAAAAATTAATTTTCTATCTCTTGGAGCAGGAGTTCTCAACCTTTTAAAGCTGGAGGCTGGGTCATGCTCCCTCAGACAGCTTCTGGGGCCAGATGGCCATTTTGCCCTTTCTCCACCACATGGCACTTCCTGGTGTGATGGAGAGGGTGGGGGGCCCACATGAAATGGTGTCGCAGGCCATAGGTTGGGAATCCCTGTCTTAGAGTAACATATTGCCCGTTTCCATTCCCAGTCACCTTGTCTGTGTTCCTTGCAAAACCTTATACAGTACAGAGGTTAGAGCCATGTGGACTGCTATCTCAGATGATTATGAAACTGAATTATTTGGCCAATAATTTGAAGAGTTCATACTCTCCTAATCCCCTACCACCATCAAATGTAAATAAGAGTGATAATCATGTCAGGAGGAAAAGAAGGCGAGAATTAGTCAGAATGATTGGAAAGATGGGAAGCAGGGAAAATTAAGTAGGGAGGGAGAAGCTGATAGTGTGTGAAGAGTGTGTTTCATATTGCATACAGTTGTACCCTGCTTAAAGAGCATAATGTGTTCCACAGGATTGCTCTTTAAGTGAGTTTGGTCTTTAAGCGAAACACCATTGTAAGTGACCAATTGTGACTTCTGGCGGGGGGGATTGCGAACCCAGATTTATTTGTTAAGCGAGTTTTTGGTTGGTTTTATTTGTTAAGTGAAGCGAACATTCAGAGAAAATCCTGCTCTTTAAGCGAGTTACTCTTTAAGCGAGGTGCTCTTTATGCAAGATTTGACTGTACTTTACTGTTTAATAAAAAGTTAATAGAAAGTTTTCTGGCTTGTTAACTGAGCAGTGGGGCATCTTTCTCCATCTGTTTTCTAAGAACTTTTAAATCTCAGATTGATATTGAGAAAAGGGAAGAATTAGGATATACTGTACTGTATAGTGAAATGAGGATGGAATAGTCACCTTCTGGAGAAGCAGGCATGTGTTGGGTAGGATTTGTGCTGAAGGCTAGAGTAAGCTGGAATGCAAAACAATATGAATGAAAGTAAAATCAAATTGTAAATATGAAGCTGAGGTACTTTGGACATCAAATGTGAAGAGAGGATTCACTTGAGAAGGCCTTGATGCTGGGAAAGGTGGAGGGCAAAAGAAAAAGGGGGCGGCCAAAGATGAGATGGCTAAATGGTATCGTGGATGCAGTGGGGGCAGAGCTGGGTGGGCTGAGGAGGATGGTGGAGGACAGAAGTGCCTGGCGGGTGGTAGTCCATGAGGTCGCGGAGCGTCGTAATCGACTGTGCGACTGAACAACAACAAAAAAATTGGTTGGGGGTGAGGAAAGTTATGTTTCCATTCTTCTTTTGGCTGGCTGGCAAACTCAGGGATTTAAAAACGAGATGGGGAATTTGATTGTGCCTTCTGGGAGTAGATCAGGTCTATGACATGACCTGGCCTCTAGCTTTAAAAGGTTGAAAACTCCTGTTCTAAGAGATGGAGAGTTTACTTGGGTAAATTGAATAGTCCTAGGGTGGTCCCAGAAGGAAAAAATAGTAAACCATTTCTGTACATTATCCACCTAGGAAACCCTGGAAAGGGTCATGATAAGTAAATGATTTTGAAGTCCAATTGACTCCATTGGAACTAATGAGATTAAAGGATCAACCGTGGTAACATTTCATTATCTCTGTGCTTTTTTTCTGTTGTTTCCCTATGAATCTTCTAATTTTAAAGTCACTGGCTGAAATTTTGTTGCTTAGAGTTATAAGTCTCTTTAGAGTAGACCCAATGAATCAGTGGGAACTTTGTGAATTCACAAAGTTTCATCGATTCAAGTTGGCTTTCTCGAATTACAATTTATTATGTTAAAATAAGTCATAACTGGATAGGGCCTATTTGAGCTAGTGGTACTTATGGAAGAGTTTATTCATCAATCCTCATTAATTTAGTGGTCCTACTATAGTGTGACTTAACACATTACCTTGGATACCCTGGAGTCATTATTCAGTAAGAAGTCCACACATTGGTAGACTGACACATGCAAATGGACCTGAGAAATCAAGTCCATTTGCTTGCCGTTTTTTAGCCATTTGGATATCACATCACCCACTGTTTAGGCAGACCATCCGCTTCCACCTTACCCAAGAGATCTGACAGAGGACGCTTTGGTGAGTTTTAGTCCCATCCTAATATTGACAAGAGATGGGCAACACTGCCTAGTAAGTTAGGCAGCTCAAGCCCCCGCACCCAACAAGGCTCTCACCTAGCATGGCATTAAGCAACAGATTTTCAGCTTCGGTGTGAAACTAAATGGATAGTTTATCTCAGCCATAGGAATGTCCATTGGAGGTTGCAGCCTTGAATGGAGGCATGGCAGATTAAGGACTGCATAACCCTTTCTTCTCTGGCTGTTTTCTCATTCAAATTACCCATTGCAGCTGCTTTTCTGCTAAATGGAAGAAATATTCCAGTACTGTACTAATATATTTCTTCCTGCAGTGGAAAAGCAAACTGGGAGGTTCTAGTTTGCATGGAAAAGTAGCCAAAAGAGAAAGGGTTAAAGAGTCTCTTCTCTTTTGCTCAAACTTGTAGAGCCCTGTGGCTGCTTTTCATTAAGAAAAACAAGTTTGGAGACTGTTATTGTCAGCTTTGTAACATCTGGCTTAGCTCTAGCTAATATTTTCCTGGTGATAAATATTTTCTTTTATAAGAGCATAACTAAAGAATCAACAAAAATTCTGTGTTTGCTAGCATCTTACCTTCTGCTCAAAGTTACACTCCATGCTGACATGCCTGGAAATAAGTCCCATTGAATACATGACCTTACTTTTGAGTAAACATACAGAGATTCTGATTGTTATACCACAAGTACAGGCACACAGAGGCGAAACCAAATTAGAAGCAGCAGACCTCTGTGCGGAATGGGCCCTATTGAAAGAGATTGGGCAACTTGTAATTGAAGATTGGCAAGCACAAGGGGGCAGCTGAACCCTTACTCCTTCCTACAATGTTTCTTCTTAAAACCTCTTATTTGAGGTGTTTTCCCCTCCTTTGTTCCAAGCCATAATCTGGTAGGAGTAAAATGGCCTATGATGAATATGCCATGCTGTACTGGTGGAGATCATGGGAGACCTCTTTGCATGATCATTCTTATTGTATTTTAACTCTTATATTTTGTAAGGAAATGGCAGGATCTGAATCAATTCCTTCCACTTTTCATGTCTAAGTGTACCAAATGGTGTACAGCTTCTGGGGAAATAGGCATATTAGATTTCACTGTGAGCCTACTATTCATGATACCAGGTAGTCTTGAACCATCCAGTAATGTGTGCAATAAAATTTTTGGAAAGACTTTATAAGTTAAAGTCTGGGATTCTTAAAATGAATAACATGGTCAGGAATGCACATAAGAGTCTTGAGTATTTTTCAACACCTCTCCCTTTATAAGACTATGATACAAAGGTTATAGAAATATCTGGCAGACTTTGAAAATAAAGGGTGTGGAAGCAAGCAGTTTTTTTGGGGGAAAGAATGTCTAGAAACCATGTTTTAATTAAATAAGGACAAAAAATAGTCCATTTTGTGATGGATTTCTTCTTCATACATTAAAATTGTATGTGTTCCTTCCTATTATTATTTTTCATGGTATATAGCAGAGATTCTCAACCTGTGGCCCATGGGCTGGATGTGGCCTGTGGCATCATTTCATGTGGACCACCACCACCCCACCAGGAAGTGCCATGTGGTTGAGAAAGGGCAAAATAGCCATTCAGCCCCCAAAGCTGTCTGAGGGAGCGTGACCCGGCCCCCGACTTTAAAAATTCGAGAACCTCTGGTATATAGGAAAGTATTAACACAACTTTTGTAGTGAACATAAAGTAGTTGGTGGAATCTGTAATTATGAGGTTTATTTTTGTGCTTTAGTCATAATGCTTAAAATATTTTGTAACAATCCAGGAGGTAATTTCATATGGTCCAAAAAGTAGATGTAGCTAAAAACTTGATCTAAATATATGTCTGACTAAATGCCCTTGTACAGAGTGCTATCACATAAAATGTAACCAGAAACGCAAACTTAGCAAGCTCAGCAGAATGAATAAATCCTTCAAGTCTTTGGAACAATTTTTGGCAATGTAAAAACCTGTCTCATCAGTCAGTTTGTACATTTGCTTGAATGTGGTCAAAGTTGCAAAGCTAGCAAAGCTCATGGTGCTGCATTTGAAAGAGTGTGAAATATCAGAGATGAACAGTACTTAAGAGACACTGTGGTGAAATGATTGGGGGCACATTCCCAGATAGCCTTACTCTGCTTCCCTAATATGCATTTACTTATACATTAAATTTGTTGACTTCAGTGATCTCTGCTTTTGATTCCCCTGCATATTGTTTAACTATATGTGTTCATTTTTTGTTATTTGTATATAGCCATTATATTTTGTTGTGTTACCATTATTGGTTTACTATGATATATATTTAATCACTCAGTTATATGAGTTATATGATTGTCCTAGATGATTTTGTATTTACAAGTTGATTTAACTTAAAGTGCAGATAAAATCTAACCCATTTTTTTAGTGTAATGTTAAGAAGACTACATTAATCAGGCTTCCATCAAGAAAAAATATCTGCATTTTCCCAAGATCAATTCATATGTAAATTTACTGTGGGTATAACCTGTTAAATACTATGAAGACTCTTCTAGTACATGATTATACACAACGTTCAGCTGCCAGTGGCCTAACACCCTTCAAACATTTGAAATGAGGAGGCTGGATTTATATCCCAGGCGGTAAGCCAGCTAGAGCATGGCTTAGTTTCCTAAAATATTAGTCATGTACTAATGATTCAGACAACAGTACTTCTGCAATTTATCTGATTAAAAGAGCATCCTAATAGCTTTAGCACGAATGCAGCTGCTCCTTTTAAGAGTATCAGCACCACACTACATTTCATGATTAAAACATGATGTGTTGTAATGAAAGATACAACAGCTTTCTGCCTTTGTACCTAAGGATTAAGTAATGCAGAACAATTGTTTTTGCTCTTTGATTGGTTCAAGAACATTTTCTTTGTGCTTTAATTTGCAAGGGCAGTAACATCCCCCCTTTAAAAGTCAGTCATAGCTTATTGCTTTTGCCTATTTATATCGCTAAAATAAAGAAGCTTTCATTACTACACTATCTTCATCTGCAGTGTTTGTGAGCATATACTATTCTGTTATGCAGTAGTGTAGTCTAAAATGTTACTTTGCAACATATTTGCTGGGTGCCAGATTTTACTCCTAGAGGTTTAATTTGAGCCCACTAAGTTCACTTTGTTACAACTACTGAGAGAAGACTAGAATGTATTATTGCACCTAAAAAGAGGTTCAGTCAGGAATATAAAATCTTAATAGAAAAACTGTTATGTCAATCTTGCACAGAAGCTTACTTGTTTAAAATAGTGCCATATTTATGACTCATGCAATAACATACATTCAAAGATATACAAAAAAAAGGTAGCAGTGAAAGTAATAGCTAGAAGAGGAGCCAATAAAATATGTCAGGTTTAAGGATTTCGGTCATGGTACGTCTGTACCCTAAATGAGGAAAGCAGCCCCTACACCTAGGCACAGTAAACACTTGCACAGTAAACACCTTTGAAACCTTCAATTCTTGCTTCCAGCAGGTTCCTTAGTAAATCTATCAAACACATTACATGTTTTTACATTCCATGAACCAAATGTCTAGATGTACACCTACTGAAATGTTGATGTTTTCCCAAGGTCTCTAATACCATGACTGTTTTACACCTGAGAAAATCTGAGAAAAATATAAATCTAGAGAGGATTCTAGTCTCTGAGGCATTTTATTACATTTCTGTCCCACCTTTCATTTAAATATCACTAAATCAGACTTCATGGTCCTTTTAATGTTCACAGCAGTCTCATGAAGTAAGTTAAGTCCAGATAGTGTCCAGATCATGTTCAGCCAGTGACTTTCATGACCAAGTGGGAACTGAGTCTGAATCTTTTCAGCCCTCATCCAACATTTGGATTCTGACAATAATCCTCCTGTCCAAAGAGATGCATTTTCTGAGTGTAAAAAGTATTGCATGTGTTTTTAATGTACACATTAATTCTCATGGCATAGGTTTGAATTTGATGGTCAAATGACTTGGATACTAACTTTTGTCCATAAATCATAGCTTTCCTTCTTTCCTTTTTGCAGCCTTCTGTGTTTCCTGAAAATCATCTCAGTTGTGGGTTGGTTTCTAATTGTGGGCTATTTTCACTCTCCTCTTGGCACCCAGTACACTTTCCTCCCTGTCCTGGAGTGGGGAGGGGAGGCATGGTTGACCATTTACAGACTAAGTTAGTTGTCCTGTGGTTTTTTAAGGCACAAAATGTCTTTAATTTTTAAAGAAACAGGAGATTATTTGCCAGGGGCCTGGGAACCACATAGACCATAGGCCACATGTCCCTCAACCTGTCTTATATTCTGGGGTATCATGTGGGGAGAGGAAGATGAAAGAGATGGTGGGAATATTTCTGTTTCTTATGTGGATCTAAAGCAAATACAGTACTTTAATTTCTCTTGATGGTGGAAACTTTAGATGTTTCCAGAATTCATCAGTCAGTTCCTGTGCCCCCCCCCCCCGGTGCTGAAATCATAAACTCAACAAAATTGGTAAGAGCAATATTTTATTTTGCTTGCTTGTCTGAGTTTTGACCTCATTACCCAGTTACAGTACTAGGTTTTCAGTCTGGTTCTCAGACATCCTTATGTTTCCTTTATTGCATTCCTCCCAAGTGTGTTTTTCATATGAACTGTTTTAGAGTATCTGATGAAACAGCATATGCCTGCACTTCCTCTGGATGGCACTTTGTTTGCATCTTAGTAAGGTGGAGCTGGAAAAGCAAGTATACCTACAAGCAGAGCTTCTTCTGCTGTATCTGATTCTGAATATTGGCAATCCTCATTGCAATCAATCATGAAGACTGTCCTGAGAACAAAATGCAGTGGCCTTTCATCTGGCTTTTGCATCACAGCGTGACACCTGTACCACTGATCTAGTTCTGTGAGTCACTTTCTGTTCCTGAGCCTTTTTGGCACACAAGTCCTCATTGGCCCCAGGCCAGTATTGATGAATCTGCTGCCCTCCATCAAGATGGATTCAAGTGGGATTTAATCCACTTGGGGACCATCACCTTTTCCTGTGGAATTTGGCACCCAAGCCATTAGTCCTCAGGGTGGTCAGGCACTGAGTCACTGGCAGCATGGTCTATTCTATTACCATAGCAAGATAATCTGGCCAGATTGATACAAGAAGAGTAGTAGATGAAAATGTTGGAGCAATTGAGTTACCGGTAATTGTTATAGCTATTGTTATTACTATTACTGGCAGCAGCTTCTAAGGAATCATTGAATTACATTACCTTAATAAGCAAATAATTCTGGAGTCCAAGGGGTTTGATCCACACTTTACATTGTTTTTAGTTGGTCTTAGATCTAAGCCATAGTATATTTTATTTTACATTTAGTCTCTTTACATTAAATTGGTTTCTTAAAATAGTTTCAATATAAATCTCTGTCTTAGTATGTTTTACTACTCTTCCTTCATCCACTCAAGTTTTGCAAAAGCTTTCCCAGTTTTCTAGCATCTGTAAGAGTGCTTGCAAAAACATCTTTTCACTTGCCACAGAAATCATTTAAAAATTAAAACCATATCTTAAGATGTGCTAATAAATGTGAAACCCACACCCCGGGAAAGCTGCCCAAGCTTTGTAAATCTTCAGTGAAAGAATGTCATTTTACCTTCCTAGTTCTGCAAAGGGAACAGAGAGATAAGAAGGCTGTATTTTGTGATAAATCTGTGTCAGGTAAATAAAGTACATTAACAGTTTTCAGTTTTTTAAAATCTTTGTTAAAATGTTGATAATATTAAGAAATTGAATGGTATTGAGTTTTCATGTCTCAGGGTTCATACAGGTAGTCTAATAGGAACTCTGCTGGATAGAAGAGATCAACAAATGTTTTAAATAAATATTAGAAATCATTTCAAATTTAACTATATACAGTACTCTGTTTGGAATACATCATTTATGCCACATCAGATATCCTTTTCTGGCCTCCAGTTGTCTATTTCAGATTAAATATGTTTGGTGGAAGAATGAGATATTTATACAGCATGTAAAATTAACATATCATATTCTTTTAGTTTTGGTTGCTAAGTTGCTATTAGGAGATTTCAGTTGTTGATTTTCCAAAACATCTACATCATTGAAGTGGAGTAAAATGTTAAATATTTTATAGGTATAGCAGACGGCACCACTTTGATATATTGTCTACAGCAGGTATTCTCAACCTGTGGCCCCATGGGCAGGATGAGGCCTGTGGCACCATTTCATGTGGCCACCATCACCTCCACCACACCAGGTGGTGGAGGAAGGGCAAAATTGCCAACTGGGCCCCGAAGCTGTCTGAGGAAGCATGACCCGCCCCAGGTTTTAAAAGGTTGAGAACTCTTGGTCTACAGACACACTCTGGATCTACTTTACTAATGCATTGGTAAAGTGCTTGGTGACAGTGCATAGGAAGAATGTGTTCTTGTCCATCATTCTATGATGTACTTGGCACAACTGCCTGGTACTGCTGGGTGGACTGTCTCTTAGACCACACAATCTTTCATCTACCCCCAAATGGTATTGTGATGTAGGAATTCAGAGAATGAACGGGATGGCCATGGGGTACTCCGGTCACAAGCCAAAATTAGAAACAACCACTTGAGTAGCTGATTAGCTTCTTTTATCCCTGTATCTGCCATGAGAAGCAAAGCTAGGAAGTGGTTTCAGGTGGCAGAGATTTGCTTCAGACTAGCCTCTAAAGATGGGATGTGTGGCTAGGACTGCCTAGAGAATTTAATGGGCCAGAAATAGGAGTCAAATGAACTTACATGCCAGAGACTATCCTTCCCTATGCAAAATGATGACTAAGCACTGAGAAAATAGAGATTTAATGGCAAATCTCACATTCAGTATGGTTTAATGCTGTGCATTGTCTGTTGGCTTGTGTCACTCATTCTTCTCATAAGGACAAAGGAAGATGATGCAGCTAGGAAAACTATTTTAGGCATATTTTACCCCTCCATACAATGGTCTAGTTGGCCAAAAATTTCCAGCAAAAAGCACTTTCCCTTGTTCCATATAAATCAGCAAAGGAAATTTCACTCATTGACTTGTGTTGAAAGTCTTTGCTGGCCTCAGGACAAGCCCTTAGTTATGACAGGCATTCACTATGATCACCTTTGAGAAACCATTTTAACTTTTTTCAGTATTTAGTTTTATACTGAATTTTAACTTATTACTGTATGCTTTTAATTGTTATGAGCCACATTGGGTCATCTACATGAATAAAGGCAGCATATAAATAATATAAATATATAGATAAATAAATGAATGTTGTTCTATAGGTGTGTTGGGGGTGGTTTATAGGAAGCATAATCCACCACAGTTTTCTAGCGCAGAGCAAAACAGGCATCTCTGATTCTGGAGTACATTTGCTGCAGAGAGGTCTAGGTTTTGAGTTTTCATCATCTAGGAGTTCTCAACCTTTTAAAGCCAGGGGCCGGGTCATGCTCCCTCAGACAGCTTTGGGGGCCAGATGGCCATTTCATCCTTCCTTCACCACATGACACTTCCTGGTGTGGTGGAGGTGGTGGGGAGATAACATGAAATGGTGCCGCAGGCTGCATCCAGCCTGTGAGCCACAGGTTGAGAATCCCTGATCTAGATAGTTTGTCTCAGTCTAGAGTCATTTAATTTTTTTGCATTGGAATGTTTAGCTTATTTTCCTTCCTGTCTCGTCAGAAACTTTCTGCCTCATTGATTGTGAAAATCAATAAATGTTTCTCAAAGGTTTTTACTGATGTAATTTATAGACATATTTGATAGAGTAAATGTAACATTCCATTAAAAACATTGGTAGCCCATGGATGATAAATGGTAACTTTTAGGCAGGTTCCTCTAAGGTTTGCCAACTTTTAATTGAGCCTCATGCCAGACTTATTTAGTGAAATATTGTAACCATTTTAAAATTAGGCTTTCTCTTGCAAAATTGTCTTTACATATTGCTCATAACTGAGAAGAGGACTTAGAATTTTTGAGTCATTAACACCTGCTCAAATCTGCAGATTTTCCTTAGCGTGAAAATGTTCTATTTCTTGATGGTGTTTCTAGCAGTAACAGCCACTGCCGTCATGAAGATGGTTGTCTGATTCATACTCCGCATGTCTGTGGTTTACAATTTAGCAGGGTAAAAGCTTCCTGTTTAAAACCAAGCTGTTCCTGCCTGAATATTTAAGGAATCAAATTTATGACGGCATTCTTTATTTTTTGTTATTAAATAATTAAAATGAAATGGTCTAGCCAGAAAATGGAATAAGAAAAAAAAAATGATGAGTCCTATATTTCAGTCCTAACTCAAGTCTGCTTTAATTATGACAATTTGCTTCATTTACTTTTAATTATGACAATTTACTACAGGACAGTGAAAAAATATTTACAATTTCCTGTTTTAAGTACGTTGACTCAGTACACTCTCATACAATTTACATGGCTGGCAAATTCTTCTTGTATGATAAAGTGGACTTGGTCCATGAAAGCTCACATTTAAATACAGGAGTTAGTCTTTAATCCTGCATGTCATGCTTCATGTGTGCTGCCTTCAAGATCATAGTGTGTGGGTCACTTCATGGCAAGATGGGATCCACCTTAAACAAATTCACCCCGTGACATTTTCCCTGCTTCAGGATAAAAATGCATTCTTGGATATGAGTTGCAGTCGACGACCTAGTCTTTTGCTGTTCTGTTTTGTTTACTCTCAGATATGTTTGCACAGACTAACATGGCTACTACTTCATACATAGTTCAAGTATTTCCTTTGAAGTATACAGGACTTTCATTTGTTTCCTATGAGACTAAAGCAAAAGGAATGTTCATGCATTCACCTTGAGATATCTAGAATTGCAGTTAGCAAAGCAAAAGCAAAGCAATCACATTCATATACAGTACTGCTCCATATAGTTACTACCTATAATATATCAAAAGAAACACTTTGTTATTGAGTCTGCCTTCTTCATTTTGTTTGCATGTGATAAATTGGGTAGTACTGTCCAATGCCTCCCATGGTGTCAGGCACTATTCAAATCCAGGCTTGACCCCAAAGACACTATTTGACTTTGAACTATGAAGTTTCAAATGCTCTTGGTGGTTGCATGTGAGAAATATTTGAACTTTTTTTTGCTAACACATGGTACATTGGTGTAGATCTAATACTGTACTTACAGTTGTACCTCGCTTAAAGAGCATAATGTGTTCCACGGGATTGCTCTTTAAGCGAGTGAAACACCACTGTAAGTGACCAATTGTGACTTCTAGTGGGAGGGGGGAGGGGGGATTGCGAACCCCGATTTATTTGTTAAGCGAGTTTTTGGTTGGTTTTATTTGTTAAGTGATGCAAACATTCAGAGAAAATTCTGCTCTTTAAGTGAGTTACTCTTTAAGGGAGACGCTCTTTATGCAAAGTTCGACTGTATTTTTATATTAGCCACCTGCTTGGGGATCAAGGGAAGACACTTATCCTTAAGCTGGCTGGTAAGTGTGCATCATCAACAGCTGTTGTTATGGCTGAAATAATAAGCCATAAATCAGCTAATTTGCCATAAAGTCCACATGGGCATAGGCAAGCCATTGTGCCATCAGCTTGAATTTCCCTCCCCACCCCACAGTTAATATAATAAACCATACTGAGCCACCTTACAGAGCTGTTGTGGGGATTCCATTGAGATAAAACATATCTCATAGTCAAATTTACTTTAAACACTAAAGCATTACAATAGTGCCAAGTGTTGTTATCTGAATCCTGGTGGTTCTACCATCTGGAATATTCTGGAAGGGTAACTTTCTTAATCTGTTGCAGCAACCGTGTCTTGGGTTACCCTAAGTTTCAGCATTCATTGTCTGGGGAACAGTAATGGCATAACAATCCTTTTCATCTTCATGGAGCAACATACTACACCTGAAATGCGCACACACATATGTCATTGTTGTTGTGATTGTCGGCTGCAACTCGTGTCTGAGAATACATTTTTCCCCGAAGCAGGAAAAATGCCATTGGAGTGAATTTGTTTAAGGTGGATCCCAGCTTGCCATGAAGTGACCCACACACTACAGTCATTGAGCCATCTCTTGTGGCACATATGAAATGATACATGCAGGATTTAACACTGGGACTGCAATGGACTGCTGCAGCTTTGAGGATATTATCAAGGTGTGCCTTCACAGCCAGTCCATCTGGTGGCCTCTTCCGTCTACATGACCATTGGGAATCAGAGTTCCTCCTCTGATCATTTCCAGTGGCATTTCTTCCACGGAGGAAACCATCACCCCACTGAAAGGAGCTCATCTGCCCATAGTTGTTGGCCTCTTTAGAGAGTCAGGTTATTTACTGCTGCCCAACACTCAGCGTTGAGTTGCTGGCTGTACGGTCTACTCCATTACCGTAGGAGGATGTCCAGCCAGACACATGGTTAACCTAAGCATTTGCTCCATTGAACAACAGGATTTAACTATGATTAGTTGATGGCAAAGCAAAAGAACAAAAAGTTAGAAGATGACTCTTTGGGCCAGTCTTCAGGGTTCCTCCTTTGTACTAACCGAAGAGGCCTATGCAAGAGATTCATTTTGCAATAACAAAAGGTCCCATAAATGAGATTTTGTATGGCTCCAATTTATCTACGATCTATTCAAAATTATTATCCTGGGCACATAAACTCTGCCTAATTAATGTATTCTAATCCCTTTTCTTGGAAGAATCATATGGTCCCGCTTTTCTCCACATTCTTCACATACATAACAGAGTCTAAAAGAATGCTTTCATTAGATCTTACAAATGAGACAAAAGACAACAAGGTCACATGTCAGGATTTCACTGCTGACAAGAAGGAATGTAAATCCTTACTTGCCTTATCCTCCTATGGAAGGATGAATAACTGCAAAACTGGCCTTCCTTTATAACATGGCTTTAACAAAAGTTACACAAATAGTGTAAAATGGGTGTGGATGTTGCTTTGTTGCATGGAATGGAAGTACTGTATCAGAAGAACTGTAGCACCTTTTAAATCAACTAGTTAGCCTCTTTTTTATGTATATGCTTGATTCTAAGAAAAAAGACACTAGTTCTGTGGAGGGAGAATCTCCACAAGTTAATGGAAATTTTGGCAAGTAAAATTAATGGTCTTTCTCTCAGTGTTGCCTGTAGGTGAAGAATTTCATAAGGCTTGAATGTTATTCCTTAGGGTCTCTCACATAGTTAAGACAATCTAAATTGATAAACATAAAGAGTTAGGGAGGATTCTTTATATCCCTATTGACAAGGTGTCCCAGGAAATCTTTGATTAAGCTAACCTCAACTACATGTTCTGACCAAAAGCCAGCAGGGCATCTGCTTAATTAATATCTGGGAATGCTTAAACATATGGACAGAATTGCTGTGAGCAGCTGGAGAAAATGCTTCTATCCTTGTTTCTTTCCTCTCTCTTACTTCTGGACTAGCAAAGAATAGTGGGTAGGTACCAGGAGACAGGGAGTAATGTCACATGGAAATAACCTGTTCTTCCATGCTAAGGGTGACCCTGTGAAATTGTTACCTCTCTGCAAAATAACTTGACAAATTGTGAAAAGACAAATTATTTTGTTAACAAGGAGCTGGAGAGTATGAAGTCTCTTTGATCTGTTTCTAAAGTGCACAAAATGCTTACAGAATTACATTATGACAGATCTGTTTATGTAGAAGGTAAGATGTTTTCCATTAGAACCGTTTCTCAACATCTGTTGGAAAATTGTATTATACAACAGCAAGCAAAACATTTATACAAGAACAGAGGTTAAAGTAAATATGCAAGTAGAGACCTACTGGATTAAACCAGCAGTCCTATCTAGTCCAGCATCCTGTTTCTAGCAGTGGTCAACCAGATGTTTCCAGGAAATCCACAAACAGGACGTATGAAGGCAAAAGCCAGAGGTACACTGCTCTAAATCTGTTGATTCAGCCATCATGACTTGTGTCCTTTGGTAGGCCTCCTTGTGAATTTATCCAGTCCTTTTAAAAAGCCCAATGTCTGTTATCTAGAAATTAATTCTATGAGTTAAAGAGATTAATGTGGAAAAGTTATTTTTCTGGCCTGAATCTCCTAGGATCCCCCATGTAGCAGGACCTGTTCTGGGAGATGCAGCCCAAAAAGTTGCAATCACAAGCTCTGTTAATTTTGGATCTCCCAAATCAGTCCTTGGTGATTTGGCACATGTGTAGACTGATGTACCCTGGGTAGCCTCTTCTAGCTTTTTAACATTGTGACAGAGGTTTGTGGGATCTTTGGTCCTTAGGTTTTGGTTTAATTGTTGCTGTTTTTCCTAGGTTGTTGAACATTTATTTTGTTGCTTGAGAAAACCTACAATGAATCAAATTACTTGGCTGAACATATTGTATCTTATGTTGAGTTACATCACATTTTCAAAGTACAGTAGTGTAATAAACTTTAAATTCTGACCTTCTGAATTGGCTCACACCTAATAAACAGATTATCAGGTAGCAGGGAAGTATTGGCTTTAAATAGAGATCCATTCCCATCCTGTATCATCTGCAGTGATGGTTGGGTCCCAGCATTTTTCACTAGAAGTCAACTTTAGTGCAGTACTAAAGGTGAGCAGATAACTCCTTATGCAAGAGAGACATTAGGTGTAAGCTTACATTGTTGAGAATGATTCTTGTCACCACCATGAAAATAATAAGGATTGGAACTGGTCCATTGACTGCTCAGACTGTGGGTTAAGAACTTAAGACATTTTAGAGATCAAGTGCTGATGGGTCCACTTTTTTGGCTGTTAAATAAATTCTGAAGTCAGATCTATTATAGTTTCATTGTTGTTATCTGGCACCTCTAACCAGCATATCTGTAGATGGTTTTAATGGGATAGTATTGCATGCCAGCATAGTGCATTAATGTGTTCTTTTAATGTAGATTTCAGATCTTCAGTTGTTGTTTTTAGTATCTTTAATTTACATTTACTCAGGCCTGCAGACTTTCATTACTGATAAAGATGAAGACTAAGAGCTTCTGGCTAAAAAGAAGTTTTAATATAGTTTGAGGAGCTTGTTTTAAATATGCAAACCAAGCATTTCCTAATGCTTGTATTACATGACACTGCCTGTTGTTTAACCACAGATATGTATAATCTTTCAATTTCCAACTATAATTCTGTCAGTTTCCAACTGGAGTTTTTAATTAACTGCACATTTTGTGTCAAACTGCCTGCTAAACAACATCCTACAGTTTGCCAGATGAATACATTATTATTTAACAATATCAAACCAACCATCTCCTCTTTAAGTGATTGTGGCTTAAATTGCTCAGAAGTGAATCATCTGTGTTGGGAGAGCATTTGAGCAAAACAAGAAAAGAGTAGTTAATCTTCTAAAATGTGGGTCACAAACTGATTTAGAGATTAAGATATTGATCAACTGAAGCCTTAAAATGACCACTGATGGTAGTAAAATACTGTCAAATATGCCTGTCTTCTAGAACATCTGTGCATGCCAGAAGTCTCAAGGAGAGGGAGGGAATTAGTGGCTCAGTGGTTAAGAAGTTTGCCTTGTTAGCTGGAAGGATGGCAAGTCGGCAGTTTGAGACCCCGGTACAGAATGATGGATTGAGCACCTGTTGCTGTCCCAGCTCTTGGGGACATGAAAGGAGCCCCATTTGGGCATTCCCTGAGCAGAGTTTCTTACGCAAAAATCCTTTCAACCCAGAATAATTTCTGGCACAAAATTATTATTTCGTGGCTATCACAGAGAATGGGTGGCTGGAGAAAACTAACATTTATGAAATCTTGTAGCTGAATATACTGAATATGACAAGTATGAAGAATCTATTAAGTACACTTCATATTAAGCTAAATCAAATGTATTTTGCCAAAACTGAGTCTTTTCTCTTTGCAGTTACTTTTATCGTAGGGGGAAGGCGAAAAGATGAATGTTCCTTAGTTTTTTCAGCTTAGCATTCACTCCCTAACTGTAATTGTTCAGGCAATGCTAATTTTTAAATAATAGTTTTTGAGGCAAATGAGTATTTCTGGCCAAAGCATGTTTAAAGTCCCCACTGTAAGAAAGGAGCTACCATATAAATGTGGTTCTTGTTCTGCTATTTTATAATGAAAAAGAGCCTGCTGTATGAAAATTGTAGTCGCTTTTGCATGGTGGCTTATTTTGACTTAGAGTGTGAGGAGGGTATGTGTCTAGGCAGGCTGAAGTTGTGTAATCTTTTCTGCAATATAAGGCACTTCACTGCTTGTCACAGAAGTGACCCCACCCCATTATGATAATTAAACATTGTCTCAGCAATTAAACTGTGGACTCCTGGTTGTTGTCCATAATTTTGAAAGCCCACAAGTCTTTGTTCTTAATACAAGTGTTTTGCAATGCTTTATGCAGCTCTGTTTCATAAATAAATCATGACAAGGTTTTCCGTTTCCATCTTCAGGCCAGGATGACCCAAACAGCTTACGGCACAAGTACAACTTCATTGCAGATGTGGTGGAGAAGATCGCCCCGGCTGTTGTTCACATTGAATTGTTTCGCAAGTAATTGAGAGATCCAAATTTTAGTATTTCCCTGGTGACTATGTAGATTTACTGTACTAGTGTGGAAAATATGATTTTGTACAGAAACTGTTCCTGAGGATAATATGTATGTTATAATTTATAATTCAGCATTTCATTGTTTACTTAAATAGTTGACAATATAAAAGGTTCACAAAACAGATTATATATTCCATATTTTAATGTTACATTCAGAAACTACTTTGCTTCTTCTTCTTGAAATTTCCTGTTTGTTCTAGACTGCCTTTTTCGAAGCGGGAAATCCCTGTTGCCAGTGGCTCAGGGTTTGTTGTTTCCGAAGATGGATTGATCGTTACTAATGCCCATGTAGTTACCAATAAGAACAAAGTGAAAGTGGAACTGAAGAATGGTATCACATATGAAGCTAAAATTAAAGATGTTGATGAAAAATCAGATATTGCACTAATAAAAATAGATACTCAGGTGAGTGAACAGTATATTACAGATCACTTCTATTTTCTGTCAACTACCCAAATATTCTTTGAAAGAAATACAGTGGAACCTCGATTAATGTAATTAATGTGTTCTCCGGGACGTTTCTTATAGCAAAAATTATTTTAACAGAATTTCCCATAGGAATGCATTGAATGCAATTTTCCATAGGAACGCATTGAAAAACAAAATACTATAACCGAAACATGGTTTCCCATAGGAGTGCATTGAAAACCAATTAACCAATTCAAAAAAAAAATCTGTAAACTGAGCCACTATTTTCTATGAATTTCCTTTTGCTATGTCATTTTTATGTTAACCAAGGCATTTGTTAACCGAGGTTCCACTGTAGTTGTCAAAAATTAAAACCATTGAGTCTGCAAGTCAGAATAACTGAAAAGTTATGTAGCTAGGGTAGAAAATCAAGCTATGGAGTAAAAACAAGAAACCTTTTCACACATTGAGCAATAGTATTGTGTAACTGTTCTAAAACCAGTAGATTTGAGGTAAGGTATACATATATATGCACCTGTGCATCCTAGTTGTATAGTTAAAGTAAATCCATTGATTGTCTCAAAATTTATATCCATATTGAACTTCAATATTGGAATAGATTTGATATATTTTGACCTATTAAGGTTTTTTTTTGTTTTTACTTCTTGTGAAGATCTATGTAGGACTGATAATTAGAAAGGTCCAGATACCATTAGACCTGCAACATTGCAGTTAATGTGACGAGACTAAAACTGTTGAGCTGTGAACAAAAGCAAGAGACCTTTTTATTTATTACAGAAAATGTGTGATTGTCACTTGCCCATTATGTAAGTAAGTCACTGTCAGACTTACCATATATACTTGAATATAAACCAATTTTTTTAAACCCCAGAAATGAGGTCCAAAAAGGGGCTCGGTCTATACGCGGGTCAACAACCACGAGGTTTAAAAATATGGGTTTTAAAAAAGTTATTCGGCACTTTAAAAGTAAGTTTCGGGACTTCTGCGGCAAAAGAATCTGAGGCGCAATTACACAACTGGCCACAAGAAGGCACAAATAATGATTTTCCATTAGAATACATTGAAAATCAAGTTCTCCTATTCTGGTTTGTTTTCAATTAATTCCTATGGAAAACCGCAAATGAAGAAAGAAGCTCTACAATGTAATCATGTTCCCCTTCCAAACTGGTGTGGAAAAAGAAAGGATCTTACTTACCGTACATTTGTGCCTCTCCTTCCTTTCAGGGGGAGCAAGAGGATAGGCTAGAGCAGCACTTCCTGCCTCAGTGCAATTGACCTGCCCACCCACTTTACCTGCAACGCCACCACTGGCGGGTGGTGCAAGTACAGTTTTTAAAAATCACTAAAATAATTAATATTACTGTATTTTAATGTATTTTAATTACTGATACTCAGTAGCAGCTGCTGCATTTCCCACTCTCAGCTTATATTCAGGTTGTCTTATATTCATGTATATACAGTACATCAGATACTATGATACCATCTTCAGAGGTGTATGTGTGTGTGCGCGCCTGTGTGTACACAAATCTGAGTTGGATAGTTGGAGCCATTTTGAAATTTCCCTTCCAATAGCTGCCCGTATAGAAATGAAGGCAGCAATCAAATGTGATCAAGATAAACAGCTGGCTGTGATGTGTTGAGGAAAATTCAATAGTAAAAGAATATGTTTCCATATATTTTAGATATTTTAAGCCTGCTGCTTTTTTAAAAATTGACCTCTTTTTAATCCTGATTTTTAAAAAATCATTTGAACCCTCTATGGGTGTCAGAACCTCTTCTCGGTGGAAAGTCATCCTCAACAGCCAGAGGGTGACAGAAACTAAGAAAGAATGGCTAGAGTTCACCATTTATTTATTTTACACATTGTAAGAATGCCTGACTAGGACAATGCAGGAATACTATGGCATACTTGATTATCAGTACACAATTTCCCTGCCAAGAAATTAAGTACGCCTGTATGTAATGAGGGGGAGCAAGAAATGGAATAGTTATGGTTCGGATGGACTCATGGCAAGTAACACAGATAGTCAATGGAAAACTAAGGATGTGGCTGCACTTTTCTTATTTTTGGGGCTGAATATGTCCCAGCTCTTTGAACCTTAGCAGTTCGAAAGCAAGAAATTGCAAGTAGATAAATAGGTACCACTTCAGTGGAAAGGTAATAGTGTTTCTTCTCTAGTCATGCCTGCCACATGTCCATGGAAATGTCTGCAGGTGCAGACCGCTGGCTCTTTGGATGTAACCAGAGATGAGTACTGAACCCTAGAATTGGATACAACTGGCTTTCAAGCAAGGGTGACCTTTACTTTACACTCCTATAGTGCATTCTTCAGCCCATAAGAAAACAAAGACTTCTCCTTCGTGTTGTTTGGGGATGCACACTGATGGGTTCTGCGCCTGCGCTGAATCCGGAGCGGAGCTGGAAAGCTGATTGGATAAAGAGTTTTGAATGTGGGACCGCCCACCATGCCCAACCCCTTTAGGCGCCATTTCGCGCTCTCCCCTCAGTTTGCTTTTTTCCGCTGCGCAAGCAGGAGCCTGGAAAAAAAGCTGTGAGTACTTTACTGAGATTGTCTCAGAATCTTCCAATTTTTCCTACCTTACAATTTTTCTCGGACTAGGGGACTTGTTCCCTTGGTCCTCGTGTGGCTGGGGCTCGCCCTCAGCCGCCGGTAAAAAAAAAAAAAAAAAAAAGAGACCCAACATCTCGTGTCGGGGCCTCCCAGCCGGGATAATTTTTTCTCTTCGGCCATCTACTTCGGTGGATGGCCTCAGCGGCAGCGTTCAAGCAGTGTCCGTCCTGCAAGAGAAAGTTCCCTAGCTCGGACGGGCACGTGCGTTGTCTTCGCTGCCTCGGGGAGAGTCACCAGGTCCAGACCTGCGAAGTCTGTCGCGGCTTCTCGAAGGCCGCCATCAAGAACCGCCAGTACCGCCTTCAAGCCTACCTCATGGAGGCCGCACTGGCACCACCGGCTCCCCCAGCTCCAGAGCAGGCCGCTTCCACGTCTGCTCCTTCAACCTCCGCTTCTTCTTCCAGGCCTTCGGCCTCTGAACTGTTCAGGCGGAAGAAGGAGCAGGAGAAGAAGAAGAAGGACAAAAAAGAGAAAAAGAAGCGCCGTAGCTCTTCGTCTTCTCTTCCTCCGACCCCGGCACCGGCTCACCTTTCGCCGCCACGCTCCCTAGCATCCGCCCTGGTCGCAGCTCCACCTACGCCGGGTAGGATGTCGACCGAGGCCCGGGACGCCACGCCGGAGAGGGCCCACAGCCCTCCACCGCCACCGGAGACTCCTCCACCTGTACCACCGCACAGGTCTTCCTCCCTCCGCAGCCCTTCCGTGGTTCCTGGTCCGGCTACCGAACCGCCGCCCCAGTTGAGCCTCATCGCCCCGTACATCGAGGCGATGGTGCGGAAACTGCACGCCGAGCTCCAGGGCCCGCAGACGACACCGTGGGAGCGCCCTCTGCCCTCACCACCAGCCACGGAGGCACCACCGCTCCGTGAGGAGGGCCCCGCACCGAAGCGGCAGAGGGTGGAACAGGCGCGGTCGGAGGCCTCTCTCCCTCCGTACCAGCTGCCTTTGCCGGGGAGCGATCCGAGATCCGCCAGGCCGTACTGGTCGGACTCGGACCCCGAGGTCTACCTGCCACCGCCCAGCGTCTCGGAGCGGTCAGGAGACTCCGATTCGTCGGATCAGGAGGAGGAGCAGCATCAGCCACCGCCGGTTGCGGTCGACAAGTCCCCGGACGACAACATCGGCGCCGTCCACGGGTCCCAGCCGGAGGATCTGAAGACCTACACCGGACTGATCACCCGTCTCGGATCCACACTTGGGATTCGGGCGGAGGCTCCCCTGGACGACTGTGAGGATGTCGTCTGCGGCTTGGCCGACCGCAAGGAGTTGGTCCCCGTCCGCCTCGGACTGCTCCCTAAGATTGCTAAAGCGGCCAAGGAGGTGTGGAAGAAGCCGGTTTCTTCTCACTCCGTATCCAACAGAGTGGACTCTATGTACAGACTGCTGGACGATTCCAACTTTCTGCACATTCACCCGGCACCGAACTCCCGAGTGGTCAAGGGCTCCCAACACCGGACGCCGATCAGCAGCACTCCCATCCCGTCGACCCAGGAAGGGAAGAAGCTGGACGCACTGGGCAGGAGGTTCTACGCCAATGCCTCCTTGTCCTTCCGTGCGTCCAACTACGCGACGGCCATGGGAGGCTACCAGTGTCGACTCTGGGAGCAAGCGGAGTCGTTCAAGTCCCTGCTGCCACCTGATCGACAAGCGGACTTTGAAAAACTCTGCATGGAGGGCAACCACCTCGCCCTCCAGCAAATCCGCACCGGCCGCCACGTCACCGAGTCGGAGGCAAAAAACTTGGCCTCCGCCATCCAGCTCCGTCGCCACGCCTGGCTCCGTTCGGCTAACCTGCAGGACGATGTCAAGCGGCTCGTGGAGGAGCTTCCCTTCGATGGCGAGGGCCTCTTCGCCAAGGAGACCGACACCTCCTTGGGAGAGCTGAAAGGGGACTACGCCACGATAAAACAGCTCCGCCCTCCACACCGTGGGTCCGGCCGTTACCATCAGGACCAGCCGTCGACGTCTCAGGCGGGCCCATCCTATCAACCTCGCCCGCCACAGAGGCAAGGGGACTACTCCCGGTACCAGCCCTACCGGCAGCGCCAACAACCCAACCGTCCGCGCTACCAGCAGCGGCCTCAGACTGGCAAGCGTACGGAACGGAAGGGCAAACAACGTGTTTGACTCTTCCGTGACCGAGACTCTACCCTACCGCCCCCTATCCGACTACCTATCGGCGTGGTCTGCCATCACCACAGACCGATGGGTTTTAACCATCTTAGACTCTGGCTACGCGATCGAGTTCGAGAGATGCCCTACTGTCGGACGGATCCGCATCACCGATCCATCCCCACCGCTCCAGGAGGAACTAACAGCTCTCCTAGAGAAGGGCGCCATAGAGCCGGTCGCAGCGTCGGAGTCTCACGAAGGGTTCTTCTCCCGATACTTCCTTGTGGACAAAAAAGACGGGGGGGCACGTCCCATCCTGGACCTCCGTCTTCTCAACAAGCATATCGACGCGAGGAAGTTCCGGATGGTAACCCTTCACTCCATCCTCCCGCTGATCAACCACGGGGACTGGTTCACCGTCATCGACCTGAAGGACGCCTACTTTCACGTGTCCATCAGGAGGGAACATCGCCGTTTCCTCCGATTCCAGGTGGGCGGCAACATCTACCAGTACACATGCCTACCCTTCGGCCTCTCCACCGCTCCGAGGGTATTTACGAAGTGCATGGCACCGGTGGCTGCTCATCTGCGACTGCAAGGCGTCCAAGTGTTCCCGTACATAGACGACTGGTTGATCTGCTCCCCAACCCAACAAAAAGCCAAGGACGATGTTGCACATTGCCTCGCCCTTATGCAGAGCCTCGGTCTGCGGGTCAACTTCAAGAAATCCCAGTTGACCCCCACTCAACGAATAGAATACATCGGAGCCGTTCTAGACTCTCTGGCTCTAAGAGCCTACGCTCCAACCAAACGTCTGCTCGACATCCGCACAGTGGTGGCACGGATCCAGGGCAGACGTCGGGTCCGTGCGAGGGACGCCCTCCGTTTGCTAGGACTCATGGCGTCGACCACGGCGGTGGTCTCGCACGCCAAACTCAAGATGCGCTCGCTCCAGTTGTGGTTCCTCTCCTCCTTCGACGGCACCCACGACAACCTCGGGAAGTGGCTCACACCGACTCCCGAACTCCGAGACCAGTTAAACTGGTGGACAATGGACCAGAATGTGACCGCGGGGAGACTCTTCACCCTTCCCGCACCGTCCATCCAAGTCACCACCGACGCGAGCACCCACGGATGGGGTGCGTGCTGCCGCGGACTACGGATTCACGGCATATGGACGCCCGAGGAAGCCGACCACCATATCAACTTCCTCGAGCTGCTAGCGGTGTGGAAGGCGATGAGGTCCTTCAGACCGTCGATCGCGGGCAGTGTGGTGCAGATCGCCTCGGACAACACCACGACACTAGCCTATCTCAACCGGCAAGGAGGGACCAAGTCTCTCTCCCTCCTCTACCTGACCGTCCAGATGTGGGAGTGGTGCCTGAAGGTACACGTGTTCCCCATAGGTGTCCACATCCAGGGCACCCTGAACTCCGATGCAGACTCCCTGAGCCGCAAAGGGACGGCAATGCACGAGTGGGAACTGGACGAATCGGTGTTCGACCGCCTGTGCCGACGGTGGGGCACACCGACCCTAGACGTCTTCGCGTCACAGGCCAACTCCAAGTGCCGCCGTTACTGCTCCCGAGCAGGGATCGGCCACGGATCGGAGGGCGATGCCTTCATGGTGCCGTGGCACCAGGAACTGCTGTACATGTTTCCACCGATCCCTCTCATCCAACGGGTCCTGATACGGATCCGTGCGGAGAACGCCTGGACGATCCTGGTTGCCCCGTCCTGGCCGCGCCAGCCGTGGTTCCCACTACTCCAAACCCTGGCTTGCGATCGTCTCCGCCTACCCACCGATCCGAATCTCCTCCGCATGGAAGACGGTCGGATCCTTCACTCGGATCTGCCGAGCCTACACCTGACGGCCTGGCTTATCCGCCCAACATAACACGGATCCTTGATCTGTCCAGGAAACCTTCCACACGGAAGTCCTACGATGCCAAGTACCGTCGCTTCACTGACTTCCTAGCATCCAGCGACCGCACCGTGGACTCCGCATCCCTGCAGGATGTCATGTCTTACCTCCTGCACCTAGCCGAGTTGGGATCCGCACATTCATCATTGAAGGTCCACCTAGCTGCTGTGGTCGCCAAGGCCCCACCTTCTTCAGTATTGTCCTCCGCCTTCAGAGACAAAACTGTTAAAAGGTTCCTTCAAGGGCTACGCAACGCCTATCCTCCAGTGAAGATACCACCCCCTCAGTGGTCCCTCACTACAGTGCTCACCGCACTCACGAAGGCACCTTTTGAACCATGGCTTCGGTGGACATTAAGTTTGTCTCTTACAAGACTGCTTTCCTTGTAGCTATCACTTCTGCCCGACGGGCAGGGGAGCTGGCAGCCCTTCGGTCTGACCCTCCTTTTCTCAAGTTCTACCCCGACAGGGCAGTGTTGCACCCAGATCTGACATTCCTGCCCAAGGTCCTGACTGAATTTCACCTGGCCCAAGCCATCACGCTTCCAGCATTCTTCCTGAATCCCTCGTCTCCACAAGAGAGAGTGTGGCACTCGTTGGATGTCAGGAGGGCCTTGCTGTTTTACACCCAGAGGACTGCGTCCTTCAGGAGAGCAAAACAACTGTTTGTGGCTTATGGTGGCAAGACTAAGGGACAGCCTCTGTCTGCCCAGAGACTATCTAAATGGATCTCAGGTACCATTTACCTGGCCTATCAGATGTCATCCCTGCCACCTCCGCCTCATGTCCGGGCTCACTCCACCAGGACACTGGCTTCCTCCACTGCATTCCTAGAGGGCATCCCGATGGAGGATATCTGCAAGGCTGCCACTTGGTCCAGATCCTCCACCTTCATCACCCACTACCGGGTTGACACAAGGTCCGCCCCTGATGTCAGACGGGGCAGGTCCATCCTGACGGCTGGTCTCCGATCTTCTTCGTTGATGACCGCCCATCCATGATGACATCGTGCTCTCCTGCATCTCAGGACGCCGGCTGCCCACCATCCAAGTAAGTGAGCTTGTTAGTCACCCATCAGTGTGCATCCCCAAACAACACGAAGGAGAAGGACAGGTTTCACTTACCAGTAACTGTCGTTCTCCGAGTATGTTGTTTGGGGATTTACACAACCCAACCCTGCCTCCCCTCAGGGCTGCCGGCCTGAGATGGCCCTAGGCCTAGCGGGCAGCTTTAATATCAAACTGAGGGGAGAGCGCGAAATGGCGCCTAAAGGGGTTGGGCATGGTGGGCGGTCCCACATTCAAAACTCTTTATCCAATCAGCTTTCCAGCTCCGCTCCGGATTCAGCGCAGGCGCAGAACCCATCAGTGTGAATCCCCAAACAACATACTCGGAGAACGACAGTTACTGGTAAGTGAAACCTGTCCATTCAGTGGACTGTTAGGATGCTGAGATAGTTGATGTCTGCCCAAGCCAGCTCTAAATGAACTGAGTCTTTGCTGTATCCAAGCAACTCTCAGTCTGAGAATTTTGGAAATGACTTAGAATTACTCTGACTCTGGTCTAACTTTGTGATGGCATAATGGCTGTATGTCCGGCCTGAGAAGAGTCCAGATGTCCCACTATGCTTCCTTTTATGACTCATCTGCTGGGTGATCTCGGCCAAAAAAGCAGTTGTGCTGGGAGATCAAGTTGCCCCAAGAGATCTGAAATCAATCAGCACAAGTAAGTTATATTGACATAAGACGCTTGTGTCCATTTCAAACCCACTATAGTGGGAATTTTTTTTGTTTGGATTGGTTTGATTTTTGCAGTAGTAATGCAAGTTATGAACTCTCCTGGGCTACTTTTGTAATAGGGGGTTATTCCAGGACAAAAGCCACTTGAAGAAGCTTCCTGTATTTCTTGTTCACTGTAAATGTCCAGCTAGAAGCACAGGCTGTTATTGTGCAGATGTGCCCTAATTCACACAGCACTGCGGCCTTGGAAGCGGAATGTGGAGTTATAAAATAATTCATCTTCTCAGGGATACACCTTCTGGTCTATGGTTCTTTTTTGTCCCAACTTGTAGCAAGAATAATGCTTGCTTTATGCCCTCGAGCGCTTTTCAGTTTTCATGTGGTGAGTTTGCTTTTCCACTGTGTTTGTTTTGTTTCAGAACTTCCTTTAATGCATTGCAGCTGTGAATGTAGTGATATATAGTTTGGCATATTTAAAAGGACTACTTCTGCCTCATTTTTCCATTCTAAGTAGGAAATGTGAATATCCCTCCCTCCCTTCTCCAGGAGTTTGAAACCCTACCAGGCTATTAAACAATGGCTAAATGCTTTGTTCTTACCATGCAGCCCCCTCCGTGCTATGTTAGGATGATTTTTTTGGCAGTATTGTGTGCAAAAATACTGGTAGAATATTTAAGGATAATTATGGTGAAGAATGACTTAAGAGAGTGTTATGACAGCACCCTCAGTCTTTTGTGTCATGTTTACTAAGTTTTTAATCATGCACTTCTGTGCATAAAACATAAAAGAAAGGTAAAAGTCGTCCTTGCTCGAAAGTCAGTAGTATCCAACTCTAGGGTTTGGTGCTCATCTTTGTTTATAGCCAAAGAGCCAGCGCTGTCTGCACCTGCAGACATTTCCATGGACATGTGGCAGGCATGACTAAACACTGGAGTGCACAGGATGCTCTTTACCTTCCCATCGAAGTGGTACCTATTCATCTACTTGCAATTTCTTGCTTTCGAATTGCTAGGTTGGCAGGAGCTGGGACAAAGACGGGTGCTCACTCCATCATGCAGGACTCAGGTCTTGAGCTGCTGGTCCATTAACTTCCAGTTGTCAAGTTCAGCACTATGGCTGACTCTGTACCTCATAAGATCACAAGCAGAGTTCTCCATCTGTAGTCAGCCAGATTAGGGTTTGGCCCTGGGGTCATAAACATTCAGAGCATGTGCTATTGCTTTTCCTGCTTCCTTCCTTCTTTCCTTCCCCCCTCCTAGTTTTCAAATGCCAGATGTACTGCAACAGAATACTACAGACCTAAGAGCAATAGACAGGCCATCCTGGTTCCATATCTGCATACAAAATCATATGGATGGGCTCTCAGTAGCTTCCATTCAGTGTTGTCCTTGTTTTAACCTCACAATGCACATTGGCAGCGCAGGATGTTTCCGATCCACCCACACTGCTCTGCATGTCTAACAGAGATCAATGTGGGCTGTATTTTGGGGGAGTACAAGGGTTTCTTTGCTGAAGAAGGCACCAGAGGGCAGTGGCAGTTCTAGTCTTAGGATGTACCGATATGTTGATGTAAATTAGGACTTAACAAAAAGTTTTTCCCCTGCTTTCCTCGCTCCTTTGTCTTCATAATGCTTTTGCAGCTGTGGTGGCTCAGTGTTTATGAAGCTTGCCTTGTTAGCTGGAAGGCCGGCAAGTTGGCAGTTCGAGTCCCAGCTACTACATGGCAGATTGAGCTCCGATCTCGATCCCAGCTTCTCTTTGTTCCTCTACACCTGAGCTGCTTCTTTTTTAAAAACTGCTTCTTTTTTAAAAAATAAAATAAAATTGTATTAAATTAAAAAAAGAAAAAAGAACAAAAATTATATAAACATGATAGTAAGAGAATAACAATAATACATAAAAAGAAAATTAATGCAAATTAATTATTTCCACACATCCATTCTCTTAACCAATCTACTTGTACTGTATATCTATATATCAATACTGTACTTTGTTCACGTTATTATGGTGCTCCAATTTTCTTATAACACAAATACATAAAACACCCTGTTGTGCTAATCCTATGTCCTTGAATCTACCAGTTGTCTTCTATTAATTTATTTGTTCTGCCAAAAATTCATTACCTCCGGTACAGCTTTGTCTCCTTAATTTTTTTTCCAGTGTTAATTGCAGAAATGGTTTCCAAATGTCCAAAAAACTATTTTGTTTTAAAATCCCATTTTTAAAAAAACATTTAAATCCCATGTGAGTTTTTCATTAAGTGCCATATCCCAAATATCAGTATACCATTTGCTCAGATCTAAATTCAACTGCTTCCCGTGGAGGATATATAAATGACCCAGATTTAGAAGCACAATTAGAGGACTCAATTACTAAGACTCCATAACTAAGACTGTAAATGAAAATTGTGTGTTTTGAGAAAGTTTCTTTCCCTGCAAAAAAAAAGTAATATGTTGCTGAATATACATTCACAGCTTGTATTATCCACATGCCAGATTTAATTTTGTACAAAAGGGGATTCCTACTCGTCTTTGGGACTGCGGTGGCTGAGTGGGTAAGACATTGAACTTGATAACTGGAAGGTAAGTAGGTTAGCAGTTCAAAACTTGACTACTGCACGATGGAGTGAGCGCTGTCTCTGTCCCAACTCCTGCCAAACTACCAGTTTGAAAGCAAGAAATTGCAAATTGATAAATAGGTGCTGCTTTGGTGGGAAGGTAACAGTGTTCTGTGCACTCTGGTGTCTAGTCATGCCTGCCACATGACCACAGAAGCGTTTGCAAATGCTGGCTCTGGCCATAAATGGAGATAAGCACTACACCTTAGATTTGGATACAACTGGCTTTTGAGCAAGGATGACCTTTGCCTTTACTTTTCTTCATGGCTCCGGTAGTGATGGCAGCAGCATCTTGACAAACCAAGCAATTTACCCATTGACCTCTGTGGTGCAGAGCCTTGTAGAGGCAAAAGGTAAAAGAAAATCAGACTCTTTCAGAGCTTACAAAATGTAATGTTTGGGGCTCTTGGCATTTAGAACCCCCTAGAGTAGCCACACTACCTGAGAGACTCTTGAGGTTGTTGTACAAGAAATTATCCTTTCCAAGTGCTAGAATCTGTTCTGTCTGTGTCAGATATACAGAGGACAAAATATAGACAACAATGGTGATTGCCACTGGATGTTAGCAATCTGGCAAAGATGAACAAAGGAAGTAAGCAGCTGAGTGTATACAGTAGCTGAGTTCAACAATTTCCTTTTAAACATTGCTTCCTGCATTATTTTCTGTATTGTCAGTAAGGAAAGAGAAAGGATGTGTTGTAGGAATTAACTCTTACAAAACCCTGTTTAGCCATTCTGTGCCACAGGAATCCAGTATTTCCTCTCTTTGTCTTGTTGTATTGGAATATTAAATACATGTTCAGTAATTCTAAAACAGTTATGTTCTTGTATGCCTATGCCCACATTTTTCCTCTAAGTTAGGGGTGCCCAAACTTTTCAGGCCATGGGCCAGCCACATGGTTCATTTCACTATGACCTGTGGGCCAGATCTGGGACCTGACACCAATTCATCCAGCCCACAAAGCCCTCGTCACTCCAGGAAGTGGAAGTAAAATGCACCCATACTTCCACTTCCAGGAGAGATGAGGGCGACATGGGCCGGATGAATTGGCATCGGGGGCTGGAGCCAGCCTCCAGGCCATAGTTTGGGCACCCCTGCTTTAATTGATTTGTTTCTACCTTAGGACAGGCTGATTTTTCAAAAACAGGAATAAAAAACAAAATACTTAGTAGCAGGCACCAGTAGAATGAATTGGTTTCCACAGCTTAACCCAGTTTTTCCATGGAAAAGAATTTGGCATAAATGAGAAACATCTGTTTTTAAGACTTCCTCTTGCTCTTTCCATGAGATTCTCACAACTAAGTCTTTACGGAGACACATAATAATACTGGGTAGTATCGTGAGGAAATGATGCCTCCTTATGAGCTACTACCATGGATTATTTCATTTTATTTCTTTATTTTTATGCTTATTTTTGGAAGAAAAATATTATTTTGGAAGAAAAACAGTAGCATAAGGGAAGTCAAGGAAATTAAAAAGTGAAAACAATATTACTTACTACTTTGCAGTGAGATCAATAGTTCATTTCTAGGGATCTGTGATGCTAAAAGTATGGCAGTTCATCACCAAGTCTAAGGTTTTTCCCCTCAGGTGTTTAATTACAGATGCCAGGAATCAACGTTGAAACTGTCTGTGGCAAGAGTTAGTGCATTTGGTATAATTTTTCACTAGAAGAAATAGTAATAAAAATAACACATGAGTTTTGACAGTACTGAATTAGGCAAATGTGAGGAAAAAGTAGAAAACCATGCTCCTTAATACTGGTCACACTGTATCTAGAGACTAATTCTTTTAGCATAGTCCAAGGTTTCCCAATTTAAGGCCTGGGGGCCAGATCAGGCCCGCAGTGCCAATTCATGTGCCCCCAACCCTCCACGAGCATTCAAGAAACAAAATGGCCATCCCTTTGAAGCTGTTGGGACTAAATGACCACCCCATTGTCCAAGCAGGGCAATGCTTCTCTCTTTGTGTTATCTATTGATTGTAAGCTCTAACATGTACACAAATTCTCACCGCCCCCTCCAGATTTCTAATAAGCAGTATCAGCAGTGATGGGCAGCCAAAAATTTTACTACCACACTGTGGGTGAAGCCAACATCATGATGTCATGATGTCATGGGCAGAGCCAGTGACATGGGCGGAGCCAAAGGAAAAAAACATAAAAGTCACCTGAGTTGCCATGGCGAGTGGGCGGTGATATAAATCTAAATAAATAAATAAAATAAGTACACATAAAATACAAATTAAATAGACATAAAACACATAAAAATACAAATTAAATAGACATAAAACACATAAAAATACACATTAAATACACATAAAACTCATAAAAACACATTAAAAATAAATACACATTAAATGTACATTAAAATATACCCACCCACCCCAGACCCAAAGGCGAGTCACTTATCACAGGGAGCAGCCTGTAGGAAGCTTCAGGCTAGCAGCTGCTCTTCCTCCTCCCCACTTGAGAGGACAGCAAGGAAGCCGCCGAGAGCCTCAGAAGCAGCCACCGGCTCCTCCGTGGCTGTGCATGGCCACCCAACGGTCTGCGCTGCCACACTCCAAGCAGCGAATGGCTGCTTGGCTTGGCAGGCAGAGTGCTGTAGGCATGCATGTGCACCAAGCAATGTAGGTGCGCATGCACAGTGGGGGAACTTGTGAAAAGGTAAGCCCCCGAGGTGGTTTCCCCCAAAAGCTGCTACCAGTTCTTTGGGACACTGGGAAAAGCTACTACCAGTTCTGGTGAACTGGTGCAAACTGGCTGCTGCCCATTACTGAGTATCAGTTGCAAGACATAGCTGTGCGCTACTGTGCCATTAGTGGCTTAGTGGTTAAGATGCTGAACTTGATGACTGGAAGGTCAGCAGTTTGAGACCCAAGTTCTGCAAGATAAACTGAGCTCCCATCTCTGTCCCAGCTCCTGCCAACCTAGCAGTTTGAAAGTGAGAAATTGCAAGTAGATAGGTACTGCTTCATTGGGAAGGAAAACAGCATTCCATGCACTTACAATGGCAGCAGTGGCACTTTTTCCAAGTGTTTTGCTTAAAGAGCAACTCACTTAAAGAGCAATCCTGTGGAATGCATTATGCTCTTTAAGCGTGGTACCACTGTACTGTACTTCATTCATGGAGGTTTATATGAGACCCAGACATATTTATTCTTAATATGAAACCCTCTCAAGTTTCCCCATTGTTTCTTCTTTCTTTCTTACTGGAGAAAATCGTAAAGGGCAAAAATACTAAATGCCCTTTTAAATGGTGGAGCAAAATGAGCCTTCTCCCCGCAAATGCATTTTAGGTATTGTTATCACTGAATGCCATTTCAGAGTTGCTTTTGTCATCTGCTACTGTTCATCCAGATGAATAGTTTTCTCAAAGGACTTGCAAGTTGGAAATAGTATGAGGAAATTGTAGGATGCATGCAATGTCTAAAAGAGCTCCTTGGAGCAGAGAATATCATCAAACTCCATATGGCTAATTAGGTTTTTGTGTTCCTCTAGAAAGAGTAAATTGGACAAAAAGTCATCACGAATTCAGGTCATATGATGGACCTCCCACATGGGCATTTAAGTGAAAGGGAATCATGTGCTTAGTATCAGGGCATTTACTTTGGGAGTCAAGAAGTCTTCATAGATTTCCTACATGGTTGTTTGTTTAGATGGACTTGACTGTGGAAAACTTGAATCTCTCTGTCTCTTTAGATGCAGTGCCTAAATATGGCTGTTCTCCCTTTAGTCAACTGGTTATCTATTTAACACAGGACTAATTATTAGGGCAGGGTAGAGGAAATACATTTCAGGTTTAGGCAGTCTCACTAATAAGTACTTTAAAGGGGCTGCTAGGTGTGAGGGTCAGGATACTTGTGGCAGTTGCCCAATTGTCATTTTCATGGCAATGGAGTAGGAGAGAATGCAACTCAAGATCACTGGATGATCATTTCTATAATCCCCTTTTCTTCAGGCAGGGTCTATGAACTTTCTGCAAATTAGGTGCCTTCATGTTGGCTATGAAGTCTTTCTGAAAAGGAAGCGTTCCACTTTACATGTATACACACATGGTTTATGTTTCAATAAACCATAATTAAGATTAACCACAGTTTAGAGTAGAAGCAGAATGCTAGACAACAGTTTAAAAAAAAAATTGAAGTGCAAGCTTCTTGCAGCTGCACCAAAAAAAGGATGTCTGTTTGTTAAGACATTGGATAGACACATACAAGTTTGCAACGTGATGTAATGTAATAGTTCCCAACCTGTAGGTTCTAATATATTTCTGAATATAGGTCCCAGAATTCCTTACCATTAGCCTTGCTGGATAGACTATCGGGAAATTGAAGTCTAACATCTTTTGGGGTTCCATATTGGAAACCAGTTCTCTAGTGCATGGTCCCCAATGATTTAGGTGCATTTGTCCTGTAAAGATCTTATATAGAATCATTGAATCATAGAATAATTGAGTTGGACAATGCCTTTCAGGCCATTGAGTCCAACCCCCTGCTCAATGAAGAAATCCAAAACAAAGCAGATATGATAGATGGTTGTCCAGTTTTCTCTTGAATGCTTACAGTGTTGGAGCGCTCACCACTTCTCAAAGCACTTGGTTCCACTGTCGTACTGCTCTAACTGTTAAGGTTTTCCTGATATTCAGCCTATATCTGGCATCCTGTAGTAATAATAAAAATTTCATGTCATAAATTATTCTGGGTTGAAAGGATTTTTGCAGAAGTAACTCCACTCAGGGAATGTCCAAATGAAGCTCCTTTCATGTCCCCAAGAGCTGGGACAGAGACAGGTGCTCAATCCATCATGCATTACCTGGGTCTCAAACTGCTGACTTGCCAGCCTTCCAGCTATCAAGGTGAGATTCTTAACCACTGAGCCACCGCAGCCCCTCATTATTACACGTGCTGTGCTCTGGGATAATCAAGAACATATCATTGGCAGTTAGTTCACCTTAACTTTTCTGTTCAGTTTTGCTTTCATGTACTGTACTTTGAAGGTTTTTAATCTTTTGATGTGTTTGAAAAATAACTAATGATTATAAACCAACCATTTTCAAATAAAGAAAAAAGTAATATTCTGGACTTGTGGAATAAAAGAACATTTATATGTTACTTCATTTTATTTTTATTTATTTTTTAAAAAAGTCTGTCTCCTTTGGTAAACATATGGGAAGAAACTTTCTGAGGTCTGGCTCTATCTTTAATGACCAAGCTCATCTCCACAAGTTTTATAAGAGGCACCTCTGAAATGCAACCAGTTTGTTTTCAGAATTGTTTGCCACTAGCATAATTATCCATAAACACATGAAGTTTGCTTTGCTGCTTTCCACAGCCTGTGTACACAGGGAGTGGGGGGAATCCAAATTCACTCTGGCCACACAAAGACAGTAACCACAGTGCTAAGGAGGAGATGAAAACCCATATGAACTGATTAGACAAACAGAAGGGAAGACAGCTAGTGAGAAAGAATTTAGGAGTGCAAAAGTTCGTAGTTGCTTCTGGAGCAGTCCCCAGGTAGTACAGTGGTAAAAAACAAAATACCTCTATAGTTTGACTGTTAAGAATCTTGTGCATTGATATATAAATGGAACAGTTGAGAGCGATACTCTATGCTTTCTGGAGTAGGAAGGGTCAGTTCAGGGGCTCTTTGTATGAGAGAGTATTTTAACATTCCCAAATATCTTATCTGGCTCTCTTTCCTTTCTGTTCCCCGTTCCAGTAGTTGATCACATTATCTGTATTTTTCCAAGCCATGCACCTGGTCTTCATTAGCATGATGGGCTCCCAAGGACTCATTAGAGCTCCTGGTATTTCTGATGTTTCAAGTAGGGCTGGCCCTTTCATTAGGCGGTGTGAACCAACTGACTGAGGTGGCATATGCTGAGGTGCCAAGTGGTGGTTCCCCAACCATACTTCCTGTTTTTATTGGACATTTTCCTCTCATACAGAAGCTAGAGTTGTGAGTCTGACATGTACCCTATCCTGCATCCTGTAAACCAGGGGTTCCCAACCTTTTCAAGCCGGGGGCCAGGCCACACTCAGTCAACTTCAAGGGCCAGACAGCCATTTTGCCCTGAATGCATAATGGGGGTAATCATTTTGTCCCAACAGCTTCAAATGGGTTGCCATTTTGTTTCTCAGATGCCCTTGGAGGGCTGGGAGGCCAAATGAAATGGCACTGTAGGCCAGATCTGGCCTGCAGGCCTTAGGTTGGGAACCCCTGCTGTAAACTAACCCACTGCCCTCAAGTGAAGGTGAGGATACACAGTCATTTGAGAGCTGATGTAAGATTCAGATGGCACTTAGTTTCTGTTCATGGGATGGAAGAGGCAGTATCTTGTCTCAACCTTTTCTTTTCATTCGTAACTATAACTGTTCTCTCAATAATACACATAAGATTTGCCACGTTGGGCTAATTTTAGGAGATCTTGGCATAGTTTCTGTTAAAATATTTCATATTGCTGCTTACTTGTTTGAAAGTATGGTCAGTGTTTCATTCAGCAATGTCTATTGTAAACATACTGAGGCATCACAGTGGAAAGAATCTTTTATTTCTGTAGATGATGTCTTTACTGGTCTGATCTGTTAAAGTTTTAACAGTTTGGCCAGGCAAATGCATTTGGAGGCCTGAGAACACATCGAAGTTGGAAGTATATTGTTATTATTGGCGTTATGTTAAATAAAATAGCATTCCTGACTTAATATAGCAATGCTTCTCTACATTTTGGCATCATTTATCCTGATAGATTTTTGTTGTTGAGTTCAGGCATTTCTCATGGTTACCATCCCTCCATGTTTTGCAGTTCAGTTGTAGCGGAGTGGTTGAATGAGAATGGAGGGGGGAACGAAGTCTACAGTCCTGTTGATCTGGTTGCTTTAAAACAAAATTCTAAACAAACTGGTCCAGATATTTTCATCCTCACCCCTACCCCCAGTAAGTCCTGAAGATGTTTTGTGTGAAATTCTTATCTATCCATGTAATCCTCCAGGTCTCAATGGATAAGGGGTGTGTGGAAAATATTTTGGTGTGACAGAAACAATAGTCAACCAGATTTTTTTTTTAGTCTTTATGTGCAAGTTTGTGCCTAATTTCAGTCCTGGTTCCATTCGTCATTGCTGGCCTGTGCCATAATTTCTTTCTCAGAAGATAGTTTAATACCATTTGCAGAAGCCAATATAAGGGGAGATCAGCAAAGTCTATTTCCAATAAAGCTTCAGGCTGGTTGGCTTCTCGTCACCGTTCCAAAGCCTGTTCCTTCCAACAAGTGTTCTCCTTTTATAGCCTATGTCCCCATTCGTCTGGCTTCTCCCTTGCTCCCAATACTCATGCATCCTGGTCATACATCACCCTTATCCTTTCCAAGTGCCTTCCACACATAGTATATGGCTCCCAGACTTCTCAGCATCTTTTCATGTTGGCCTGAGTTATGTCTTTTTTGGGGGTGGGACAGCCTGTTTTGCCCATCTTCTTTGACTAGCCACACTACATGCCAATACTGGGCCATGGACTGCTTTGTGGGCAGATGTTTGGAGGCCCCACCCAGGCAGTCTCAAAACAACTCATCACTAATGTTTCCAGGTGCGAAGGAAATCCACTGGCTTCTGTTTTCTGTTTATATTTATTCAGGAAAGTCATGTACAACTGTTTTGTTTGTGAAAGACTGCAGTAGAATCTTGTCTGGAATTTCGTAAAGCATGAATTGCATAAATGAGATGGTCCCACTGGAATTTGGGAGTTGCTATTTGCATTTCAAAGAAAGTACCCTGAGGTACAAATGAGAAATGTGCACATAAATTAGGTAAAGGTAAAAGCCACTCTTGCTCGAAAGCCAGTTGTATCTGACTCTAGGGTTCAGTGCTCAACTCTGTTTATACCCAAAAAGCCAGCACAGTCTGTATCTGCAAATGTTTCTGTGGACATGTGGCAGGCATGCCTTGACACTCTAGGGTTCACTCTGGGAGTGCATGGAACAATGTTTACCTCCCTACCAAAGTGGTCCCTATTTATCTACTTGCGATTTCTTGCTTTCAAACTGCTTGGTTGGCAGGAGCTGGGACAGAGATGGGAGCTCACTCCATCATGCAATACCCAGGAATTGAACTCCACCTTTCCAGTCATTGAGTTCAGCATCTTAAACATTTGAGCCACCGCAGTCCTGCACATAAATTGCATGCATACAATTAATATCTATTCTGAATTTAAAACAACTGAATAAAGTTCATGTGTTTGTAGAACATGCTCCCAAATGTCCTTTTACGTAGGCCTGGTCTATTCCTCATGGGATTATAGAACCTTGAGCTTTTAGAGTCACATTTTATTGCCTTTCTGTATGTTCTGTTTCTTGTTTTGAGGCTGCAGTATTTCTAAGAGCTCTTCTTACCATCTGCTATCTACCATTTAAGGGCACTAGGATAGCTCCTGAGACTTTCTCAGGGTCTGGGCATTCTGGAAATCGGGCAAATAAAAATTAAACTTCTCCTTATTCCCATCACTCCAAAATATTGTGCATCAGTATCAGGAGCCTGAAGCCATACTACAGTTTTTCTGGAAGCCCTTTCTGCTGTCTGGTATATTTGGAAAAGATGGGAACAAGCATTTAAGGAATTGCTGAAGAAACGGTTCCCAGGCTTTGCAGTGGTGCTATCCGTGCCTTTGAGGCCCATTCTGGATTCTGTTTCCAGTACAGATTATTTTTCAGACATCTGCTGGATGTCAACAAAATATCTCCCATGCACCTCTCCCCCCAAAAAATTATTTCTAGAGTATCCCGAAAGAGTCACCCAGAGCTCTCCTGATTAAACTTTACCCTGTGCATTAATTCTCACTACACAGGCATTGGGAGTGGATAAAATTTGGCAAAACATAGCAAAAGCATTTCTCCTTCAGTTGAAATTGCAGTGGGTGGAATTTTCATAAGATTAATTCTCCGTGTAATTCAGATATGTTTGTACCTGATTACATAAAACAGTGATGGCCAACCTTGGCACTCCAGGTGTGCTTGGACTTCAATTCTCAGAAGCCCAAGTCTCTGTGAATCCACACAAATGGATTTACTGGCACTCTGGGTGTTCTTGGGCTTCAATTCCCAGAAGCCCAAGTCTCTGTGAATCCACACAAATGGGTTTACTGGCACTCTGTGTGTTCTTGCACTTCAATTCCCAGAAGCCCAAGTCTGTGAATCCACACAAATGCATGCACACATGTGCAGTAAACCCATTTGTGTGCATTCACAGAGACTTGGGATTTTGGAATTGAAGTCCAAGCACACCTGGAGTGCCAAAGGTTGGGAATCACTGACATATAACATTTGTTACACATCTGAGAACTTTGGACACTAATCATTTGAAAAGCAATTTTTGGTTTTCAAAATTGAAAAGAATACCTGCTATTTGAACCTTGCATGAGGCTGAAAGAGAAAAGGTGTGGGACATGGTATGAAGGAAACACAGTCATGGTTTGCTGTAGGCTTCATAATGAATCAGACACTTGGCATGCTGTGGGGAGTGATTTACATACACGGCAAGCCTAGGCTTCTGTCTTTCACCTTCATATACTGCTGGAAGGCATATGATTTTGTATTTGTTATTAGACCTCAGAGTTTAATTTTAAAGCAATGAGCTGTGGTATATTCTTAGATGTTTTGGCAGTTTCACACCTAGCTTAGATATGGAGGAGGAAGAAGCAGGAGCAGATGCTAAGATAACCCTTCCCTTCCAGCAGCCTGTGTGACACTAAAAGGAAAACAAATCCTCACTGAAACTCCCAAATACAGAGAGTACATTGGCAATAAGAGTTGTCTCTGTGTTTTCCAACAGAAATAACTGACCTTATTTTCTATTAAGAGCAGAGGCAGAAGGAAAGACAAAACAAATTACACTGCACTGCTGATGGCTTATTTTGATTCAAAATTGGGCTTTCCAGTGCTGGATTAGGTTTTAGGTTGGCAAAAGGATGTTCCCAGTATTTTTCTGGAGGTTATGAGCATAGCACCAAATAGGTCTGGAGCTTCTATCTACACTGACAGTATCAGCCGGCCTGTCTCCATGAAAGAGAAGATGGCTGATAACATTGCATTTTCTTAGGCTTCCTACTGCAGTGCATCGCTCAGCACTTTAATGTATAAACATATTTACATGGTGTATTTCCTTTCATTCTGAACTTAAATACATGTGTGTGTAAATATTTGTTAATATGAAAGAGACATGTTTGTAGCTCAATTACTATTTGAGTAGATTTTATGTTCATTTTGCAAATTGGCTGAAATGCTTTAAACGTCTCTAAATTTCTGAATTCTGCATATTTGTCTCAGTTGAGCACAACATTTGAGTTCAACTGGTTTTCTTTAAAAAAAGAAAAAGAATGAAGACTCTTTTGAGCTTACATAAATAGATAATGGTTACCATGTTGAGTTTTGGGGGAAGGGGAGAGAGCAATTTGACAATCTCCTACACAGTCATTTGAGGATTTCTGCTTACAATTTTTTTTAAAAGAGTAAGAAAAACTAGTCCCTTCTGGAGATTTTCTGCCCTTGGCTATTTTTTGCATTGCAAAACCATGTTTTATAGCATTTGCTGATGGAGGGATTTTTGCAACTGATATTATCGGAGCCCCTCAGGCTAACTGTTTCCAGAAGACATGTTGAATCATACACATGATTCTGAGCCAACTCATACAATGCTTGACTTTGAACTAACATTTCATCAATATTAGTCCAGGCTTGAAGAGTCAGCATAACAAAAAATAATTGCATTACTCACCAACTATATATTATATTGCTCCTTTCAAAAATAACCCAAGGCTTTGAAAATTTGTGTCTGCCTCATGAGATCTGTCACTCTTATCAAGGTTTGGTCTGATAGATAAATTACTTTAGAGCAGTTATAGAAAACATTTTGTCACTATAGTTTTCTTTACTTACAACCTCTAATTTTTTCTTTCATAGAAAGGAAGAGCAAATAACGTACTTTTGAGAATTGTAATTAGCTGTGCTCGGATACTAATTCTTCACACATTGTATCTTAAGGTTTTTAAAAATAAAATGATTATGGGTTATTTGAAAATTCTGGTGAGCTCAACTTTTTCATGAAGCTAACACATAGGGTAATCTCTCATCTGTGCATACATGATTTCAGCTTCAGTAAGAATTGTTGGATCATTACCCTAGATCAGGGGTTCCCAATCTAAAGCCTGCTGCACCATTTCATGTGGCCCACCCACCCCTCCAAGGGCATTTGAGAAACAGAATGGCCACCCCTTTGAAGCTGTTGGGACAAAATGACTCCCCCCCCAATCATGTAGTCAGGGCAAAATGGCTATCTGGTCCTTTAAGCTGACTGAGAGAGTGTGACCCGGCCCCCGGTTTGAAAAGGTTGGGAACCCCTGCCCTAGATCAGTGCTTCTCAAGTTTGGGATTCCAGATTTTCTCAGATTGCAACTCCCAGAAGCCTTCACTATTTGCTACTTTTGGAGCACTTGGTGTATCATTTTTATTTTTTCATAATAACTACCTGGGAGCATACATGTCTAGTTAAAAACTATTTCTGTTATAACCATAAAAAGCCAAACTTGCTTATTTTTTGGTGCCTTGTTTGATTCAGCATTTAAGTGTTTGAGGTGCTATTGGGTTATGACAGAATTTTACTTTCTCTCTGTATAGGAGAAGCTGCCAGTTCTACTGCTGGGACGTTCAGCAGAGCTACGTCCTGGTGAATTTGTGGTGGCAATTGGAAGCCCATTTTCTCTTCAGAATACAGTGACTACTGGAATTGTTAGCACCACACAACGGGGAGGCAGAGAGCTTGGACTTAGAAACTCTGATATGGACTACATTCAAACAGATGCCATTATCAATGCAAGTCATTTTTCTCAAAACCTTTCTCTTCAATCCACGCTTCTGACCTAAAAAAAATAAATAGCATCAGCAGATTTTCCCCCTACTCTGTTACTGTTGTCTGCCATCTCATAAAAGCTAGTACATCACATTTTTCCAGTGATTTGTCAGAAAATGGACAACAGTCAAATCACAGCCAACTATAAATTTGTTCTTTAAACATATATAGTGATTTATTGAATCATAAATTGCAACTTTCACTTACGTAGGAGGTGTAGGTTATATACTTCAGCTCTGTTTAGAGCTCCATCAGGGAATTGTCAAAATATTATAGTTTGGGGTTTTTTAATTACTTTTTTCAGGACTCAAACCAAATTTCAACATCTAGTAGTTTTGCTTGCCCTGAGGTAACAGGCAATTTACCAGACCTAAATATCTGAGAGTTGTGCCTGTAAATTAGGAGTCTTCAGAATTAAGAAAACAACCATATATTTAAACTACATAACTTATACTTTGTAGGCTGTTTCAGTGGCAAAACAGTATCTTCCAATTTAATTACCTCCACATAGAAGTTTATTTTGGCTGCTGTGTTTGGTTTTTGATGAGTCTACTTTGAACATCTTGCTCTTCTCCAGTATGCTGACTGCATGTTTTAGTGCTCTTCCTCTCATTAATAAGAGCCAACTCAAGACGCATGCCAGTTATAAGCGGAAGTTTTGCTTTGTTCAGAATTTACAGTTTGCTAAGAGAGTTAGAAAGGGACTGCAATGGCTTAGTGGTTAGAACACTAAACTTGGCAACTGGAAGGTCGGCAGGTCAGCAGTTTGAGACCTGAGTCCTGCCTGGCAGAATGAGCTTCTGTCTCTGTCCTAGCTCCTGCCAACCTAGCAGTTTGAAAGCAAGATATTGCAAGAAGATAAATAGGTACTACTTCAGTGGGAAGGTAAACAACGTTCCATGCACTCCAGTGTCTAGTAATGCCTGCCACATGACTATGGAACTGACTCCAAGAGCAGACAGTGCTGGCTCTTTAGCTATAAACAGCAATGAACGCTCCACCCTAGAGTAGGATAGGACTGGCAAGGGTGTGACCTTTACCTTTAAGAGAGTTAGAATTCTTTGCTGTAGTTCAGGGGAGAAGGTAAAAGGCTCCATAGCAGAGAATTCCCAGCCCCTCACCAAAATTAAAATCCATGAGTACACAGGAGGGACCAATGGGCATTAAAAAGATGTCAAACTGCCATAAACTGTGTTGTCCAGTGTTAACCCTTTTATATTTTTCACCACGTCTCCTATCTCTTTGCTTAGCAGATAAAATCTGTAAAGTAGGAAAAGGCACAAGATCTGTGCAGTGTCTTTGATAGGTAGGACTAGGTAACCTTTGCCTGGAGGCAACCTTTTAAGGCAGGGGTGCCCAAACTATGGGCCGGGGACTGGATCCAGCCCCCAATGCCAATTCATCCAGCCCACACCACCCTTGTCATTCTCAGAAGTGGAAGTAAAATGTGCCCATAGTTTGGGCACCCCTAGTTTAAGCAGAGAAAGTGGCAGCTTAAAATCTAATCTTGTTTCAAAACAAGGCACATTTTACTTCCACTTCCAATGGGAGGAACCACGTGACCAGCCTGCTGATTCACGTGTCCGGCCTGTGGCCCAAAAAGTTTGGGTACCCCTGTTTTAAGGTTTCTTCCATTGTGTTCACAACTCCAGAAGAGAATGCTGTAGATGAATGAATGTGAACATGTGTCAAGCTGCAGCTGTAATCATAATGTAAAAAAGCTTCGTGAATGAGTGAAAGTAAAAGATTAAGAAGTGTTTTTTCTTCTTAATTTGCAGTATGGAAACTCTGGAGGACCTCTGGTAAACCTGGTAAGAGTTCATTTTTAGAATTTTACTTTACACATTGGATTTGACAAATTATTTGCACTCTTTTTATTCCTCATCCCTGGCTGGAATTGCTTACAAGTATCTGCAATAAGCATCACATGATTTTATTAATCATTCTGTCATGCCAGTGTTGGTCAATCATGTGATGCCCTTGGTGTCTAGCATCCAAAATGTTTACGGTGTATATATTTCAGAACACATATAATGTTGACTTCTGCAAATAAGAATATTCTTTAGGTCATACTTTTCCTGTTTTCCGCCAGAAGCCTGAAGCATTGACAAGCAATAGTCACTCTCTGCTAGCTTAGTTTTAATATATCTCCATTATTTTTACTATCAGTTTCTGCATGGTATTGATAAATATGGAAACCAAAGTCAGCAGTTAAAGATTGTCACTGGGTATTGACACTTCTTCTATTTCCTTTGGCTAGTTCTATATCATTGCCAGGCATGGTGGAGATATCATGAGGAAGTAGTTCAAAATTTACATCTGGATAAGGTCTTCTGAGGCTTGATTTGCAATGTCCAAAATGATCTACTTTCTATTAATTTTGCTTACTTACTTTGCTTCCAACCGGCCCTATTGAACCTCCTGTCGGTTGAGCTATGCCTCCAGACATTGCTATTGACCTTCAGGAAAGGCCTAAAAACTTGGCTGGCCCAGCAGGTGTGGAGTGCTGCTGATGGAGCATCCCCCTCCCCGTTGGCTTCTATAAATGCCCAGTCAGGTTTTCAGCTTTAAATTTAACTTTCTGCGAATGTGGGAGAGTATCTTATGGCTTAATGTTAAATGTTTTTTATGATTAATTGTAGGGATGTTTATAACTTGAATGTTTTTATGGTTTGTTTATTGGCTGCCCGGAGTCGCTTCAGCGAGGCGGCTGCAATAGAAATTGAATGAATGAATAAATAAATAAATAAAGTAGAAACAGACTGCTTCCATAAACTTTCTGAAATACATGATTATGTTATATGCTATTACATTTTGAAACATTAGCATACCTGGCAATGAAAACAACAGAAATACTAACATATACAAATACAGTCAAACCTCGCACAAAGAGTGTTTCGCTTAAAGAGTAACTCGCTTAAAGAGCAGAATTTTCTCTGAATGGTTGCTTTGCTTAACAAATAAAACCAATCAAAAACTCACTTAACAAATAAATCGGGGTTCGCAATCCCCCCCCCCCATTGGTCATTTACAATGGTGTTTCGCTTAAAGAGCAAACTCGCTTAAAGAGCAGTCTTGTGGAACGCATTATGCTCTTTAAGCGAGGTACAACTGTACTGAGAATATTTCTGACAACAGATTGTTTCACTAAGTTAATGGTGTATTAATCTCTTGGTAATCCACTTACACTATGCTTCTTGTTCCCTTGGAAATGTTGTTTAAGGTTCTACTTTCTTCAGAATTTCATTCTTGAACTTGGGCATCTTCTTTATCAAGAATAGCCTACATCTAATGTCATACTGACTGACACTGCATTGCCTGTGCTTTCTTCCTTTCTCTTCTGCAGTTTCTCCTACTTGGAGAACTTTTTTTTTTTTTAGTTTTCTGGAGTTGTTGCTTTTCTGCTAGCAGAAGGACACCAAGGTCCTATTGTATCTTCTGGTAAAGTTGAATACATAAATGTTCAGAAAATAAATGAACCAGATCTTCCATGTTATGGATTCCAACAAGGCATTATAGGGTTCTCCTAAAGGGTACTTGTTCAGATTAAAGTTTATTACTCTTTATTTGGGTAGTTTATTATTATTATTATTATTATTATTATTATTATTATTATTATTATTATTATTATTATTATTATTATTATTATTATTATTATTATTATTATTATGTTACCACAGGATGGAGAAGTGATTGGTATTAACACTCTGAAAGTCACCGCTGGGATTTCCTTTGCAATACCATCAGACAAAATTAAAAAATTCCTGACTGAGTCACATGACCGCCAAGCTAAAGGTACTTTACTATTTACTACAGTGGGATACTCTTTGCATGGGTGGATGATTATGACCCACCATATGCTTTTGAGTTAAATATATCAGCTGTAGCCCACAAAGCTAGTGGTGAAGAATTATGGGGGTTCCTATACATCAAAAAGATATTTGGGATTATAACACATACAAAAGTAGGTAGTTATTATTTTAAAAAATTCTTCACCATGTGTTAAAGACAATAATACTGTCAAGTCAGTTTTGATTTACAGCCACCCTTACTAGTACACACTCTGGCATCACTCAGCTTGCCTAAGATTACAGAGACTGGCTCTTTTCCTTGGTTGGACAGTAGAAAATGAAGCTCCTAACCTCTGCCTACTCTGAGCTATTAAGCCTGCATGTAGTAAGATAACACACTTGCAATGAGGCTAACAAGGTATAATGTGCTAATTTACAGTTTATGAATTGTATTGTATTTTCATGGCATCATAATGAAATTAGGGTCCAAATCCTCTTGGATAGCAGTGCTGGTGTAACACTAACAGCAGAGCCTTTCAGAGTGGTAGCTGTGTTAATCTGTGTAGACATAGCAAACAAGAAACCTTAAAGACTAACTACTACATTTTAACATAAGCTTTTATGGAATGAGTCCTCTTGGTCTGAAAAAGTGGACTCGGATCTATTAAAGGTCACATTAAAATACAGCAGTTAGTTATTAAGGTGTCACAATATTTTTGTCTTATATATATATATATACTGTACTTTATTGTTTGATAAATATAGCTTTTGGAAGCAAGTTGCCTAAAGTTAAGAAATTAGAATAGACATGAATTGTGTATTGAATCATGTAAGTTGGTGCACAACAGGTCATAATGATATTAATTCAATAGTTCATGGGTTTGGATCAGAAGAGTAGCGTGCCTTGGCGGGGCCCCGTATAAAAATTTGTTTGGGGGCCCTTAGGAAGGGTAAAGATTTGTTTTGCTTATGCACGTTGGGGGGCTCCGTATAATTGATACGGCAGATACGGCGGTAGCTACGCCTCTGGGTAAGATAAAGGTCTAGGGTTCAGTGCTCATCTCTGCTTATAGCTATCTATGTTTGCATATGTTTCTATGGACATGTGGCAGGCATGCCTAGGCACCAGAGTTCATGAAGCGCTGGTTACCCTTCCCACCGAAGTGGTCCCTCTTTTATCTACTTGCAATTTCTTGCTTTCAAATTGCTAGGCTGGCAGGAACTGGGACAGAGACCAGAGCTCACTCCACCATGCAGTACTCGGGTTCTGGAACTGTTGACCTTCCAGTCATCAAGCTCAGCGTCTTAACCACGTGAGCCACTGCAGGTATAGAAGTCTAATTGCTATTGCCCCCTCGCGGGCAAGGGCCTCCCCCCTTTTTCTAGGACACAAGAGCCTTCCCTTGGTAGCCCCTTTTCCCCTGGGCGCCCCCTTCCCTCCGACGCCGCCTGCCAGCTCAGGAAAGGCTCTTCCCTTCCATTTGTGCAGAGGGAGCTGGGGGGGGGGGAAGAGAGAGAGAGACGGGGGCCCTTTCTCATGCTAATTTCTCAGGCTCGCGCAGGGAAGGCGGGCAGGTGGCCGCTTGGCTCCCCCCACCCCACCCCACCCCACCCCCTTACAGACCGGAAATAGGGCCGCGACATCACGTGGTTCGAATCTAACGCTGCCCCGCGGGGGGGGGAGTGGGGGGGCGCTACTGCTGAAACGGGGAATATGACACGCCGGGGGGGGAGGGAGAGAAGACGCGAGCACCCGAACGAGCCTGAGCGCGCGCGCGCCCTTTTAAAAAGTTCTGGCGCGCTGGCCTGTGCAAACACGCTTCTCATCTGAAGGAGTTGCCCCACTCCTCGTACACACACACGGCCCTCGGCCTCTTCATTACTCCCGGCCCCCCCGCCGAATGTGTAGCTTTTAAAGGCTGGGAATTGGGGTGGGTGGGGGTAGTAGGGTGTCCAGCCATTTAAAAAGATGATGATGATGATTATTCCTGTCAGAAATTACTCTGGGTTGAAAGGATTTTTTTTTTTTTTTGGCGGAAGAAACTCCCCCTCAGAGAAGGCCCAAATGAGGCTCCTTTCAGAACTGGGACAGAGACAGGCGCTCAATCCGCCCTGCCCTACCCAAGTCTCGAACTGCCGACTTGCCAGCCTTCCAGCTAACAAGGCGAGCTTCTTAACCACTACTAAGCCAACTCATGTGTATGTGCGTGAGTTGCGGGGGTGCTGGAGCCACTCCGCGTAAACTGGAGAGTTAGAAACACACTTTTCCTCCCGAGTCGGTGGGGTTCGCTTGGCGCGGGAAACGCGAATCTGATCCAACCCTTCGACGGAAGAGACCCCCGTTCTTTTCGTGGAGACTTATAGGAAGGGAGAGCCGTTGAGTGGGGGGGGGGAGAGAGATATCCCTCCTTTCTAGGTCGGGAACGAAAGCCAGGAGAGAGTCATCGTCTTTCTCTGCTTGCAGCCCTCAGGTCCGTCTCTTGCCAAGCCCGGCGAAAGATCCCTTGGCCACCTTTGGAGTCTCCACAGAGGTCTTCTACGAAGCGAGTCAAAACAGCGCCGTTTGGGGTTCGGCTGTGTGAAGGGGCGCTCTCTCTCTAGAGAGAGAGATATTTATAAAGTCTGGTGGGTGGGGAGAACCCCCTTCACACAGCTGAACCCCAGACGGTGCTGTTCTGACTGGCTTCATAGAAGACCACTGTGGAGTCTCTCTCTCGCCACTGTCCCGCGAGGCATTTCGCCTCTTCTCTTAGGTAGAGCTGGTAGGAAGGCCCTCGGGGCTGTTGGGCTTCCGCGAGAGACTCCTAACCAGAAGCGTAGCTTACCTTGGCGGGGCCACCATCGGCTCCAATAAAGTGCGCATGCGCAGAAACTCAATCTGACGCATGTGCAATGCGTCAGATTGAGTTTCTGCACATGCGCAGTAAATTTTTGCTCCAATTTTTATTTTTATTTTTTGCCGTTGGGGGCCCCCGTAGCCCGGGGGCCCCGTATAATTGATACGGCTGATACGGCGGTAGCTACGCCTCTGGTTTGGATCATTGTAATAGCTCAGTGACATAGGTATTTGGCTGCAAAGCCAGAAGTTGGAAGTTTGATTCCCCACTGTACCTCGTTGGAGAAAGAACCAGCCTGTGTAGTTTGGGGCAAGATGCATAGTCCTAGGACACCCCCAGAAAAAAAGGAATGTTAACCTTCTCAGTGTTCTATATCTAGAAAACCCCCAAAAAGGTTGCCATAAATTGACATGATAGCATTTATTTAAATAAATCCTGGTAGGAAATTGCTGCAAATTAAGTCATCAGCATAAGCATTTGTTCTTTACCAAGTTAAGATTTATGATGCATGAATTATACTTCCAGATATAACTAATAAAAATTTGGTCTTTTTTTATTTGGTGGATGAAATTCCAAAATATTATCTCACGTTTTCAGTCCAAAGTGGTATAATCTGGAGGTCTTCCAATTTGGTGTGCCACAGCAGTTTGTATAAAATGGGCAGTGTTTCTGTTTTGATGAGAAGAGCTCATCAGATTAAGAGTTACCTGTCTCTTTTAAACAGGAAAAGCAGTAACAAAAAAGAAATATATTGGCATACGAATGATGTCCCTCACGCCTAGGTAAGTTTTTAAATTACTATATTTCCTCCTCTGGTAGGTGTTCCTTAGTCTTCTGAGCTCTGTTTACCTGAGGACTGAGGTCACAATAACAGGTATTTGTGCCATCAGCTATAAAGTGGGTCATGTTTTAGATACAGAGGTCTTTTGGCTTTATGAAAGAAAAACCAATAAATGTCAAAATAGCTAATATAAAGTAGAAATATTATTCTCTCATTGGACACTAGAAAGATGGTGATTTTTATCTCCATAAATAAAAAAAAGACCTCCATGCTTTGTTTTGCTTTTCTGAAAAGCCATTATATCTTATTCAAGAGAAGATCAATTCATATTTAATACATATGACTTTGTTTATTCTAGTAAAGCGAAAGAGCTGAAGGAGCGCCATAAAGACTTCCCAGATGTTAATTCTGGAGCCTATGTTATTGAAGTAATTCCAGACACACCAGCCGAGGCGTAAGTTAAAGAACTCTTCTTTTTCTCCAAAACCTTTCACTTGTGGTCTGAAAGAGAAACATCTAGTAGTTAATGACAAATGTCAATAAGCTGCTACTCTCTTTGTTATTTGAGGAAATTTGTTGGTGTCCCAGTGTGAAGGTCTAGAATGGGAGTTTTCTGCTCACCTTTTAAGCAACTAGGCTATTTCAGGTCATACTTGCCCCGCCCTGCTCCTGAAGCTTTTAGATCACTATTGCATTAATATAGTGTTCTGTTCCATTTAGTATAAATAAGAGACTTATAGGTGGAGGTCCTCCAGATGTCATTGGAGTACAACACCCATCAGTTCTAAAAACCATAGCTAGTGAAGAGAGGTGAGGAGTACTGTAGTACTACAAGCTGAAAGACCACAAATCACCTGTTTCTGCTTACGGTTTTGTTAAAAAGCAAATTGGTAGAAGAGAAGCTATTCAACACTTAAAGTGTAATACAGTTTTCAGAATCTGGGCTCCTGAGTTGTGAAATTAGTAATTGTTTTCCAGTTTATTCTAATCAGAAACACTTATATAAAACAGTTCAGTCATATACTAATACAACATCATGCCATTGACTTATAAGCAAAAGTAAGAATCCTGGTAACCTTCATGCTGTTTTTAGAGGGAAGGATTTTAGCCATCATTGTGAAAGTAGTATGAAAGCATAATCACTATTTGTGGTAGTAGTCATATACATTTAATGGGATTTTTTTTTCTGGAGTTGGGGAATATGTTGAGGATGATTTGGTTCAGTTCACACTATTTGCTCTGAATATTATAAATGGCAGGCTGTCCAAGAAATTAATACTTCTGAAAAACATTTGTTGTGAAAATAGTGCTTGTGTAAGGCATTTCTCTTTGCATGAGAGAGGCTTATGACTGCTTTGTGGCTATAACCTGGTTCTATTTAAGGGGTGACTCATTCTGATTTAATTAGCTGGGTTGACATTTCCATAAACTGACTATGCATAATTCCATAAAGGGAGTCCTGCTGGTGCAGTGGTTAAACTGCTGTACTGCAGCCAAAAGTTTAAGATTTGATCCTGATGGAAATCAAGGTTGACAGCCTTCCATCCTTCTTAGGTTGGTAAAATAAGTACCCAGTATATGGGGGGGGGGGCAGGGAGGATAAAGCTGGTACCTACTAAGCCTTACAACATCCACCCTCCTACAGAGCGCTGGCAGGGACACCAAGCCAAGCGGAGGAGACAAGTATTGAGGCAGCAGCGACAGAAGTGGAAGTAGTGGCTGGAGTGAAGGCACAGGCCAGATGATTTGGTGTTGCGGGCCGGTTCCCTGTCTTAAAGCATAGTTCGATTGTTTTGGAGTAAAGAGTGTTATCTGAAATATGTAAAAAGTAGCAGTGCAGGTATTGAGCATATGCACACTGGCATGTAGGATCTGACTGCATGCTGTGTAATGGATCAGAATACTGCTAATTAAAAGTACATACCCAGGCAGCAGTTGCAGAGTTTTTGGGGATAACTTGATTAGCTTTCAGCAAATCTATGAATTGCAAACCTCCCACCCCAGGTTTCTGACCAAGGTCAGCATCATGGAAGTGGCAACACAGACTATGCAGTTTTCTCAATTGACTTTCAGCTAGGGATGAAACACATTATTTTGCTTTTCTTTCTGACTTAGCTAATATGATTTATACTTGACATGCATAGAGGGGTGCACCGTTGAATGTTTTGCTATATAATATTTTGGCATAGCATTTTGGTTACAAAAAGCAGGTATGATTCTTCTTGTTAATCGTATTGTTTTTCTCTCTTCCTTTTTGCATTTCAGGGGGGGCCTGAAAGAAAATGACGTGGTTATAAGTATAAATGGACAACCGATACTCTCAGCCAGTGATGTCAGTGACATTATCAAAAAGGACAATACACTCAGCTTGGTAGTACGCAGGGGGAATGAAGATATTATTCTAACAGTGATTCCTGATGAAATTGACCCTTAAATAGAAACATGAGCTGGATTTCATGTTCTCTGTTAAGAACAAGCAGTGGACTGGTTATATTATCTCTGTGCTGGTACAGAAAATAGTAGACCTTTGACCAAACATCCACATGTTCGGTGGAACTGTATTGGCCAACAAACTAACTCCTTATAGGTTTAAAGCACACAACCTATGCAATGTTTGAAATGGCATTTCTGCTGTTATCAATGTATCCTATGTGCTATCTCTCGGCTACTCCATCTTTTCCAATAACTTCAGTAGTTGGCATCTGATCCCTTCTGTCTTGCAAGTTATTATTACTTTGAACCAAGACTTCTTGAAAGTAAAACCACAGCTAAATCACACTCTGCAGTATTCATTTTTTCCTTTAGCTTTTTCATGGAGATGCAACTGTTAATAAGAAAGCTAGATAGTGAACATGTTTGGAAATAAATGCTGACTTGTTTAGCCGCAACCAGAAAAACCTTCCCTTACTGAATCCATGCTGAGTTTTTTTTAAAAAAGAAGAATATTGTATTTTCCTAGTTGAATTAAAATAATTCTAACAGTATATTTTGTGTGTGTTTTCCTGATCATTCTTATTTCTTCAAGACCTTTTTTTCTCATGGCCTCATGTATTCAGTGCCTCTTATGTCTAAAAGCCAAAACACTTTAATAGCAACAGGCCCTATCACTCCCTGGAGAATAGATGGGGAAGAAGTAGAAGCAGTGATAGACTTTACATTTTTAGGATCCAGGATCACTGCAGATGGAGATTGCAGCCATGAAATAAAATGGCGACTAATTCTTGGGAGACAAGCGATGAGAAACCTGGGGAACATAGTGAAAAGTAGGGACATCATCTTGCAAACAAAAGGTCGCATAGTTAAAGCAATGGTATTCCATTAGGAAAGCTGAGCACAGAAGAATAGATGCCTTTGAAATGTGATGTTGGAGGAGAGTTTTGAGTGTCCCCTGGACAGCAAGGGGGGAAAATAGAATAAATCAACCCTGACTGCTATTTAGAAGGTCAAATAGTGAAGATGAAGCTAAACTGCTTTGGACAGCAAATAAGAAGAGATGATTCATTTGAGAAAGCTTTGATGCTGGAAAAGGTTGAGGGCAAAAGAAGAAGGGGGTGGCAGAAAATGAGATGTCTAGATGGTAATGTTTACACAATGGGCACAGAGTTGGGTGGGTTGAGGAGGATGGTGGAGGACAGTGGTGCCTGCATGCAACAGTCCATGGAGTTGTAGGGGTTCAGAATCAACTGTGTGACTGAACAACAACAACAACAGCAACAGCAACAACAACAACAGAGATTATTATCTTCTAAACAACCACCTTTATAAATGTTAATTACAAGTTTATGTTTTTTGTTTTTAAATTGAGGACATTTTGTGAAATTGCCCTTCAGAAAAACACAATGCAGGACTGTTTCAGGTGTACTTGTTTAGATTTAGTAAAGATGGGTGCATTTTACTTCCACTTCTGGGAGCGACAAGGGCAGCCCGGGCTGGATGAATCGCAGTAAATCTATTCATGTGGATTCACAGGGTGCTTGGGCTTCTGGGAATTGAAGTCCAAGAACTTCTGGAGTGCTAAGGTTCACCATCATGGTTCTATATAGTGAAGCGATTTTGCTCTATACTGTATCAAACTGAACACGAGTAGGCTAACCATTGACTGATTCTAACATATTATCACAGATAAGGTCATTTGTTGCTAAAGCATAGATTTATTTAACAGTTAAATGAACACTGGACTGGTGACTCATTCCAGATCTAGAAGCCCATTCATGTGATGATTCAGTCAATGCATATTAACATACGCTTTCAAAGTCAGTGCACTGAATTGCGTGCACTGCATTTTTGCTGTAACAGTGCACAGCTAACAATGACAGTCCTTGTGTCCAGTAAATGCAATGAGAGACAATAAAGTTCCAAGAGTGATTGTGTACCATGACTGTATAAACAGGGAAACTTTTTATTCTTTACTGTAAGATATTGCTGAATGCTGCCTCTCTAGTATATTCCTGTTTGCTTCTCTCTTTGTGTTATCTATTGACTGTAAGCTCTCTGACATGCACAAATTCCCACTGCCCTCTTTCTCCAGATTCCTAATAAGCAGTATCAGTTATGAGACATAGCTTTGCACTACTGTGTCATTGGTGGCTTAGTGGTTAAAACGTGGAACTTGACTGGAAGGTCGGCAGGTCAGTTCAATACTCGGGTAGTACAAGATCGAGTGAGCTCCCATCTCTGTCCCAGCTCCTGCCAACCTAGTAGTTGTAAAGCAAGAAATCACAAGTCGATAAATAGGTACCATTTTGGTGGGAAGGTAAACAGTGTTCCATGCACTGGTGGAGGAAAATCCAATGAGGGATTGATGGGGAAGGTTATAACCCAGCCCCTGAGTCACCAAGATGCTAAAATTGGAGAGCTTCTGCTGACTCTCCTCTTAACCCTCTCCAAGTGTGGTGAAGTTTGAAATTGGGGTGTCTTATGGACCCCCAAATCACTAATTGATTCCCCCCCCAAAAAAAAAAACACCTAGTGATGCCCTAAGACATTTACACAGTATTGTATGTCACTGGATTTAAAATGTCAAGATTTTTGCAGATAATGTCATGTTAGCTGGAAGCCTGGCAAGTCGGCAGTTAGAGATCTGGGTACTGCATGATGTATTGAGCACCTGTCTCTGTCCCAGCTCTTGGGGACATGAAAGGAGCCTCATTCCTTGAGCAGAGTTTCTTCCACAAAAATCCTTTCAACCCAGAATAATCTCTGACACAAAATTATTATCTTTCTGTGCAATGTTGTCTGGGGTTAGATTTCTCTCTTTGATCAACACATTTCAGCTGTGAATTGTGGGACCATGGGTGGGAAGAGTAGAAGGCCTGGTAAGAGCTAAAAGACAAGGCTTATAAATTAAAGTCTGTAATGCCACCTGCTGGACTGTGTATGACAACTCACAGGGTGTGGATAGTTTGAAGAATTAGGAAGGACACTCCATTCAACACCTGCAGGGGACAAATTTGAAACGTACACCCCTGAACTAAATCTGCTGCCTTATTTTGAAACTTCCTTTTAACACAGATCTCTGGCACGAACATCCAGCCAGAATTTTTAACTGCTGGTGTTTGTTTTGCACCGTACATGCCCAGTGGAACCTTGTACAGTAGAGAGCAAGTGTTCCCCAGTTTTTTAAGTGGTCAAATAAACACAACACACACATACCCCCAACTTTTGCCTATGGACATTGTTCCTTGACTTACTCAGTTGCAGCCTACCGAAGTGCTGCCTATCAATTATTTAGCTGAGGGAGTAAACCCTTCACATTTGTATGTAGTTATGTGTAAAGCAACCACCCCAAATATATCTATTGTTTTACAAATAGTGAAGACCAATAAACTTGTGATTGCATTTCCACATTATAATTTTGTTTTTTGAATGCTGAAGAGAAGAAGCAGTGGAAAGATGCATTCTTGGATATGAGTTGCAGTCAATGACGACAGTCATAAAATGGTCAAATAATACAGTCTAAACCAGTGGTTCACTATGTGCAACACACGCTCTGCAAGAGGAATTCAATTCCCAGAAGCCTAAGTCAGTACATCAGCTGATCAGTGCATTGAGAAATTGACTTAGGCTTCTGGGAATTGAAGTCCAAAAACCAAAGCTTGGGAAACACTGCACTAAATCAAAAGACACCCAATTTGGACAGGCTGACTGAACACAAAATAAGGTATGTGACCAAATATAGCCAGTTAAGAGGGAGGGAGATAATTAATAACCAACTCCCTGTACAGCTCTGCATTTACTAACTTCTAAAATGCTTGAAGGAAAGGAGTCTGGGATATATAGGATGGTAAAACATTCCACTGTGATGGAGCCGTGATGTTTTAATTGCATTGTGATTTATTCCATTAAAATAAAACCATGACAGAAGAGGACACACATGTTCCAAAAGATTATAATTTGCTTTCTGCAGATACCACTGCCTTGAAACATTCTAGATTCTTCCCCCCCCCGAAAGCTAATAGTACATACTCTACATGTTTACTTTGAAGTCAGCTCTACTTAATTCAAAGAACCCTGCTAAGTAAGGATATTGAGAGAAACACATTTTCCCTTCTTTTACAATGTATTTTCTCAACAATCTGATCTATCTTGTATGTTACTCCAGAATTATAGGCCTTGATGCTGTGAAAGGTTGAAGGCAAAAGAAGAAGGGGCATCCAAAAATGAGATAGCTAGATGGTATTGTAGATGCAATGGGCACAGAGCCGGGCAGGTTGAGGAGGATGGTGGAGGACAGAGGTGAGTGGCAGGCAATGGTCCATGGGGCTGCAAAGGGTCGGAATTGACTGTGCGATTGAAGAACAAAACCTCTGTGCAGAAGGATAAAATGGTTTCCATTTCTTCCCTTTCTCCTAAACTTGATGTCTAAAAATGCTATCTGTACCATTATTCACAACTGGTCTCTGTCTTCTACCACAGTAAAATGTAATAATTCATTGAATACTATATTGCGTCCTGGCAGGATTAAAGTATATAAAGTACATTCTTTGGGAAAAGTTAATCTTCATATGAAAATGTTTGGTGTATGTCATGGATGTGAGCAACTACCCAGCCTCTAGTGGTTACCAACCCATAGTAGGAGGAGAAAGGCAACATGAAGGCAACAGATCAATACAGTATCCTAGCCTTCTTCTGAACCCCTTCCCAATGTAAAATGAAGATCAGAATTTCCATGTGTGCACTGGAACTGGTGAAACATGGAGAACAATATTGATAGAGAACTACAGAAACTGTGGGCAAAATAAAGGTAATAGAACAGGTGCTAGGAGTGAGAGAGGGAGAGGCAAACTAGGTCTTAACAATGTAATTATGGAGAAGGGATGTGACGAGATTTCAACAGAAAATGAAAAGCATTTGACACAATAAAGCTGCTGCTCTCTACTGATGTCACAGCCAACCAGTGAAGGAAGATGAATCTTGGAGGGGAGGTGGTGTCACTCCAGAATCTGTGAATGGAAACAGATTGAATATTCAGGAAGGATGTGAAAATAAATAAATCATTGAATTGCATGGCTCTTTGTAGTGGCAGGAGAACATGCATGTATTTTCAAGAAGAGGCAATGCTATGCTGTCCAAACTAATGCCATCCCTCAATCCCTTTTTCACTTTTAAAAAATGTGTTGTTCCAGACCAAGATTGCCATTTTAGTTGTTTTGCTGCTGTTGCAACCAACAAGGGTAGTGGGAAGTAGGGTGTAGTTCCTTTCTCCAATTGATTTCTGAAGGACTGATATGTGCCCCCCCCCTCTTGTTGGATGTTTCCCATTCTGATACAGGACCCTCCACTGACTTACAGCAAAGCAACTTTGCTAGCAGAAGGGAAGTCTTTCTCAAATCATCTCCATGGAAGCAAGTTTAGAAGAAATGAAAATTCACAAGCTTTGTGAAAGAGAGTTGACATAAAAACAATCTTCTGCTCATGAATCTTTCCAATGTGATGACCTTTCCAATGTGATGCCCATTCTTGAGGACTAATGGTCTAAATGCCAATCTTCATTTGGAACAGATAGCTGAGCTGCATAAAATGGACAGAATGCTGTTCATTGCTTCAGCTTGTCAGTAATTCATTGCACAAGGCAAGAAAGTAGATATTTCTATTGAGATGTAGTTAGTTAGTACAGAAGTTACTGTACTTGCATTGTTGTTCAATCGAATAGTCGAGTCCAACCCTTTACAACCCCATGGGCCATCATATGTCATGCACACCTATCCTCCACCATCTTCCTCAACCCAATCAGCTCTACGTTCATTGCATCAACAATACCATCTAACCATCTCATCATCTGCCATCACCTTCTACTTCTATCTTTGACCTTTCCCAGCATCTAGGCTTTCTTGAGTGAATCCTCCCTTCTCATTTAGTGTCCAATGAACTTTAGCTTCATCTTCAATATTCGACCTTCCAAAGAGCAGTTAGGTTTGATTTCCTTCAGGATTGATCTATTTGTTCTCTTTGCTGTCCAGGGTATTCTCAAAATTCTCCTCCAGCACCACATCTCAAAGGCCTCTATACTTCTGTGCACAGCTTTCCTTATGGTCCAGCTCTCGCAACCATACTTTTCAATGCTTGGTACAGCAGTAACTGGAACAGTTTGTGTAGATCTGCAGTGAGGGAGAAAGGCTTTCTGTTCTAGCCCAGCCAAGGGAACCCACTCCCCACTTTGCTCAGCGATGGAGAGAGGTAAGGTTGGGGGCAGAACAAACAGGGTACATGCCGACCTCTGCAGGACTGGCAAAGTTCCCCACAAAGGAAACCAAGGAGATTCTACCCACCTTAGTGGATTCACAGTCTTGGGGCAGGAGACACCCCTTACTGGTTCAGATTATACAGTTAACCAGTGTTGTGCTGGATGGTGGATACTGGATGACAAATGGGTCATTCATTCCGTGGTCCTGATCCCTATCCTGTGCCAATACTATCTGCTGACATGACCTTTAAAAATGTCTGCTCCCAATTTCTTCCAATAAAATTGTCCATTACTTGTAATGTGTGTGTATCTAGTTGGGAGGAGAGGGACTAGGGGCTGGAGGGTATACTGGGTTATCTTGCCTGAGTCCACAAACCAAAACTGGAAACTGTCCAGCCATTTACAGGGTGGAGCTTAATTGGAAGACACGAACAGGATTATGTTCAATGAAATTCACAGAAAGTAGAGAGAACGGTTATTTTTCCAAGGAGTCCATATGGAAATTCTGATAAATACTTTGCATAATAAATTTCCAAAGGAAAACGTGCAATTAGTTCTAAACAAACAGCAGGCAGGAACTATTCATATAGGAAACTGGAAGGGTGCTGAAAAAATACATATGCTTATGAGATAATGTCTATTGAAATTTGATGGGTTCCTTTGGCCAGGATCCTATTCCAAAATACTGCACATGCAAGGGAAATTTTGCTAACAGTTTCTGCAGTTTTCCAGCCATCGGGCATGCAACCAAGTGTGTGACCTGCATTTATCTGAGTGCACAACAGACAGATGGAATGATTACACACCCTGGATTGGGTTTACACACTGCAGAAAACCAGTAGAATTGTGGGTCTTTTCTAAGAAGAAATGACATGCCTGTTCATTTGGCAAAGAATGTTCCCACTTCTCAGATATTTAAAAGGAAAAATGTTGTACAGTATTTGTTGACACCATATCTTTCATCTTTGCAGAAGAGCAAAGATCTGTGGTTCTCCAGAGCTAATTAAACTTCAGTCCCCATTAATCCTTGCCAGCCTGGGCAGTGTTGACAGCTGATCAGAGCAATAGTTCATAAACACCAGGAGAGTCACAGATCCATTGCCACAGTCAACATGTGTTTTTTCCTAAGCAGACCAAACTCCATTGAAGAATGGGGAGGAATGCCAGAGGGCAAAAAGGCACAATTGCTGATTTCCATAATGAGAAAAAAAAGCCTACCTGAGCATATAACACCAGCATCCGGGTAGCGTCCACACGAAGCAGGCCGATACTCATGAGGACAAGAAAATAAGTCATACTCGTCACCAAAACAATCCACTTTTGTCATCAAAGGGCCACCGCGCCCTTGACCAAAGGCACCATTGGTCACAGCAGCCACAGCATAACCACAGCCGATTTGTCTGCACACAACCTCAGCATCCTTTAGGTCCCACCCTTCACTGCAAACAGCAGTTCGCCAGTTTGCAAAGTAAGTGTATTCAATTACGCCAGCACAACTGTTTGGTCCATTTACGAGGTCTAAAGAAATGTCTTTGGGAGAGGGAAGAATGGGAGAATAAAAAAAAAGTTTTGTAAAAGAACATGACAAATAGCTAGTGACATTTTAAACATTTGAACTCATTTAATGCAGAGGCACAGAATCTTTCTCTCCCTTTTTCTCAGTCATATACACATTTACCTTAAAGGCAGCAGACCAAACCTGTCATTCGTCCCAGCTAGGGAAAACTAACTGAATCAATGTGACTTTGGAAAAGTGAAAATACATGTTACCCTCTATGCTACCACAGTGAAAGCTCGATTCTTTGAGAACTGGCTTGAATGTACACATTCTGAGAGATTAAACATGTTTTGGATAATTTAATCACTTCGCAATTACTAGCTAAGCCTATGTGACTTGAAGTTTGGAGCCTGTAAATCAGAAGCACCGTATACCTGCAGTAGTAACCTAAACATCTCTAGAAGTTAATGTGAGATGAATCTTGAGCAACTCAACACTTCTGTCTGTCTGTCTGTCTGTCTGTCTGTTGTTCAGTTGCACAGCTGAGTCTGAACCTTTGTGACCCCATGGACCACCACACGCCAGGCTCCTCTGTCTGTACATCATGAATTTTCTGGTTGCATTCTGAATGTTGCATTTTGAATGTTACTATTAGAAAGGCTTGCAACTGCACTTCGCTGTGTTCCATTTTAAACAGATCTGAAACTAATTAGATACATTTGTTTCTCCCAAGCTGAATCTTAGTTGCTGGATTTCCTGATTGCAAAATGAAGAGGGCTTCATATTTTGCAGGTCCAGATAATGCAACCTTCTAAGGGGTCATCCAGAAAAACATTGTCTGCCCTCTAGTTTTGAGGGTGGACTGCTCTGCTTTTTTATGGTGTCCTCATGTGTTGGATGCTGGATCAGGTCAATCACCTCCCAAAGCACATCTTTTGAGCTTCTCCCAGGAGATTCTACTACAGTATTTTGGCATGTTCCCATATATGCTGTTCCAGGTAGCAGCAGGTGGTATGTAAATGATATATAGGAGCTCTGCAGCTGACAACCAATGTGATTATCTGCTGATGGTTAGGGGAAGTGGAGAAAATATATGTGATTGCTGTGGCAATGTCTGCAGCCAACTTTGATTGGCATCACATGGAAAGGGAAAGAATTCTCATCTATAAGTGATGCAGCATAACATCAATTATCTTTTTTTTTAAAATCACTTCCCCTAACCATTGGCATATGATCAGGGGAAGTTTTCAGTCCAATTTGGATGGAGGGAGCACATTAAATGGCATATAACTCCTCCCCCACTGTAACATCAGCTTTTTCAGTTGATCCAGGCTGCACCTAAACAGGCAGTCTGGACAGGTCTCAAGTTTGCTCTGGAGCTTAATAGAGAAATCATGTTATTCATACATTTTGTTCTCAGTAAAACATTTGGAATGTGGACAAGCTTCTTTGGGTTATCCCACATTTAATATAAAAGTTATGTAATTTAATTATTGTGATAATTATTGGGGTAAAAAAGAAAGCAAAGAAGAAGAAGATGCATAATTAAAATAACTGCAACATTCTCCAAAAATGTCATGCTTTTTTCAAATAATAAATCCACACTTGAGATGACACCCTATATTCTTAAGGAGAGCAAGATGGAGAATATGTGGCCCTTCAAATATTTTTGGAAAGTGTTCCCCCTTAATCTTTTACTGTTGAATAGGCAAGCTAGGACGGATGGAAGTTGCAGTCCAAGAAGATCTAAAGCAGGGGTGCCCAAACTATGGTCCATGGGCTGGATCCGGCCCATGGTGAAAAATCACATGCCACTCCTGGAAATTGTAGTAAAACACTCTCATGCATAAATGGCAGCATTTTGTGCATGCACAGACACATTTTACTTCTGCTTCTGGTGGGAGGAACCATGTGACTGGCCCACTGAACCACATGACTGGCCCACAGCCTGAAAAGTTTGGGTACCCCTGATCTAGAGGGCAACATATTTTACAGCTCTGATATAAAAGGAAGTTAATGAATAAAGCAAAACTAGCAAACAAACAGGGGAAATCTGCAGACATTTCTCATAATGAATCATATCTTGAAGGTTTTAATGAAGCAAAATGCAAATTACATGTGAATGGCCTCATGCAAAACTCTTGATTCAAAAAGTATTGGTAGATTTATGTGATTGTTGCATGCTAAATTAGAATAAGTTCAATGCATGATTTCAAATTAAACACCCAAAAGTACGCAAAAGACTTACAATCTCCTACAGTTCCAACTGGAAGAAATAATGAAAGGTGATAGTTAATATCTGTAATCCATGTTCATGTAAAATAATTCCTTTCCTTAACACAATTAAATTTAGCTCCATGTTTAGAAAAGATCAATAGCTGAGTAACAGAAAAGAATTGTTCAACATTGATGGAAGCCAGCTGGAGATTTAGAAAATGCAGAAGCAATGCCAACATGGAAGTTGGTAGGATGCTCATTTTTTAGAACTTTGGCTTGCTTTTCTGTAAAATTAAATGACATGGATTTGGGCTATGAAATAGCAGCAGATCTGTCCTGATATGACCTTGGTTATTATCTCAAGATTACCCAAGCCACAGCTGCCCATTGGGGAGAAAAACCACTATCCTTTGGCATGTTATTTACAAAATAGATTCACTCTCCTCATCAATCTCAGGATTAGCAGAGCAAAGAAGCTTTGCCCAGATTTTCACTTTTCTGTAAGCAAAAATATATATTAAAAAAATTAAACCCTGCCTTCCGCTCTTAAGCGATGAATTCTACAGCTTGTCTCTCACTCTTTTCTTTTTGATTTGTCTTCTGCAGAGCTTGTCAAGTTACAATTCTGGCCTCCAGTTCCCAGATACCTTCAGCCACTTTCACATATGTAGATGAAATTGTTTCGATTCCTCCTACATTTGATTATTATTATTTTTTTAAAAGAGAGAGTTCTTACTGACCTAAAATGTAGAATATTGCAAAGTTGGGTAACTGTATTTGCCGGCGCATAAGACACACTTCCCTCTTAAAATACCCCAGAAAAACAGAGTGCATCTTATATGCCGGTAACAGCCCCCCCCTCTGCTGATGCAGTTTGGGAGCTAGAGAGCATCGGTGGCTGGAGACAGGAAAAGGCTGTTTTGAAAGCCATCCTCACCCCACCCCCCGCTGGTATAGTTTGCCAGCTGCCGCTTACTACTAGAACCCAGACGAAAGACAGCTTCCAAAGGAGCTCTCTTACCTGGCTGATTCTAGCCAATCCCACCCTCCTTGACTCTTGACAGTTAGTGGTGGTGTGATGGGATGGAAATGGGCTTAAAGGATCCTTCTTCACCCACCCCTCCATCCCACTCTCCCCGGCTGGTGTTGGGATGGGGGGGAATGGGCTTAAAGGATTCTTCTCCCCTGCCATCCAACTATCCTTGGCTCCTGATGGTCAGTGACGGTGGGATGGTGGGGAAATGGGCTTCAATGGAGCCCTCATTACCCCCTCCCACCCTTCCTGGCTCCTGGAGTTAATTTTAGAAATTAATGAATTAATTAATTATTTTCCCTTCTTTAAAAAATATATAAAAATGGGGTGTGTCTTATACTCTGATACATCTTTTAAATAAATACTGTAATTCTTATAAAATAAGACTGAATTGAGATCTTCGCCTGTGCCTACTCCAAAACCTCTACATGTGCTAGAAAGAAAGCTTCCATTGGTACAAATGGAGGTCTATTTCCTGATGCAAATAACAGCTTTTTCTGGAGAAGGGTCACAGGCCAGAGAGAAAGAGAGAAAATTATACTTATTTACCCAAACATCCACAGATATTGGTTGCATTTAGCCTATTAGTGTAACATCTAATTTGTCCCTGAAAATTGTCTATTCTGAAGTTCAGTGATGATCCAGAATTTCCATATGTACCATTTTTATGAACATGGTGCCAACTTTCCCCTTCTCTTTAACCAAGGGATGCACTGTTTACACAAAATCCCTTTCTGTACTCAGACCTGCTTCACAAATGAGAACCATTTGTGGGTTTTTGGGAATGTAATTTCCAGAATCCCCAGCCAGCCTAAAAGATTAATATCTCCCATTTCAGAGCTGCTGCTTCCGTTCTAGCAAATGTGGAAACCTTTTATAAATAAAATACAGATTAAAATATGTGAAAACATATTTAAAAAACATAAAAATAAGGGGAAGACTTACGTGGCCTATATTGTTCATCTGTTAGAATAAGAAAAAATAATGATGGTTAATTGAAGACTGCTCAATGATTGTATACATTTCACTGTATATAATCCTCTCTTTAAAATTAACATTTATTGAAACTGGGGTAGTTTGGTATCTGGTTGAAACGATACACAAAACTGGCATTAGGGAAGTGAATGATAACACATAATAACAGTTAAGAGAAAAGATTGTTCTACTGTTGTATTCAGTTGAAGATGGCCAATAGCCTTCTACACTGGCATTGGAGCTCTACTAAAAGACAGCTTTAACATGGAACAAGTCACAACTGCTTCTTGGATTGCTGAAGATGTGTCATCAAAGCAACCAGCATTTTAGGAAGAATGCAAAATGATACTTTCTGATCGGCTGAAAGAACCACTGGATTGTACAGCAACCCAACAAATATGAATTTGAGGTCTGAAACACTTCATATTGCTCTGAACTATTATGTTACAAAACAACTTCAAGACTCTTCTTTCAATGGAAAGCAAAGAACAGTTGTTCCACCTCTTAATGTCTGATCTTGAACTCTTCCAGTAATATACGGACCTCCCTTGTCCCAAAGGGATCCTGCCCACATGAGGAGTTCTTGCATGAGTTATGCCTCAGCTAGGGACTTGCAGACAAGCTACAGAAACTGCAGTACCCAAATTTCTTCTATCATAGGATTGTAGTCATCCAAATATGACCAGAATGGGGTGGGAACAAACTATCAGGGAAACACCAATAACTGCTAAGAATTGCTCAATGGGCTGTGTAATAGAAAGCATATGCGCCAACTACAAAATCTTCAACTTTAATTATTTATTCTCACCCCTGCCCCATATCCTCCCTACTACATTATACTGCATGGTTCACTCCAAACAATCAGTCAAAAAAGAAACAGAATCTACATGCAGAGAGTACCTAAAGAGATCATCATATCCAGTGTGGTATAATGGACAGAGTGACAAACTACAACTCAGGAGACCTAGGTTCAAATTCCTTCTTATCCATGTAAATTCACAAGGATGGTAGTGGAATAATAAAAATAAAAGTGGCCCTTGCTTCAAAGCCAGTTGTATTCAACTCTAGGGCTCAGTGCTTATCTCTGTTTATAACCAAAGATCCAGCACTGTCTGTATCTGTAGACATTTCCATGGACATATGGCAGGTATGACTAGACACTGGAGTGCACAGAACATTGTTTACCTTCCCACCTAAGTGGTACCTATTTATCTACTTGCAATTTCTTGCTTTTGAACTGCTAAGTTAGCAGGAGCTGGGACAGAGACGGGAGCTCATTCTGTTGTGCAGTACTTGGGTCTCGAACTGCTGACCTGCCAACTTTTCAGTCATCACCTTCTGATACTGTTATTTTCTTTTTTAGTACATTAAGTCATGTCACATTTTGTGGTCAGCATGGGCCACGTTTTGCAGTCAGTATTGATCCTGTCAGGTGATCTTGAGTCACTTGCTTTGGTTAACTTGTTTTTCCAACTAGAAGTTCCTCTTTTCTGTCTGGTCACCTTGACACAACCACAAAGCACATTCTGACCCACATGCTGACACCTATTGCATTACTTTACATCATTTTGATTTTACTTTTAATTAATATGGCTACACATTTGGTGGTGGTGGTGGTGATGGTGATATAATAATAATAATAATAATAATAATAATAATAATAATAATAATAATAATAATAATAATAATAATAATAATAATAATAATCTAGTTTCTCACAATATCACTTGGTAAAGCAATCTCTTGTTATACCAACATGCTGGAGGATATTCAGGATAAAATTATTATTGCTCAAGAAATCAACATATACCTTGGCAGAGAACAGTGGCATCCTGTTCGTGAGTGCAGTCATGTACACCCCATCCATGGTTTTTACATCTCCACAGGTAATTTTCATCCCCTTGGCATTGCACACCGTCCAAGAGAATTCTGCCCTGGCCTTCGCCAAATTCCGGTCTAGGCAGTACTGCAAGGGCACCCCCACATCCTAGCTGCCTGCAGACAACTTGAGCATTTTCCATATCCCAGTTATTGCCACAAACAGTTCCCCAGGCTCCTTCATAATAAATTTCAACACGGCCCTCACAGTAGTTGTACGTGCCAGCCAGTCTCAGGGACAATTCTGCACAGGATAAAAAGCAAATATTGCAACATTGTGAGCTTACTGTCTCACTGAAAGCCAAGACCTGTTGTCAAAATCAAGCCCTCTGGTACAGCTATGTAAACAGTATACTTATTGAAGACAAACTACATCAAATTAAGAAATCACCATAAACATTATTAATTATAGCATGAACTTTCTGAGGACACAATGGGGGTGGTATTTTAGTGTAAATGGAATCGGTGGTATATACTGTAAATGGGGTGTGGGTAGATTAGTTGGTGCTATGTCCCCTCTCCCACCACACACACACACACTTCACCTAGAAATGCACTTTCCCACATCACAAGGAAAATCTGCTCCATTACCCATTGAAAGCACAAGATAAACTGAAGCGATCTGTCATGAAGAAACACTCTCAAGAGAGTTATAACAATCCTGCATATTACAACAGAATTAATTACTTACATAGGAGTAGACAGCGCTGCACTTAATGGGTATTAATTTTTAGTAGCCACACTCATGTTCATATTGTGTACACTTCCACAGCATTTGGTGCTTACCTGGTGTTGCAGGTGTAGTCGATGAAGCCAGTGCTGTAACATGATAATAACAAAAAGAGCATCAACAAGGTGGGGTTACCGTTGACATGTCTTGAGATTCACTGGAGGAGGAGATTTTCTATTAATTCCCACTTTGGTAATTCCTGATTGTCATATATCAATGTGAACGTTGGACCATAAACAAAGCTGACAGGAAAAAAATTGATTCATTTGAAATAAAGTGCTGGAGGAGAGCTCTGTGGATATCCTGGACTGCCAAAAGGACAAAGAAGTGGCCCATGGAGTAAATCAAGTCTAAATGTAACTGAAGGCAAAAATGATGAAACTGTCATGCTTTGGGCACATCAAGAGAAGGCAAGCCATTCTGTAAATGCTGAGAAAGGTGGAAGGCAGCAGGAAAAGAGACAGACCAAACACAGCATGGACAGATTTTGTAAGGAAAGCCATGGGCTTGAGTTGACAAGAACTAAGCAAGGTTGCTGAGGATAGGACACTATATAGATCTCTCATTTATAGGACTGCAAATCCCACCTCATGCCTCAACATGATCCAGTGGTGACAGTGGCTGTCCGACAGCTATGGTGGCCGGGGGCTGTATTCCCCTGGCAGGTTCAATCATGCCAGAAAGGTGTCAGCTAGCGATCCAGAACAGTTCTACATTCTGGAACCACAGGTCAGCAAAGTAGGCTTGGGTACTTGGGCAATGCATCTGGCCAATGCATTGCTCTAACATGGCCAATGTTGACGTGAAGCCAGACCTCTGTCTTGTTGTATTTAAAATGGCTAAAGGAGCATTAAAAAAATGGGCTTCAATCCTTCGTGTGCGATCGGACCCTTTTATAGTAGCGGTAGGACCTCCAGATGGTGAAAGGCTGCTAAAATCTCATGTGAGACAATGCTTCAGTCTGCCACATCAAACTAGACATGTGAAGTATGGATTGACCGAGTAATCAAGTACAGTAAGTATTTGCAGGGCTGCCATAAGTTAGAGATGACTTGATGGCACTTAACAACAAGAAAATCTATCCACTATGCACTAAATATAGCTTTGCAACATGTTAGTTTTATGTCTCTGCTAAAGAAAATCCCAAGCACTGAAGAGTAAAGGAAAGTTGAATCTAATGGAAAGGGAACAAGATTACTTGATAAAAATATAGCCCTATATGGGGAAGACAGATTCTTTGACTATTAGAACTTTGATTAGTTCTTCAATTAGAATGACAAGAGACACTTTTATATTATAGCTAGAGCTAAAGAGAGCTATAGCACCAGCAGTTCTACAATATACTGTATTATACCATAAATGTATGCTATATATACTATTTTACCATATATATGATTTTGAAATGAGGAATGATTGTTTGGATTTGGAAATCTTTAAACTATTGTATTGAAAAATTTCCACCACCACCCCCTTCAGTTTATGGATACATGTGCCCTCATCCAGCAAACGAATATTTGTTTGGTGATGGGAGTGCAGGTGATAAATTGCCCCAGAGCTGTACAAACAGGATAATGTCCAACAGAATAGTCAACATTGGTGGAAATAGTGGCTCTTCTGTTTTGAGATACTGTACAGCAGAGGTGGATAATTTCAAAAGGAAAATATGAACCTCCACCCCTGATCAACAATTGTGTCACAGTCCAACACAGTTGTTTCTTATTAAGTCCCACTGAATACAGTGGGATTCATTACACTGATATCTTCCCTGCCCTCCAAGAAACATCTGGCTCTCTTATTCCCACTTTTATTCCCATCATGACTCTGTCAAGTTGATCAGGTAAGGAAAGCATGACTGTCCAAAGTTCAGCTACTGACTTTCACATCTCAGCAGGGATTTGAACGCAGGTCTCCTGAGCCTTTCTCCAACATACTAACCATTAAGTCTGAGACTCTTTTGTGCAGCACTGCAACACCCCATAGATTATTGCACTTTTACAGATAACATTAGAACTTACATATTTAACAAGTTGTGCTATTGGGATGGGGCTGTTGGATTGACAGATGGAACAAGGCAGCCTCTGAATCACAGAAAGGCTACCACTGCAAATTGCAAAGTAAAGAAAGAAACACACCGCAACCCTCCCCCACCCTTAAAATCAAAATCAAGATTTTCAAAGCCCCAAACCATTGAATGGCTGTGCATACTACTTGAACATGCCTCAAGATTGCCTCTGGCAGTTAAATCTGCTTCTGCTTTCAGCCTCCTGTTAATCCTCCCCTTCCGAAAGAACTCTCACTTTACAGACACAGATATAGAAAGTGCTTAAGAGCATTACCTGAGCTGACATCACAAACTATTCTTGCAACTAACATTAAGAACAGAGTGGGAGCCAGCTTGATGTGTATCATCTTGGGTCTATTTCTGGCACAAGGAATGTCCAACTGAAACATTTGAGTTCTTTATATGCCTGGACAGTCTGAAGGTGTGGCTTTGTGATTGTCTTCCAAGGACACACAGCAAAGCAGACAAATAAATCTGTCACCAAATTGGATGTGCAGTCAAGCGGAGGGTGTGATGTTGCAAGGCCCTGTCCTTGTTTTTAAAGTAACTAGATTAGTTAAGGAGATATTATTTTTTCAAATGGCTCAAGGCATTTCAACAATCCACACTCTAAGAGTGGCCTCACTGTTCTCAATCTAGCTACACCATTTACTTTTTAAAAATATGTCGTTGTTCAGTCACATAGTCAAGTCTGACCCTTTGTGACCTTATGGACCATTGCATGCCAGGAACCTCTATGCTCCACCATCTTCTCCTCAACCCTCCGAGTTTTGTGCTCATTTTGTCAACAATACCATCTAGTCATCTCATTTTCTGCCACCCCTTCTTCTTTTGCCCTCAGCCTTTCCCAGCATCAAGGCTTTCTCAAGTGAATCCTCTCTTCTCATTTGATGCCCAAAGTACTTTAACTTCATCTTCAATATTTGACATTCCAAGGAACAGTCAAGGTTGATTTCTTTTAAGATCTATTTGTTCTCCTTGCTGTCCAGGATACTCTCAAAATTCTCCTCCAACACCACATTTCAAAGGCATTTATTCTTCTGCGCTCAGCTTTCCTAATGGTCCAGCTCTCACAACCATTCATTACTACTGGGAATACCATTGCTTTGACTATGCGGACTTTTGTGTGCAAGGTAATGTCTCTACTTTTCACTATGTCCCCAGGTTTCTCATCGCTTGTCTCTCAAGAATCACTCATCTTTTTATTTCATGGTTTCAATCACCATCTGCAGTGATCTTGAACCCTAAGAAAGTAAAGTCTATCACTGCTTCTACTTATTCCCCATCTCTTTTCCATGGACTCATGGGGCCTATTGCCATTCTCTTGGTTTTCTTGATATTGAGTCTCAAGCCAGCTTTTGTACTTTCTTCTTTCAACCTAAGCAGGAGCTTCTTTAGGTCTTCTTCACTTTCTGCCATTAGGGTAGCATCATCTGCATAACTCAAATTGTTGGTGTTTCTCCCAGCAATTTTAGTCCCAATTTGTGATTGATCCAGCCCTGCATTGCACGTTATGTGTTCTGTATATAAGTTAAATAAGCAGGGTGACAAAATGCAGCCTTGTTTTGCAGACTACAGCAAATCCTTTGACTCTGAGTCTCAGTCTTCGATTTGTTATTGTTGATACATGCCACCGATCTACGGAGTCAAAGGATTTGCAAAGTCTGTAAAGTATAGGCTCATCTTCTGAAATGATGTTAAGGGTTTCAGTCAATGTGTTACACTTCAGTCATGAGTGCTAGAGCCATTTTCCCTTATAAACTATACCTGCAGGGCCAGCCCAAGTTTTATATTACTTTATGAGCCATTGTATTCTCATTGGCAGACCAACAAGAGATTTTCTCCCATGTGTTCAATTTGCCCATGTTGGGGCCCTATCCACCTTGACTTGGGTGAGGGACCGATGCCATTTACTGGTCTGATTCAGTCATGATGCAACATACTTTGTGCCAGGCTTGCCCTGAAATCTTGAGCAAGAATCACAGTTAAAGATAAAAGAAGGTTTGAGGAGGAAGTTTCTGTCAGCGTTGGTGACAAGAGGGAGTGGCCGATATAGGTAAAATATGCCGTTTCTTTTCTGTACTTTCTCTGATGGACCAGTTTCTGAGCTCCCAGTGCACTTTGTTAAGGCCATCTTTAGTTTCTTTGCTGTTCTCCTCCTTCCCTTTGCTTTTGCTTGGACATCTTTCTTATTATATGACTTGAATTATTCTCAGATGCTTGGGATTTATACAGAGATTTGCACTGACCTGTCACCTGATTCTTTAGGAGGAAACATGCTCTGAGATTCTAGGATCAATGGTGTGACATTGCAAGAAGAACTAATCTTTTTTTCATGGGGTTTTCCCCTTTTTTGCCTTTGAACTTCCTGTTTCAAAATCATGAGTAAATAAATATAAACTTCACAGAGTTCTTTAGGGAAATAGCTTTTAAAGAAAGGTCATTGGTATAGTAGGAAGCCTGCTTTAGATATTGCATTTCACTGACTGGGATGCTTCTAATTTGGTAATCCATATTCTTCTGGCTTTACTAAATAAAATTTAAGCATACTCAGAATGACTCTTGACTTTTTGACTAGGCTCCTGTTACTGGTGCTCACCAACATAACTCCATCAGCATTTGTTTCAGTGGCAAATTCCACCAACTGAGAATTTTCTCATCTCATAACAGAAGAAAACACCATCATTTTCTTAGCTGGTATCAATTCACCACTGAACTTATTCCAATGGGGCTATGCCAGTGTAAAATTATCAACATATTTTTTTCTGTTTTCTTGCTCTACCTGAGCACAATGGTTTAATAAGGATATTGACAAGCTGCAAACAAGACCATGGAGGGATATTAAATTAGTGAAAGGTCTGAGAACCAGATAATATGAGTAATAGCTAAAGGAACTGAATATGTTTAACTTGGAGAAAAGAAGGGCTGTCATGTGGAAGATGGAGTGAGGTTTTTAAAAATAAGTCTAGAAAGAGTAATAAAATACCTAACATCAGAGCTTGGGAAACATTAACAAATTTATATTATGAGAAAGGGTGACATATGTGTTATAACTGTAGGCTTCCTAGGTCAACATGAAGACAATTTATCATTCTTCTGAGTCATAAACAATGTGCACATCTACATCTCACTATAAAGTAAATATACACAAGACTGCAGCCATAAAGCCATGTATTTTGTATTGTGAAAAGGCTAGTGGAAAAAGTTCTGGAGGGTAATTTGTTGATATTTACTTGTATTCTTTTGGCAATTCACTACAAAATAAGTTGTTTTGGCAGTTTCATGTTAGTGAATAATTTCACCTTGTAAACTTTTATGAGAAGTGATCAACTTCTCTGCCTTATTTTTTTTACTGTATATTGGAAAGCTGATTTACATGAAAATACACAACCAGATATTTTTGGTGTTCATATATTTTATAAAATGTATTTTAACACTGAATTGACCTAATATAAGAATACGACAGGTGCCTGAATTTAATCTTTTACCTTTGAAAATGGCAAATATTGCTACCCACGAAGACAAGCTGTGCAAACAGCGCCTATCAGTTCCCTCCCTTTGTACGCCTTTCAAAGCCTCTGGAAAGGAAACATGAGGAATGTGACTTACAAGATAACTGATTGTTCTTGGAACTGACATAAAATTATCAATATCTCCCTTTCTTTCTTTTCTTTCTTTTTTCCTTTTGGAGCCTGGGAAAATTATTCTTTCAGAGTAACTTTTCTAGGGTCATTGGCCATGCTAGCAGAGGGAATCTGAGAATTACAATCCATCTTCAACCCCTCAGCTCAAATTCCCTTGTCACTTTCATGCCACCTTGTGTGATTTTATCCTTGGGTGAATGCCAAAGGAAGAAAATTTCTGGCCAACAGTATGGCCAGGTGGCTATTTTTACACCAGTATTGTTGCAAATATAGTTAGTTACATGCCATTAAGCTGGAACCAACTTACAACAACCCTAGTAGTGCTTTCAAGGTAAGTAAGTTTCCATACCCAAGTGGGGATTTGAACCCAGGTCTGCTGTGTCCTAGTCCATCACTCTATTCTCTACACTACACCACACCACATTGGATACCCCTGCCAGTATAATGTCCTCAAAATCATATGCTTCCTCATAAGAAACAGGAAGGCACAAAAAAACTATTAGAAACACTGTGTACCATAGCCCTGTTAACAGTTCATTCCACAGTCATGTATTTTGATTCATACCTTGGAAAGAAGCATATGCCCTTGAATGTCTTGTTAGTCATATTGCTGATAGAATGGAGCGTTTGATGTTCACCAACAGCCAATGCTGTGCTTTCCACTTGTCTTTCCTATAGAATTGTGGCACACATTTACATTTGGTGATGAACATTGGGTTGCATTCTGCTGAGTATATTCTTTTGCTTATATGCTTTGCAGGGAAGACACTGTTTCATCAAACAGAATTTAGGAAGGTTGTTACCCTAAAACTAATTTGTAGAAGGCCTTTTGAATCAGTTGGTGCACAGTAGGCCAACACATTTATAGTTTTTGCTGATTTAGTGGCTGACATCCTGCTCTTCAGTTAGGCCAGTGGTGGTGAACCTTTTAGATACTGAGTGCCCAAATTGCAACCCCAAACCCACTTATTTATCGCAAAGTGCCAACACAGCAACAAGGGAGGAATGAAATGCCCAGTAGTGGAATTCAGCAGGTTTGCCCCAGTTCATCAGAACCAGTAGCATAAATTCCGGCTGGCCCCGCCCATCCTAGTTCTGAAATAAAGTAGTCCTAATTTGGGTGCAACACAGGGCTTTTCCCTGGCCACGCCCACCATACCATACCATGGCCAAAGAGTAGGTAGTAATTTTTTTTTGAATCCCACCACTGGTTTTGCCCTCAATAAATGTGCACAGGAGATTGAGATATCTGAGCATGGGGGAAGCATCAATCTGCAAATTAGTTTCTCAGACTACAGCTTTCCCCAATGTCCCATCTAGCATGGTCAGTGAGTGGATTTTAATTCTTGAAATTTCACACTGAAATAAATGTTCAAGTATTGCAATATTTTGCCTTTCCTTCATTTCCCCCTTTCCCCTTTAATTTTGTCAGTATTCTGGCTGAATGAGTCTGGTTTGATAGCTTAAAAAGTAAACTCAATTTGTGCAATAAATATAATTCCCTACCACAGGGGAGAGAATCAGTGTGCTATAATGGATAGATTGATGGACTAGAATTCATTAATTCTGGATTAAAATCCCTGGTCAGACTTAGAAACCCAATTGGAGGTGGCACTAGGAAAACTATTCCTTAAATATGCTTTGAAACTCCCATTCGGGTTACCATAAAACGAAGCAACTTGGTAGTATACGTTCTTGCACTAAAAGAAAACAGCAGCTAATTAAGGTAGGGGTTTAGGATGGAGGCACAACATTTTGTGTTTAAGTAAGTGCACATGCATGTGTACAAACAAATATGGCAAAGATGTTAAACCACAATTTTTTTTCTTAAAGTACCTGATCTATATATCTAGAGGAAATGAAATGTTGTGTTTTCCCCTCTCTTACCCCTGAGTTTATTTCCTGTAAATTGTTGACAGTGTGTCAGTCATGGGGCTTCTGTATTATTTTTAAAGATCTATAAGATTATCTTTTTGGTCCATTCATAAAGGCAGAGCACAAAACCCAACTGCCGTCTACTGAGAGTATCATCAGAAGCCCACATGCATGGCAAAATGCTTTGCTTGCTTGCGGGAAATGGGTCTCATCTTCTATGTTCAACTATAATAATTGTACTATATTGGCACTCAAATAATGCAAAAACTAAAACAGAAAAGCTGTTTGGAAAAAACAATGCAAAAAAAATCATATGATTTGTATAACATAATAATTGTGTGCCGTCAAGTGAATATTGATTTATGCCAACCTTTTCAAGGCAGGTAGTACTCAGAAGTGAGTTACCATGATTTTCTTCTGGGGATGCCCTGGGACTGTGCAGCTTGCCCATACTTACATAGGCTAGCTCTTCTCTATGGAGGCAAAATGGGGAAATGAAATTCCCAGCTAAGCCACTAAGCTATCCTGTCAGCCAAAATAATCATAATTTTGAGTTATCACGATCTTTTTCACATAGTATGCAATTAGTACTTTAAAAAAAAGATCTGAATCAACATGCCAATTAGACTGGCCAATTTTGGAGAACTAGAATATGGGAACTCTAAATCAAATTTCCTCAGTGACTGGGGAAACTGGTTGTGAAGACAGAGACTGGAAGTTCGATTCTTTACTGTGTCTTGTAGTAAAAGAGCCAACTTGTATAGCACTTGGAAAGTTACATTTCTCAAAGAAGAAATATATGTTAAGCAATTTGGGTGCTCTATATTAGAAAAATTATGGAAACAACAGGGGTACATAGAAAGAGCTTCGTCAAAAACTGTGGTATTTTTGAAACACAGTTGGGTGTACCTTGGGCAACAGCAACTTTTTTCTGGCTAATCTTTCTTGTACCAGGCCAGGTGAAAGGAACTATGGAATGAATTCTCCAAAAGGTGGTTTCATTTTGGCAGTTTCATGTCTAGTCATGAAAGAAGATGAAAAATGGAAAGGACAGCCATAAGTCAGAATTTACTTGAAATTGCACAATCATCAACATCCTCCTCCTCATCTCCACCCTATGTACTCTTATTGGTTAATTTGTGTGAAATGACTGGGCCTGATGGAAAAGAATAAAAATATCAAGGAATGGTGCTAGTCATTTATACTTATGAAGAGCAACCTATTTAGTACTGTAATTTCATATTTCTAAACTGCTCTAGTGATATACAGTAGGAACAGGAAGTAAATGAGGGCAATATAATGTGGAGTTATGCTTTATTATACATTATTATATACAGCAGTGAGAATATTTTGATGTTAAAGCAAACAGAGCCTTTGCTCAGTTACAGAATTATAATATTTCTGTAGCTTCTTATTTTCTATAACATCAGTTCTGAGCCACCTCAAACACTGTTATACATTAACAAAATAACTCTGTTATCTTCTTGTACCACTTGAACTGTATAGCTACTGTTTTTTTTAAATTATGCACACCTGTTAAAGTTGCCACAGGTTAATTCTTGCAAATTATTAACGAGGTGCAACATAAAGGCTCATTAAGTGCAGACATATTTTTATTTCTTATGTATAGCTTTCCTCTTTCCCTTGGGACACCGGAGAGTTTCCCACCTAGGAAGAGTTGAGTTTCACTGCAGTACCATGTTCCTTGAGAAAGCTCATACAGTATTTGTGGTGGGATTTACAATAGATTTCGGAAGATTTTTACCAATATTCATTAACATACAGTAATACTTCACATAACGAGCATAATGTGTTCCACACAGTTGCTCGTTATGCGAGTTATTCGTTAAGCGAAACACATTTCCCATAGGGAAATGTATTTCGCTGATCTTCGCCTGCGGTGCATTTGTGAAGGTATAGGGAAGATCCCCATACTCTTCCCAAAGGCCCCACAGGCACGCACACATCAGCAGGGGTTTGGGAAGGGTACAGGGAAGATCCCTGCATCCTCTCCAAACACTGTGCAGACACGTGGCGCGCGTCAGCTGAGAGTTTGGGAAGGATACAGAGATCTTCTCCGTACCCTCCCCAAACACTGTGCAGACGCGCGGTGCGCGTCAGCTGAGAGTTTGGGAAGGGTACGGAGATCTTCTCCATACCCTCCCCAAACCCTGTCTGATGCGCAAGCACCCAGACGGTGTTTGGAGAGGGTACAGGGAAGATCCCCGTACCCTCTCCAAACACCGTGCAGACGCAAGGTGTTTTGGAATGCAGCGGGGAGACCCTGTCTGCATTCCAAAACACCCTGTAGCCGAGTGACCTGTCAGCTGGGCATTTTGGAACATGGACGGGGGACTCCCCGCTGCGTTCCAAAACACCCAGCCAGCATGCTCTAGTCTGCGGGGTGTTTTGGAACGTGGCAGGGGTGTCCCCCGTTACATTCCGAAACACCCCGCAAATGCGAAACTTCTCGTTAAGCGAGCTTTTGCTCGTTCAACGAAGCAGACCTTTTGGGGAAAGGTCTGCTTGTTAAGCGAGTTACTCGCTATACAAGATGCTCGCTATGCGAGGCATTACTGTACTATGAAAAATAGCACACAAGAATAGCTTTCCAGTTTGAGCCAAGGGTCCCATGTGATCACATTTAGAGTGTGTACTGCAAACTTATAATGCCTTCAACTGCACCACGTGCTGGCTTTGCAAAGATGGGAGGAAGGAAGATGGAGGACATTCCAAATCAATACAAACATAAGAAGGCTTATGGAAAACTAGACAGCAAGGGAACTAAGATTGGGACCTGTATGAGAGTAAGTGTCATGCTCTTCTGATCCTGCAGTGGTGATTAGAAACATACAATCCCTCAGCAAAGGAACTGATAAAAATGACCTCCTAAAAATGTTACAGCTTTCATGGGGGTGGAGGGTCCTGTTAGAAACTACACTGCTTCTTCTAAATCATCACCCTTTCTGTTTTTTGAAGATAAGCAAAGTTACTGTCTCTGGAATTAAACACTGACACATTCTGCTCTGCTGTTGTATGCCATTCATATTATGTTTTTCCATAGGCTTTTAATATTCTAATTGTAAGGAAACCGCAATGAATGGTAGCACATAAATATTTAAAGTCATTCAATGTGAACACTGTAAACATTAATGGTTAGCATTAATGGGTCAGATTAAAAAAACTCTCTGTAAATGCTCAGGGAAAATGTGAAAGATCTGTTAATGTAGACTTATCCAGGAGCATTTTTGACATGGAGGTGATGTCTGTATTAACAATGGAAAACTAACTAGAGATTATTTGCCTAGCAAGTAAAAAATGTCAGGATTTCTTTGAGCTATATCTTCCTGGTAGACTGTCATTTTGAAAGTAGTACAAGCCATCCTGAACCATTGAGAGTGAGCAGTCAAAGAAGTGGGCAATTGTTATACAACAATGACAGTCCAAGGGAAGGAAAATATCTTTCATCTGTGCCTCTTGAGGGAGCAGGATAGGAGTCCAGAGTTGCTGCCCCATAGAAGCAATAGGACAGGAAAGTATATGAACATGCGTAGATGAGAGAATATAGCTTTTGTCATGTTTAATGCATGATTGATACATATTTTCCATCTGTGTGATTTAGAGAAAATGTGTGCCTTTTATCCATATTTTAACTACTTTATATATATTTTAGTTAATTTTTGATAAAATTTGGGAGGTTGACATCCCCTTTCCAGTTGAAGAGCCACCCCTTCAGGCAAGCTTTTAATTTTTAATTTTTAACTGAACCCCAGGAATGCTGGTATTTATCATTCTTAGGTTTTTAGTTTGTTTTTAAAGTTAAATTTTTAAATATTTGATATACTGTATTTAAATTATTAACACTGTTTAATCATTTTTCTATATGTTGTTTATAGTGTTTTTAATTTTCCTTGTCTTAACATTGTGAGCCACCTTGAGTTCTTGGTGAGAAAGGTACGCAACTGACGGACCGACGGACTGACCGATCGACCGACCAACCGACTGATCGACCGACTGAACCATAAAATAAAATAAAATAAAATAAAATAAATATCCCCTGCTTGTGATGCTCATCTGGTCTCCTTACTAGAATGATCTCTCTAGTAAAGTCAGGCAATATCCCAGTTGTGAATATTTTCACCATCAACTAAAGAGTTTGCACAGATATTTTCCTGATTGTTCTCCTAATTGTAAACACTATCAGTTTTTTCCTTCTATTGGATTTCATTGCTGTATTGTCTTATTCTTTTAGCTACTAGTTTTGTTGTATTAATATTTGTGAACATCTTTGGGTTTTTTATAAAAAACGAGCAGCGTAGAAGCACTATTTAAGAAAAAAGAAATGCAAAACATCCAGCAGCATGGCAGAATCTGAGATGGCAGCAGAGATCAGTTGTGCTTCTTGGGGTGTTGCAGTTGGGGATCCAATTGGTCTCTCCAGTGTTCAAAGCCTACATGCCCTGTTCTAATGCATCTTCCAGAAATATGAAGGAATAAGAATTACTGCCTCTCAGAAGAGTTTCCTTCCTTCTTGGATGAAAGTAAAACTCCATAGTTAGCATGTTAGAAGAAGAATACAAATTGTGGTTCTGACATGCAATCATATCCACATGTCCTATGAAAGCAATCATGACGTAGACCATTGTTTCCAAACTTTTGGTCCTTGGACTTTGATCCCCAAAAGCACTGATCAGCCAATATACTGATTTAGGCTCCTGGGAAATGAAGTCCAAAAACCAAAGGCTGGGAAACACTGACATAGACAAAAAAATTGAATTTTGGTGACCAATCACAAGGCAAAGTAGACTCTTCTTCTTTGTTCCACAATCTGCCTTGTTCATACAGGTCTAGGACAGACTCTGGGACAAACTACTCTGTGGTTAATCTCTAGAGAGTTCTGAAACTCTGGTCCAATTGAAGAAATGGATTTGCCCCAGATATTACAGGATATACTCCACCCTATGCCCCAGTCATGTATTCAGCTGATATGTGAAAGAGTTCTATTGTAAAGAAAGGACACAAACAACCCCTCCTTATGCTACCTTACCAAGAAAGGATTGTATGCGGGTTGTGTAGTTACTGCAGGCATTGGTGGCTGGCTGGGCGTTATCCTGATCTATATTGCTCCTCATGTATTTTCACTGTGGAAGAAAACAGCTTGTTTTCAGAGCTTGAGAAAGTGGTTTGGTTGAACTAAAATTCCAGCCATTCCACAACATATTGGCTGGGGGATTGTGCAAGCAATCATCAGAAAAAGTAACTTTTCAAAGGTCTGGGTTGGGCATCTGAATTTCCTTTTTGCCACAGATATATTACAACTTTTGATCTAACTCTAAAAGTTGTGTTTATTTTTTAGGTCCCTACATATTATTCAAAATGTGAGTTCAAAAGTATTATTTTTACAGAATGCAGTGGACAAAATTGTCCACTTGAAAGCTTAAGGGGAAACAGAAAGGGGCATTCTGACAAACTCAGTTGATCTCTTAGATCAGGCTTTCTCAAGGTTTTCAGGTTGCAGGTCCACCCTTCCTGGACTGCTGATCGGGCCAGACAAGTGGTCCATCCCACTTGGAAGCAGAAGTAAAATGCATGTATAGAACACATTTTAATTCCACTGTCAGGATTGTGAGGGTGCCAGGGGCCGGATGAATTGGCATTGGGGGCCAGTTTTGGCCCATGGGCCATAGGTTGAAAATGCCTGTCTTAGATAGTTTTGAAAAATTTGATGAAATCAATGTTCCTGACTGCATAACTGAGTGACTTAATTTTCTGGCCATGGAGTCAGAGGTTGGGAATTCAGTTCTCCACTGGATCTTTCTTGAGATAAGCCAGCCTTGGAAGTTATTGATATGGTGCACAGTCTCAGGGTACTCCCAGGAGAAGAGAAGAGAAAACCACTGTCTGTCAACAAAACCCTGGAAAGGACATACTTCTAGTTAGACCTCACTTGAGGTCACAGAATTATAAGTTTTGGGGGGATTCCTATGTATTTTACTGGACAGAATGACAGGCTAGGACTCGTGGCCTAGGTTCAAATCTCTGCTCAGCAATGGAAAATCACTGATAGAGAGGAACTTGTATCATTAAATATGACACTTACTTGAAAGTCCTACTATTGTTGTTTTGTGCTGTCAAGTGAACTTCAAACTATGGCGATTCAATGAACCTCCATATTGTCCTGTCCTGAACAATGCTGATATAAGTTAGATTTACAACCCAAAAATGTATATTTTAAAATCCTACTTTATAAATAATCACAAGTTCATGAATGGTAAACATGTTTCTGATGTCTTCTCAAGATACCACTTGGTGAACGGACAGCATAGTTGTGAGGGCCGCATTGAAGTGAGTGTGAACTCCATGTAGGGAACAGTGTGTGATGATTCATGGGACCTGGAGGATGCTAATATTGTATGGAGACAGCTTGGATGTGGACAAGCCCTTTCAGCTCAAGGATCAGCATCTTTTGGTCAAGGCTCTGGCCCAATTCTCCTTGATGAGGTTTACTGCAGAGAGAATGAAACCTACCATTGGGAATGCAGTCACCAGGGTTGGAGAGTCCACAACTGTGGGCATTCTGAAGATGCTGGTGTCATCTGTTCAGTTACTTTCTGGTGTTCTTGTATAAATCATGCATATTTCATTAGTCACTACTTTTTTTTTTTGAAAAATTGATTATCTTAATTAAACAAGGGGGATATTAAACTTTAGCCTTCAGCTATCACACATCCAGTGGTATAAGCTGATTGATTCTCCATTTCTGTCAGTCAAAAAAGAACAACATTTTTTATCCACAAATTTTATTTAATTATAATATTTCTTTGTCCATAAGGAGAGGGAGATGAAGAATGCCATATATCTCCAGTAATGGGACTGTTGGGTTAGGGGAGAAAAGTGATTGTGCTGCATTCCCTCTTTGAACATGTTGAAAATGTTTCCTGAGAAAATTGTTCACAGCCCTATATTGTAGTAATATAGATGCCATTGTGTAGAGATGGACCCCAGAGGTAGTGAGGAGGAACCTAATTTCCCCTTGGCTGTGCCACTTCTTCTTCTTCTTCTTCTTCTTCTTCTTCGCCGCCGCCGCGCCCCCCACCCCCCAAAAAAAAGCACTGGGCTGATCTTGCACTTCAACCAGGGGGAAAGCTCTCCAGCTCTCCTGCTTTCGTTCACTCTAAACATGGACATGTATTCTCGAATAGGAAAGAAAAGTTTGGGCTAGGTCTTAAAGCACCTGCCCCTCTTTTTGGTAGATTACCTGAGCAATTGCTGCTCTCTATCTGCAGCTAGAAACATATTAAGAAACATATTAAGGCTGGCTGGAGTAAAAAGAACTAGTGTGCTCAGGATGACTCTTAGTGCCGCAAATTTTGACTTGCAGGAGGCTCCGAAAATTCCCCCGAGGCAGTGATCGGCTTCAGCACAGGTTGCTGAGGGAAAAGGATTGAGTGAGAGGCTGCTCAGAGCAGCCTGGAAGAAGCACAGTTGCTGCCTCCGTCGCCACCACTGCTGACGTCAAAACTGTCAGCAGTGGGGGCAGCCCACTTCCGGCCCACACAGCTGTGTGTCGGGGGCAGGACTGGCCCACAGGAAAAAAAGTTTGGGCACCACTGCTTTAGCCAATGGCAACTAGACTAGCTGCCCTTATACAGGACAAAGAAATCAAAATCCAGGAAATCACAATTTTAAACTTAAGAAAAGAGCTTGTGTGTACTATGCAGCCACACGAATTGCACACAAATCACAGGATCTGATTCAGGATCTTTGAACTATTCCATTAATCAAAAAGATCCTGCAAACACACACACACACAAATACTTGATGAAGAACATTCTGATGATATTAAAATAGCCAATGGTAGTAAGTTAAAATATGTAGAAAAGGTACAGGAATCCTGAATTGCAAAACCCTAGATGGCTGTTTTCAGAACACTGTCAGTGAAGTGCAATACATTCCCCAGGAAGATTGCAATTTAATTAGTGTACAAGCTTTGGACAAGAATAGTTTCAATGTGAATTTTGGGTATGGCAAATGCTCTGTTAGCAAAGTCAATGAACTCATCATTGAAGATTTTATGTCTAATGGTCTCTACCATTGAGGAACAGGAGCAAATCACTACAGTGCAGAATCAGAATGGAACTAATCTGGAGCTGTGGCACAGACATTTTGTGCATAGAGACCCAAGAGCAATCCTTGAACTTCAGAACAAGCGCCTTGCTGTTGGGTATACAGGTAAACACAAATGACACAACCAGTGTGTAAAATGCATTACAGAGGGCTGTGAGACATTTCTTTAACTCAAGCACAGAGCAAAGAAGTGTCAGAGTGCTAGACATAATTCATGATGATGTGTGTGGGCCAATTAATGTGCCATCTTTAGGAAATTACTGTTGGAGATTGGCAGCCATGAAAGGAGTGGGGTGAGGTCAGGGCCGGATTTTCCTATAGGCTAACTAGGCTTCAGCCTAGGGCCTCAAGATCAAGAGGGGCCTATATTCAAATAAGTGTTCTTGACTTTTATTTATTTATTATCTGTGCCACGTTTTTTATAAAGGTTAGTACCAATCACAACATGTTTCATTTAACATTGATATATATCACAGTAATTATGTATTTTATTATCTCTCATGTAATTTACAAACTTAAAAATGGGAGGTGAAAGGGCCACATAAGTGGAATAGCCTAGGGCCTCTTTTCATGTAAATCCGGCCCTGGGTGGGGCGTACTGTAAACATAATCTTTGTACAGTTACAGAAAGAAATATATTTATGTAACATCATATTTTCTGTAACATCAGTTCTGAGCCACATCAAACACTGTGGAACGTTAACAAGATAGCTTTGTTATCTTCTTGTATCAATTGAACTTTATAGCTACTGGTTTCTTTAAAGTATTCACAGTGGTTACAGTTTCTACTGGATAAATCCTGCAAATGATTAACAAGGTGAGGAATAATGGCAGAAATATTTTGGATTTTCTCTTTCCCTTGGATACTAGAAAATTTTCCACATAGGAATAGGGTGTTGAGTTTCACTGAGTGTTGACTACTTTAACAGCCTGGTTTCCAACAAAGAAGTTCACCCTAAAATGTAACTTACTTGGTTACTTGGTTGATTCGTACTTCATACACCATGTCAAACTAAAATGTAAGACTCCTTAAAAATATTACAGATTCCACTGGATGGGTGGGGAAAGATCGTATTAGAAATGACACTGCCTCTTCTAAAGCAGCCCCATTTCTTTTTCTTTTTTTTTTTAAAGATAAGCAAAGTCACAGCCTCTGAAATTAAACACTGACACACTTTGCTCTGCTCTTGTATCCCAATCATATTGTCTTTCACTGCTTTTAAAAAAACATTCTAATTGTAAGTAAACCACAATTAATTGTAGTACATAAATATTTAAAGCCATTCAGTGTCAACACTGTCAAATGTAATGGTTAGTACATGGGTCAGACAAAAAACACTCTGCAAATGCTCAGATAAAATGTGAAAGATCAGTTAATGTAGAATGTCTCATCCTGGAACCATTTGTCTGTCTAATGCAATGGTATTTGTAATAACAACTGAAAGTTAGCTAGAGACAATTTTCCTAGCAGGTCAAAAATTGTAGGATTTCTTTGAGCTATGTCTTCCTGGAAAGGAGTAGTTAAGAAACCATTACAAGCCACCCAGAACCATTGAGAATGAACAGTCAGACCCATTCAGATAAATGTATAATTGTTAAAGAAGAGTAAAAGACCAAGGGAAGGAAAATGTATTTCATCAGTGTCTCTTGAGGGAACAGGATCGGATGCAGTCCTACAGAAGCAATAGGACAGGGAAGTGTATGAGCATAAGTGTAGATGAGAGGAGATCGATTTTGTTATATTTTATGTGCTGTGCATTTCCCATCTGTGTGATCTGGAGAAATGTTGCAAACTTTTACCTATGTTTTCACTACTTTATATATATATTTCTTTTTAATAAAACTTGTAAAATACACTCAAGTGGATTTAATTAAATGAAATATAGTCCATGACCATGTGGGCTACCGATTATCAGGATAAATTGTATATTAAATTTTTTTATTTTTTTTATGAAGTGATAGAAGATTTTATATAAAGAAAATCACTTTCAGCTGATCAATGATCTTAGCCTTCCATGTGTCCTTTGAGAAATCCTTTGACCTCAGGATGAAGGAACACAGGCAGGTCGGACAGGTGTGGGTTCCTAGACCAGGCTTTCTCAACCTTTTGGGGGCAGGGGGCTGGATCACTTCCCTCAGAATGGCTGTGTGGGCTGGTCACAGTGATGGGATGTAACAGGTTCTCACCAGTTCGCCAGAACCTTTAGTAACTTTTCCCAGTGTCCCGGAGAACCGGTAGCAGCTTTTTTTGGGGGAAAACCACCTTCGGGGCTTACCTTTTCACTCATTCCCCCACTGCGCATGCGCGCCAAGCACTTAGTGTGCATGAACACCTACAGTGCTTGGCGTGTATGCACAGCCTCCTTGCTGTCCTCCCAGGTGGGGAGGAGGAAGAGAAGCTGCTACCCTGAAGCTCCCTATAGCCTGCTCCCCAGGGTAAGTGATTCACCTTTGGATGTGGTGTGTCTGTGTGTATTTTAATGTGTATTTAATACCTTCACCTATATTGACCTACTACCACAGTTCCTAAAAAGGCCTAGCTTGGGGTTTTTAAGTAAAGTCTTGGAGTTACCTCATCAATAAGCTACACCTGTGCTGTTCCAATTGCTGCTCCAATTGGAGAACCCTTAAGGAGGTATGGCTGTTTTACATTTACATAAAGGCATATTATCCTAGAGAACCGTATCCACCTTGGAACTTGGGGCTGCCGAGGTACTTATACTAACAGGTAAGTGACAGGTTTGTGTTTGGGGTGGGGGTTTTATTTATGTTTGGGGTGGGTGGGTGGGTGTATTTTAATGTAATTTTTATTTTATTTATTTAATGTATTTACCGGTTTGTGTTGTGGGTGGGTGTGCTTATTTTTCTTTGGCCCCGCCCACATCATGGCATCATTATGTTAGCTCCGCCAACACTGTGATGACATCACGGTGGAGCAGTAAACGTTTTGACATCCCACCACTGGCTGGTCATGTGTTTCTGAATTAGTTCTCGCATGAGTTCTTGTGTAAAAATGTGTGTTTCCCGTGAGTTCTCATGAGATTTTGTGAGTTCTCATGAGATTTAGGTGAGTTCTTATGATATTTTGGTGAGTTCTCACAAGATTTTGGTGAGTTCTTGTGAGATTTCATGTGGGAACTCACCGAAAATGCACTTTTTTGCCAGTTTTTGATGTTTCCAGGTGGCAGCAATAACGAGGAGGATGTTGGGGGCCAGATGAAAAGGCTTTAGGGGCCAGGTCTGGCCTGTGGCCTGGAGGTCAAGAATGTCTTTCCTAGACAGACAGACACCTTTAACTGTTGATTTGTTCAATACATTAGCTGCTCATATGGTATATATCCTTTCTGACTTGATTCTGAAGAAGGAATCAAGTCATGTTATAGGCAACATTATGAATACTCTGCCAAGCTAATGAGTACCAGTTTTTGATGGGTTATTTTTTTTTTTTTGCTGTGTCACTTGTCATTTGGTTTGTGTTTGTGTGCTATCAAGCAACCACAGGTCCTCATATGAAACAAGCTGCCAGCATATAAAGGATCAAAATAATGGACAAACTAGTGAACATGTAAGCTGTGCATGCCAAAAAAAAAAATCCTGTACAGTAATACCTCGGATAACGCTAAAACTTGGTTCCACAAGTCTTGGTGTTATCCGGTTTTTAGTGTTATCTGATCCATGTTAAAATCCTATGGGATGGATCGGATAACGTTAAAGCTCCATAGAGATACATTGTAACCACACAGGCTTTAGCAGTTATTATCCGATCCATCCCATAGGACCTTAACGTTATTTGATCCAATTCTCCTCCCCAGATAACTTAACGTTATGCGATTTAAGCGTTATCCGAGGTAAACGTTATCTGAGGTATTACTGTACTTCAAATATATGTCAAAGTTGGCATAGTTGTTATAAAATAGGGGTGCCCAAACTTTTCAGGCCATAGGCCGGTCATGTGGTTCAGGGGGCTGGTCTCTATGGTCCGGGGGCCAGATCCAGCCCCCGATGCCAATTCATCTGGCCCATGAAGCCCTCATCGCTTCTGGAAGCGGAGGTAAAACATGCCCGTATGGGCGAATTTTACTTCTGCTTCCAGGAGCAACGAGGGCTTCGTGGGGTGGATGAATTGGGATTGGGGCCCAGATCTGGCCCATGGGCCATATTTTGGGCACCCCTGTTATAGAACAACAAAGTATTTCCTTCTGCTTTGCCTTGTATACAGGAAGGAGCTCCCTGGGAAAGGAACATCATTAAAGGAGAATATAGATGAAGAACTCAACCTCCCCAACATTACTTGGAGAACTCTGAATAGGCTGAGGGTCAGAGTCCCTAAATGCAAAACCAACATGCTCAAATGAGGGCGGCTAGTGGATAGCAACACACTATGTGAATATAGAGAGATACAGAATCTGGTTTATTTGCTGGTCTGCCAATTATGACTGGAAACAGTACTGATGAGGATTTAAAAAGAAAAAGAAATTTGGTATCTTTGACTAAGGGTGTTTGACAACACCACCACCTGGTCTTAATTCACAGAGACATGCCACTTTTGTCTACAGATACATAACGGCATTACTAAATACTGTACCTGTATTTTTATTTACTTATTTGTCAGTAGTGTGCCTGATGATTAGCTTCATGATTAGTAGTGTGCCTGATGGCTGAAGAGTATTGGTCAATTTAATTCACTATACGTGTTTCTCAAATGCTGGTGTTTGGACTTCAGTTCCCAGAAGCCTAAGCCAGTATATTGACTGATCAGTGCTTTGGGGAATTGACTTAAGCTTCTGGGAATTGAAGTCCAAACACTAGCATTTGGGAAACACTGTTACTCTTACTGAAGATTTACACTTGAATAGGGGATACATCATAACAAGTTGCTGTTCCTTAATGACGGTGGTTGTTGTTTTTACTATTGTGTGCCCAATTGTGTAATTAGGACATACTTAGAGAGACAACATGAAGCCTTCTTAGTCCCCAAATATTGTGCCAAAGCAAAGGAACATTTGTACCAGTGGTTTAACGGCAGTAAATAATTTCATTCCCTTTGCTTGCAGTGGAAGGGAAACAGTTGGAAAATCAGAGGTGGGAAGGAGTAGGAAGTTAAAACAAATGTTATTCCTATAGTTCTTCTTCCCATGCTACATTTGATAGCTCTCTAAATGTATTGATTAAATTACAATCCAGTGTCTATGACCATGTGCAGTTTTCTAGACACCACAGGGCAAAAATCACACTTCTGCTTTACTAAACAGTTTTTGTTGTTGTTCAGTTGCACACCAGGCACCTTTGTCCTCCACCATCCTCCTCAACCCGCCCAACTCTGTGCCCATTGCATAAACAACACCGTCTAGCCATCTCATTTTCTGTCACCCCTTCTTCTTTTGCATTTGACTTTCCCAGCATTAAGGATTTCTCAAGTGAGTTCTATCTTCTCATTTGATGTCCAAAGTACTTTAGCTTCATCTTCAATATTTGACCTTCCAAGGAGCAGTCAGGGTTGATTTCTTCTAAAATTGACCTACAGTATTTGTTCTCCTCACTGTCCAGGGTACTCTCAAGACTCTCCTTCAACATCACATTTCAAAGGCATCTATTCTTCTGCATTCCGCTTTCCTTATGGTCCAGCTCTCACAACCATACATTACCACCAGTAATACCATTGCTTTGACTATGCGGACTTTTGTTTGCAAGGTGATGTCCCTACTTTTCACTATGTTCCCCAGGTTTCTCATAGCTTCCCTCCCAAGAATCAGTCACCTTTTTATTTCAGGGCTCCAATCACCATCTGTAGCGATCTTGGATCCTAAGAAGGTAAAGTCTGTCATTACTTCTACTTCTTCCCCATCTATTCTCCAGGAAGTGATAGGGCCTGTTGCCATTAGTATTTATACTGTACTATATACAGTATAGTATTTACTGTATTTAATTGTTTTGTTATATGCTAGTGTATTTTGGTTTGTACTGTAATATTGTTATTTGTGAATGCTGTGAGCCGCTCTGAGTCAGTCTTTACTGAGTAGAGCGGCATACAAGTCTAAATAACAACAACAACAACAACAACAACAACAACAACAACAACAACAACAACAACAACAACAACAACAACAACAACAACAACAATAATAATAATAATAATAATAATAATAATAATAATAATAATAATAATAATAATAATAATAATAATAATAATAATAATAATAATAATAATAATAATAATAATCTTGGTTTCTTGATGTTGAGTCTCAAACCAGCTTTTGCACTCTCTTCTATCAATCTAAGCAAGAACTTATTTAGGCCGTCCACACTTTCTGCCACTAGGGTAGTATCATCTACATATCTCAAATTGTTGATGTTTCTCCCAGCTTTGCTGATTATTTGCTCTGTATATAAGTTAAATAATATGACAAAATGCAGCCTTGTCTTACTCCTGTTCCTATTCCAAACCACTATGTCATTCCATATCCTGTCCTAACTGTTGCTTCTTGACTCTTGTACAGATTTCTCATGAGACTATAAGGAGTTCTAGTACTCCCATCTCTTTAATTGCTTGCCACATTTTGTTGTGGTCCACACAATCAAAGGCCTTGGTGTAGTCAATGAAACAGAAATACTGTAGACTTGTTTCTGGTATCCCCTTGTTTTCTCCATGATCCAACGTATGTTGGCAATTTGGTCTCTAGTTCCCCTACCTCTTTGGAACCCAGCCTGCACTTCTGGCAATTCTCTATCCTCCTGCTGTTGAAACCTATCATGTATTTTCTTGAGCATGACCTTGATGGAGTGTGGGATGAGCGCAATTGTTTGATAATTTGAGCATTCTTTGGCATTGTCCTTTTTGGGGATTGGAATGTATACTGATCTTTTCCAATCCTGTGGCCATTGCTGTGTTTTCCAAGTCTTCTGGCATATAGTTTAACTCCATCATCTTTTAGAGCTTTGAATAATTCAGCAGGGATACCATCATCTCCACTAGCTTTATTATTTGCAGTGCTTTTTAGGTACAAGGTACGTGGTGCTTAAAAGAAGGCAGAAGAGTCCAACAAAATGACTGGATGAGATTTTTTCTTCCTTAACGTTGGTGTTCCAGAAGAGAGAATCAATTTTGCTACAGTTCTCTTATCAATGAAAAATTGCATTTCTGGTTTGTCAATCAAGTCTTTATGACTGGAATCCTAAGTGAATAATGTTCTCTTGGGTTATTGAAAACTTCATTAGATAAGCATTTTACATACTCTCCCAGTCATATTTCCTCCTTTGGACTGGTCTCTCTCCTTTACTTCCTGTTCATGAATTCACACAGATAAGAAAGGAAGGGAATTTCTCATAGGAGTAAATTGTAATATGTTGCACAGAATATTGATTTTTAAAAATAATTTTCATGAACAGAGATATTTACTTGGGAACATCAAACGTTTTCTTAGTTCTAGAGTGTAACCCCAACACAAAGGTGAATTTACACTAGATGCTGTAAATTATTTTGCCCCCAAGATATGTTATGGCCTACTTATGTGTAGGAGCAGATTCCATTTTGTATTAAATGCTGATTCATCCAAAAGTACATTCTGCAGACTTACAATAGGCTCTTTCTTAGGAGGCTGTTTGACACAACCTTCTTTTAGCTTTTCACTTATAGTTGAAGGCAAGCCTTTAATTTTTAAATTTTAACATTTGACTTTTAACGGAACCCCTGGATGCTGGTTTTTATGTTTCTTTATTAGCTACTTTTAGCTAATTACTAATTAGCTATTACCTCCCCCTGTGCCCACACTAACTGCCAGGGGAGGAAGAAGCCAGGGCAGTTTGAGGACTTTGCTGCCCCTCCCCTGTGCCCACAGCAACATATTGTATTATAATGTAATGTATTATTTGTAAGCCACCCTGAGTCGCCATGGCGAGTGGACAGCAATATAAATTTGAACTAACTAACTAAATAATAATAAATAAATACTTTGCTTTTAAAGTTAAGGTTTTAAATATCTGATATATTTTAATTATTAAAATAGTTTAATCATTTTTCAATATGTTATTTATTGTGTTTTTAATTTTCCTTATTTTAACCTTGTGAGTCACCTTGAGTTCTCTCAAATCAAATCAAATCAAATCAAATCAAATCAAATCGTCAGTCAGTCAGTCAGCCAGCCAGCCAGCCAGCCAGCCAACCAGCCAACCAACCAACCAACCAACCAAAATAAAACTAAACACACTCTGCTTGTGATACTCATCTGGCCTCCTTATTACAATGATCTCTCTAGTAAAGTGAGTATTTGTGAATATTTTCACCATCAATTAAAGAATTTGCACAGATGTTTTCCTGACTAATTTTCCTAATTGTAAACACTATCTGTTTTTTGCTTTTAATTAATTGCTTTAATGCAGTGGTGCCCAAACTTTTCAGGCTGCCAGCCGGTTATGAGGGCTGTAATTTGGGCACCCCTGCTTTAATGGTTTTTACTGCTGTTTTGTCTTATTCTCTTCGCTCGCAAGTTTGTTGTATTATTATTTCTAAACATCTTTGGGTTTTTTTTAAATGAAGAGCAGTGCAGAAGCCCTATTTAAGAAAAAGTAAATGAAAAACATTCAGCAGCATGGCAAAATCTGAGATGGCAGCAGGGATTAGTTGGGATGTTGCAGTTGGGACTGCTGTCCAGGTTCCTAAAACTGATGGTCAACTTCAAGGTCACTGGTTTCTCTCACACATTGTTAAAGCTTTAAATCAGGTATAGCCTAGACAAGCCTTCTAATAGAAGACAATTCCAGAAGAAGGTCTTTTCCATGGCAGCCCTTCTAATAGAGGATTTGTCACCTTGGAGGGTGAGCAGCAATATAAATCTGAATAAAATAAATAAATAAATAAAATACTTACATAGGTTTTCCATGTTCAACAAAGCAATAAATAGTTTTCAGCTCCGTGCTGCATGTTAGGGGAGACAAGGAAATAATAAAAGAAAAATATGGTTTAACAAAACAAATGTGTCATGTAAGATTTATGGTAGACAAACAAAGGATATAACCACTCCTATCCACCACCCTAAGTTTATAAATTTGATTTAGTGTCTGGAACCTGGACAGAAGCATTGACAAGATGGATCCTGGAGTGAAGTTCATTTGGGTGATGCTGTTCAGTTCACTGGCTTTGGCAGTTGGCTCAACAGGTAATTTTCATGCCTGATCTCTCCCATAAACTATTCTTTTGCATTATTTTTGATTAAACAAGCCTGTTTACCCATAAAGAAATTTTTATATAGAATTCTTTTGCAAATTTAAAATTACATCTGAAACTGATTTTTCCTGCGTTCTTTATCTGTTCAGCTATGCAGAAATTATCCCAATTAGAACTAGGCAACCTGGTCAAAGAGTCATGGATTGGATTATGAATTAATCATATGGCCCATATGAAGTCACCATTTTCCCTTTTGAAATTATTATTTAATATTATTTACTTTTCTATTTATTTGTTTGTTTGCTCACTTGCTTGTTGTTTTTTATTTTTGTCTCTTTGTTACATATGTATACTGCTTTTTTAGTCCAAGACCATTCAGGGCAATGAACAGTGATGTTAAAACAGCCATATAAATACAGTGGAATCTTGGTTAATGTAATTAATGCATTCTCTAGGATGTTTCTTACAGCGAAAATTATTTTAACAGAATTTCCCATAGGAATGCATTGAAAACCCAAATACATTAACTGAAATGCGGCTTCCCATAGGAATGTATTGAAAACCAATTAATCTGTTCTGAACAAAATTCTATAAACCGAGCCACTATTTTCTATGGATTTCCTTTTGTTATGCGATTTTTATGTTAACTGAGCCATTTGTTAACCGAGGTTCCACTGTAAATTCATAAAAACAGTAGACAAGTTAAAAGAACCAAATTTAAAACACAACTGGCCAAACAATCAACCAAAACTTCAGAATAAATGTTGATCAAGGGGAGGCTTGGAGTAGTTCACTTTTCTAAATACACCCCAATCTATTCACTTCCCTCTGGATTTACCACAATAATTCCTTTTTATTTATTTATCCTTTCTATTTCATCTTATTTCATTTATTTTCACAATTGCAGTTCAGCTAAGTTGAAACCCAGTTTCCCCAGACCATTTCTTCTTATTTATTTATTTATTTATTTAGATTTATTATCCCGCCCCAATCAGGCGAACCTGACTCTAGGCGGCTTACAGAAAATTCATAAATTAAAACCTTGATGTTCAAAATTACTTAAAAATCAATTAAAAAAGAATTAAACCATGAATTTACAAAGATCTAAAAGATTTAAAAAGGTTAAAAAGTTTAAAAAGATTTAAAAAGTTTAAATTATCATTTCTTCTTCTTCCACCTTACAACCTGCTCTTCTGATGTGCTGTCATTCAGATGGTCCAGCTGCTCCTGAGCCAATACTGTTTCCCTCCCTTCTTGTTTTCTCTGTCATTCTTTTCCTTCCAACCCCAAGATTGAATCTTTCTGGTTACCTTCTAGATTTTCAAGCTCTTGCTTCCACTCTTGTTTGTCCGAAAAACCCACTTGGGGAAACGCTCCAACCTTTTTCATGGGATTCCAGCCTATACATATTTCCTTTATAAGGAACTCTCAGAAATACTGAATATTCCCAAATAGAACTGGTTCATATTTTTTCCCTCAAAAATTATTATCAGTCTTATTTTTCATCTCCTTTATATATTCATATATATTTATTACAATGCCCATCTGGGATATTTCCCACTCTGGGAGGGGCACAGACAAATAAACAAAAGCAACATAATAGATTAAAGATAAAGGTTGCCCTTGCTTGAAAGCCAGTCATATCTGACTCTAGGGTTTGGTGCTCATTTCCATTTATAGCCAAAGATGTTTTCATGGATATGTAGCAGGCATGACTAAATCGTGGAATGTACGGAATGCTGTTTACCTTCTCAACAAAGTAGTACCTATTTATCTGCTTGCAAATTCCTGCTTTCGAACTGCTAGGTTGGCAGGAGTTGGGACAGAGATGTGAGTTCAGTTCATCATGCAGAACTCAGGTCTCAAACTGCTGACCTGCCGACCTTCCAGTCGTCACTACTACTGCAATCCTTAACATAACAGAACAAACAACCAAGTAAAATAAATGACAGACTAAATACCTGGTGTGTGTGTGTGTGCGTGTTTAAATCTTTCTGGAATGTTGTTTCCAGAATGTTGTTTCCAGAAGGTTGGGATTTTTAAAAGAGTTTATTTTTCTTATAATAGCTTAAATATCTAATCACAATATCTCTCCAATAAATTGGATTACCACCACTGTAAGTGAATCGGCAAAACAGGAAGTGCCTAGATCGGTGCATATCCAGGCCAAAAACACTATGTGGGAAAAAAATCATTATCTGAGGGCACAATTTTTCCTTGATTCCCTTTAGTTATGTGACTTTTTTTGTTATCAGAGCCCTTCGTTATCTGAGGTTTTACTGTAATCTGTTAATAATTGTTGCTTTACCTTTGCTTGTACCACAGATTCTACTACCTTTTATGAACTTGAAAGTCAAGCTATATTTACAGTTGAATCTAACCCTACAAGTAAGAAGTTGCTTATCATTGCTTTCCTTTTTTCTAATTATCAGTGATTTCAATTGCTATTTGCAGGAACCTGAAGTTTAGATATGAAATTCCAAATGGGTGATCTGTTGTAACAAAAATAACAAAGAGTTTAATGCAATGATCCAAACATTGAACATAAGCAGCACAACCAGCTTGTGGCTAAGGCTTAGATGCTTCTCTCTCTCTCTCTCCCCCCCCCCCCACTATTAGATGTTGTGGATTCCACACCACTTTAATCACTCATGTTAAAGGACCAATGTAAGGTCCTTACATTCATGACTATCAGTTTTAGAGGTCACTCCAGGAAAGATAGAAAAGTATTACTGAAAACATTTAAGAAACAAAAAACAAACCCAGATACATGTTATGGTTGAAGTCCCATTTTGTTTGGCACACTATTAAGTTATACTAAAGCCTGTGGAAGTGGGCATAAATATATACCCATGGGGAGCTAAACGCAGGCAAGCATGTGCAACTTATTCTATCTTAGTGCAAATTTCTGTCCTACTGTACATTTTACCTTAGTGCAAATTTTGCAAAAGGGGTTGTGAAACCTCAAATTAATGCAGGTGCAGCCTCACAACAGAATTTTGGCCAATAATTGGTCCTTTTAATAGAGATTTGAAAGCAGAAAATAAATTACCAAGGAAGTAAGTATACCAGAAAAGCTAACAGCTTTTCTACCAGGGGAAAAGAGTGTGGATGGCTGACCTAGAGTGGAAGACTGGTAAATGAGGACTATTTCTGCATCATCTCAGCATACCTTGGCATTCAGTTTTTCCATGTCAATTGCTTTGTTCTAGATCAGTGGTTCCCAACAGGGGGTACACTGTGTACCGTACACACCCCACAGGGGGACTTCAATTCCCAGAAACCTAAGTCAGTACATTGGCTGATCAGTGCTTTGGGGAAATGACTTAGGCTTCTGGGAATTGAAGTCCAAACACCAGCATTTGGGAAACACTGTTCTAAATAATGTCAGGGTTATAAGTCACACAAATCAAAATGGTGAAAGTGTCTTCTAGACTAGTTCTTTATAAAACATAATGGCTGCCATTTTGTATACTTCTGGCCGATCATCTTTCTATAGCATTGTGGTCAATAAATGTTCCTTACTGTGGTGGTTAAAGCTCATTCTTTTAACCGCTTGATCTGAAAGGTATAGCAACAAGTACCAGATGAAGAAAATTTGCAATCCCCACCTGTGAGTTTCCATCTCACAGAAAAGAGTAGAACAGTCAGAATTTAGGAGGCTCTGGATTTTCTGAAAGCCAGCACAGGGGGATTTATGAAGTCCAATCATAGGTGCTATAATTTCTTACCAAGGGCCAGTGGTGGGATGTCAAAAAATTTACTACCCCACCATGATGTCATCACAGTGTGGGCAGAGCTAACATCATGATGTCATGATGTGGGCGGGCCCAAAGGAAAAAATAAAAAATAAAAAATAATAAAAAATAAAATAAAAATAAGCACACATGCACACACACCTCAACCCACCCACCCACCCACCCACAACACAAACCTGTAAATAAGTAAATTAATTAAATAAATAAATAATACATTAAAATACACCCACCCACCCAAACACCCACCCACCCCACCCCACACATAAATCAACCAGAGGTTGTAAACCAGAGCTTAAAGCTTATCCTGGCTAATCTTTTTCACACTAGATCAGATGGAAGGAACTACAGAATGAACTCACCACAAGATGGCTTCATTTTGGCACTTTTCAACTTTTCAACAGTTAAAGAAGTTAGGTACTAAGTCTTTGCCTAACCAGTTCTCTAGGATAATATGCCTTAATGTAAATGTAAAACAGCTGTACCTCCTTAAGGGTTCTCCAATTGGAACAGCACTTGGAACAGCACAGGTGTAACTTATTGATGAGGTAACTCCAAGACTTTGCTTAAAAACCCCAAGCCAGGCCTTTTTAGGAACTGTGGTAGTACGTCAATATAGGTAAAGGTATTAAATACACATTAAAATACACACAGACACACCACATCCAAAGGTGAGTCACTTACCCTGGGGAGCAGGCTATAGGGAGCTTCAGGCTAGCAGCTTCTCTTCCTCCTCCCTGCTTGGGAGGACAGCAAGGAGGCCGTGCATACGCGCCAAGCACTGTAGGCATGCATGCATACCAAATGCTTGGTGCGCATGCGCAGTGGGGGAACCAGTGAAAAGGTAAGCCCTGAAGGTAGTTCCCCCCAAAAGCTGCTACCGGTTCTCCGGGACACTGGGAAAAGTTACTACCGGTTCTGGAGAACTGGTGAGAACCTGTTACATCCCATCACTGCCAAGGGCTATGCAGGCTCAGGCTACTGGTATTTGCAGGCCCAAATATCTGGAAGGCACGTCTGCCTACCACTGCTACTCATATTATTCCATGGGGCATAGTCACAGTTTAGTCACAGATTGTAGCTATAATCTGTTAATAAATGTTGCTTTCCATTTGCTTGTACCACAGATTCTACTTTCTTTTTTGAGATTGATTCTACACCTGCAACTACAACTACAACTACAACTACAACTGCAACTACAACTACAACTGCAACTACAGGTAAATCTACAAGTAAGAAGTTGCTTATCATTGCTTTCCTTTTTTTCCTAATTATCAATGATTTCAAATTCTATTTGCAGGAACCTGAAGCTCTAGATATGAATAAAATGAGACTCTAAAGGAGATTTCCTTATGTCAAATAGTAAGATAAAGGTCTTGGGGTCAACAAAATTTAGCAAAAATGCTAAAGGTTTAGGGTGTCTTTATTCAGTTGTAGCAATTACTTGTGTGAATTAGAGACTAGAGCCCAAACTAGAGTAAGGTCGTCCTTGCTCAAAAGCCAGTAATATCTGACTCTAAGGTGTGGTGCTCATCTCTGTTTACAGCCATGGAGCCAGTGCTGTCTGCATATGCAGATGTTTCTGTGGTCATGTGGTGCACAGAACACTGTTACTTTTCCCACTGAACCAGTACCTATTTATCTACTTGCAATGTCTTGTGTTTGAACTGCTAGGTTTGAGGGAGCTGGGACAGATGATGGGAGCTCATTCCATCGTGCAGAGTTGGTTCTCGAACTGCTGACTTGATGACCTTCTGGTTGTCAAGCTCAGTGTCTTCAGCACTAAGCCACTGCAGCTGTTCACATGCAGAGCAGATTCATGGAAAAGAGTCAAACATACATTAGCCATGACTGATGTTTAATTTATTTCTGCGGATTTACAATTCTAAATATTACCCAGTCTGAACCTAGCTGAAGATTTTCCTGCTATAGCTGCTTTTTATTGCTGTTACCCAAGTTCATGAAGCTTCATAATAATAAATATATAATTAAAAGCAATGATCATATATTGAACAATGTTATATAATAAATGATAATGTGTTATTTCATATGCATAACTGCTTTATGTTATCTTTTCTTTGTTTTCCAGTTATAGCAGATGGTGAGTTTTTAATACATACAATTCATGTTTGTCCAGATCAGATTATTAAATTAAAGTTCTGGAGGCTGTAAAAGGGGGTGGGGTGGGGAATTGAGAAGAAAATCTGTTCAGTATGGTTTTGGTTAAAGTTGTCCGGAATTCCTTGATGTAGTTCCTTGCACTAGCTGTTGGACTTGGATTTCCATTAATACAGTGTTAGGTAAGTAGAGGGCCATATAAATCTAATTTAATAATAATAAAAAATAATAATTTACCAACCTAGTAGCTTGCCAGTGTTTTGGATGAGCCTTCTCCAACATGGTCTTTACACAACCCTAATGCAGTATTAATTTCACTTGCTCCACTCAAAGAGAGATTTCCTGCATAGTTTAAAGCCAGACCCAGGGCTGGAATGCATATTTCCTCCTCCTCTTTTCCTGGGGGTTGAACTGTTTAGAAGGGAGAGGGTAGAAGTCTGCCTACAACCTTTGTTTTTTAAAATACTGCCATTTTCCACATAATGAATGAAGCAGTGTAGAGTGGAGTTTCATGGAAGAATGCTGCTTTCCAGGTCTTTCTTTAACATGATAAGATAACATAATTTGGAATAAGTTCAAATTTCAACTTGAATTTAAGAACAATGAATGTACAGTTTACGTTTAAATAATTTTTTTACTGAGTTTTTCTCATTTATGCAATAATTTAGTTCAATTGACTAATTTAGTTTATTTCTATTTCATATTTCTAGAAGTACAGAGGAACCTCATATAACGAATGCCACCAATAGTGACTAAATCACCTAATGAATAGGTTTTTAAAGAAAATGGTGCCCCACATAATGATTTTTCCTATGAAAAAATCATTCAATGATTTTTCAATGGGAAAAACCACTTAGCAAAATTAATAATAATTGTTGTATGATTTTTTTCCCATAGGAAAAATCGTACAACAACAACATATAGCAACCAGACTTGTGGAACAAAATAATATCATTGTACAGGGATTTACTGTACAAAGCAAATCTTCAACATTTGAGTGGTACACAATAACAATTTGTTTTTACATCTTTTAAAAGATATTTTTGTGCGGTTGGGAGGTGGAACCAACAACTGTACCGGCTATGTTGAAGTTTACTACTTTGGTGACTGGACTGGTGTTTGCAGTGAAGAATTCAACCTGATTGATGCTGAGGTGGTTTGCAGGCAGTTAAACTGTGGTCATGCCCTTGGTACCACAGTAGAGTGGTCTGATATGATTTATCCTTACTTGAGCAATGTGGACTGCAGAGGTGATGAAGAATACTTGTGGTATTGCTATTTTCAAGAAGGAGGATGCACTGGCAACACACTTGCTGGCGTTGTTTGTTCAGGTACAATACATTTTCTCTTTGCATCCTGATTAATCACACAAAGTAATCATAAACCTGAAAATATAGAATTAAATGGGATTTGATAGTTGGCAGGGTCCAGCTATAAGGTTGAGGGGAATTCCCCTTCTGAAGTACAGTAATACCTTGGATAACGTTTACCTCGGATAATGCTAAAATCGTATAACGTTAAGTAATCTGGGGAGGAGAATTGGATTGAATAACGTCAAGGTCCTATGGGATGTATCGGATAACAACCGCTAAAGCCTATGCGGTTACAATGTATCTCTATGGAGCTTTAACACTATCCGATCCATCCCATAGGATTTTAACATGCATCGGATAACACTAAAAATCGGATAACACCAAGACTTGTGGAACCAAGTCTTAGCGTTATCCGAGGTATTACTCTATTAGTCAAATATCTGTTGTTGGAGGGAGAGTTTTGATCTTGGAATCCCCATTTCTATACCCTCCCAGCAAAGGGGGAATAAATCATGGATAAGAGGGATAGAAGAGGGAAAGGACAGGACCAAAAATGCCATCTGGAAGAGTAAATATGTGAGGTTAGAACCTCCCAGATATAATCAATTATGGAAGATTACTCTTATCACCCCAAAAGAATATGTTTAAAATGCCTCATGGTTGCTCACTATTCATATTTGTTTCTTGGCAGATTCGGGACTATCAGCACCAACAGGTAATTAAAAAATTAATATAACATAAGGAAAATAGGCCATTAAAATTCAGTCTAATCTGCAAATGAGCTACTAACTTCAGCTTTTATGGGCAATGTAATATAATGTGTGTACGTGTGACATTACTCCCTCCTCCCCAAGCAATTTGACCTCTAAGAATTTAACTGCAACTAGGAAATAATTTGATTATGTGACATTTCATCATAAACATTCCATATATTTTCCCACAGTTGTAGAAAGGTAATTCTTCTAATCACATGATGACAAAAGTTATGCCTTGATAGCGTGGGTTTTCAATTTAGTTTGAACAGCTGCCTGCCTTTGTAAGTTATTGGTTTACCATTTAGAAGCAGAGTTTCCTTAAGAGGTAGTAAAAGGTAAAGGTTTCCCTTGCTCAAAAGCCAGTCATATCCAACTCTAGGGGTCATTGCTCATCTCTGTTTCTAAGCCAAAGAGCCAGCGCTCTCTGCTTCTGCAGACGTTTCCATGGTCATGTGGGAGGCATGACTAGACACCGGAGCGCATGGAACGCTGTTACCTTCCCACCAAGGTGGTCCCTATTTATCTACTTGCAATTTCTTGCCTTCGAACTGCTAGGTTGGCAGGACAGTTATTCTCACAGGAAGTTTTTCATAGCTTCACATGTTGCAAATCATTTTGCTTTTGTTTGGTAATTTGTTTTTGGGAGGTAATCAACATCTTTTTAAAAGTTGACCAAATAGACACGTCAACTTTGAAAGAATGAATATCCGCAGGGATCTTTTATCACCTTCAAATTCTGAATTTGTCATGTGATATAATTTAGCTCTTACTATCTAAGCCCAAATTTTCACAGAGCTCTGGAAAGAATTATAACTGCCTTTAACACCTGCTCTAAAAGTTCACTTCTGCGTCATTTGTGTCACTGACTCCTATCTGAGAAGTTCTGTTTGCCCACTAACCTGTCAGACCCAGTAATTAATATATGTTTTTGACCACCCCCACCATGAAATGAGGCTATTTAACTGAACATTTTGACACCAGCTGATTTGTGGATATAATAAGGCACTGGGAATCTTATCAGTGCTCCTCCATTCAGTTGATGGCTCATTGTGACGCATGTAGGTGAAATGGCTTTCCCAGGAAAGGTCTTCTTGGCTGTTGCCAGCCTCAAGAGCCTAACTCACCATGGAAGAATTTGCTCAGACAGCTGTTAGCATGTTATTTATATTCATATTTTCAATGGTCTAGGTGTCACAGACAAGAGGGGGCTTTTAACTAGGGGATTGGGTACAACATCTTATTTTGCTGAAGATGAAGGAAGAACTTGAGGCAATTTAATTTCAGAAGAATTATCTCTTCTAGCTGTAGCTATTATTGGGTTGTTGGGTTTTTGTTTTTTTTTTGCACATCTCATGATAAAATAACAATCCATATGTTAACTTTGACTTTTGTTGTTCAGTCACACAGTTGATTCCAACCCTTTGCGACCCCATGGACCACTGTCCGCCAGGCACTTCTGTCCTCCACCATCTTTCTCAACTCGCTCAGCTTTGTGCCCATTGTCTCTACAATACCATCTAGTCATCTCATTTTTGGCCGCCCCCTTCTTCTTTTGCCCTCCACCTTTCCCAGCATCAAGGATTTCTCAAGCAAATCCTCTCTTCTCATTTGATGTCCAAAGTACTTTAGCTTCATCTTTACTATTTGACCTTCTAAGGAGCAGTCAGGGTTAATTTCTTCTAGGATTGACCTATTTGTTTTCCTCACTGTCCAGGGGACTCTCAAAACTCTCCTCCAACGCCACATCTCAAAGCCATCTATTCTTCTGTGCTCAGCTTTCCTTATAGTCCAGCTGTCACAACCATACATTGCCACCGGGAATACCATTGCTTTGACTATACGAATTATTGTTTGCAATGTGATGTCTCTACTTTTCACTATGTTCCCCAGGTTTCTCATAGCTTGCCTCCCACGAATCAATCACCTTTTTATTTCATGGCTGCAATCACCATCTGCAGTGAGCTTTGATCCTAGGAAAGTAAAATCTGTCACTGCTTCTACTTCTTCCCCATCTATTTTCCAGGGGCTGATAGGGGCTGTTGCCATTCTCTTGGTTTTCTTTATAATGAGTCTCAAGCCAGCTTTTTCACTTTCTTCTTTCAACCTAATCAGGAGCTTTTTAAAGTCTTCCTCACTTTCTGCCATTAGGGTGGTATCATCTCCATATCTCAAATTGTTGATGTTTCTTCCAGCAATTTTGATCCCAAATTGTGATTCCTCCATCCCTGCATTGCGCATTATGTGTTCTGTGTATAAGTTGAATAAGCAGGGTGACAAAATGCAGCCTTGTCTTACTCCTTTTCCTATTCCAAACCACTCTGCCCTTCAGTATTCTGTCCTAAATGTTTGGAAATCTAAAAAAATTGTTGAGGAATTAAATCCAAGATATAGCTGTAACCGCTCTAAAACTATGCAGATACTGTGGAGGGGAAATGAGTCCCTGATGTCTGTCATTCTTCCTTCTTTCCTGAAATTATATGAACAATGGTTAAATAAAGCTGTGGAAGGTTTTAAAAATGTATGTTGCTTAAATCTTATAGTGTGGTCATATGCTGATTTCGAAGAAAATATAGTTCCAAGGTGTTGCAAATATACAGGGCATCCCAAAAATTGCCGTACATAGGCAAAATTGCATGACAACAGATATATTGGAATGTTTTTGTCATGAATGGGGGAGAAGACTTCATGTTTGTGTAGAATGAGGTGGCCAACACATAGAGAATATTTTGCAAATATTTTGTAAAAATATGGAATGAATATTTTGTACATAAAGTTACATTTTGCTATGATTTCCCATTTCTCTGATTGATGGTAACTTTTGAGACACCCTGTATATAGATGTGTGATGCAGTGTTTAAGTGACTTAAGGCATTTGGTTGGAAACTTGGGATGATGGCATTTGCCAGAAAAAGAAAGTGCTGAGCACAACCTGCTAAGAAGAATGGCAAATATCTGAAGGGCAGATTGTTAACTTTTCTGTTCAGGAATGCATCCCAACCCAATACTCAGTTGCTACTTGAGGTCAACTCTTGTGGGCTGTGGATACTGGGAGAAGATACTGCTCTGCCTGCCTCTGTCATTGCTTCTCTCATGCAGGAAATGTTGCATGTGAAGAAGAGAGGTTCCTATTTCCATACAAGCTCTATATTCTGTTTTATTGGTTAAACAGTAAAATTTCTACTTCCCTACAGAGATGTCTCCTATAAAAGTCCAAGCATGGGGTTCCTTTATGGTATATGTTGTGGGTTCCTCCCCCTCCCCCTCCACACTCCATAACAGAAAACAAAATCTATCCTCCTCACTCCTTCCTTTTATTTGGAACAATGAATTTGTCTAATTTCTAATGCTGTTATAACCAGTTGGTTATTATTTTCATTTCATAATACTCGCCTGTATTTGGACTTTAGCAGAAGTGCTTGCCACAACATGCTCTCTTCCTTCTTCCTAGATATAAATGCTTTCCGCCAATCCCTTTTCCACAGTTTGAGGAAATGACTTATCTCAACTACAAATCCACATCCCAGTGGCCATGATAATTCAATGATTCTGGCAATTGTTGTTCAAAATTGACCTTTCCACATTGCATTGTTAACCTCCTTCCATCCCTCCAAGGTTCATTTCATTGTTTTCTAGTGCCTGATGGTTATTATCCATAAGGTTATTGTCCTTTTATTATCAGTTTATCTCCTTTCCTTGTTTGTTCTTACCACACTAGCAGTGAACAGGAGGAGCAGAAACATACCATAAACATTGAACTCTCCTTACCTTGTCTTGCCAATTTTGGCCAAGGTTCACAGTCTATTCTTCTTGATATGAACTGTACAGTCAAACCTCATATAACAAAAATATTTCGTTCTGCGATGCTGTTCGCTATGCGATTTTTTCATTATACAATTTTTTTCGCATAACGAAAATTTTTCATTATGTGAGTTTTTCCCATATAAATTTTCATTATGCGAGTTTTTTCATAGGGAATACCAGTTTTGCATAGTGAAACATTTCCATTTTGTGAATTTCAATGGGTTTTGAAATCCCTGCTCGTTATTTGTAATGTAAGGCATTTGTTATGCGAGGTTTAACTGTATAGGAAACAGTGGAATTGCAGTAGCCTAGGGTGGCATCATATAACTGAGTCCAAATGAAGATGACAGTGTCACCTGCACAGGTATTTTCTGACTTAATTTGTTTCCAATGTTGGAGCTCTCACCATCTTTCAAGGCAGTTAGTTCCACTGTCATAGAGCTATAACCGTTAAGAGTTTTTTTTTTAAATATTCAGCCTGTATCTGGTTTCCTTTAGTTTAAGCTCGTTATTACGTGTCCTGTACTCTGAGATGACTGAGAAAAGATCTCTCCCCTCCTCTTTATGAGTATTTGAAGAGTGCTGTTATATCCCCTCTCCATCTTCTTTTCTCAAGGCTAAACATTTCCGATTACTTCATCCTCATATGGCTTGGTTTCCAGCCCTCTGATCATCCTTCTTGTCCTTCTCTGTACCTGATCTAATTTGTTTGCATCTTTCTTAAGCGTGGTGCCCAGAATTGGACGCAGCACTCTAGATGTGACCTAACTAGTGATGAATAGCTCTTATATGCTCTCTTACCTCCTCCTAAACACAAATGCTTGTAATTCCCCCCAACTCCTTTTCCAGAGTTTAAGTTGTAGTTAAAAAATTGACCTATCTACACTCCGCATCTTTATCCTTCCTCTTTTCCTCCTATATTCATTTCATTGTTTTCTAGTGTCTGATGGTTTTTGTCCAGATGGTTATTGTCCTTTTATTATCAGTTTATCTTCTTTCTTTGTTTATTCTTACAACACTAGCAGTGAGCAGGAGGAACAGAAACACACAATAAACATTCTCTCCTTACTTTGTCCTGCTTCCTTCTATTCTTCTAGGCATGGGCTGGGCCACCTGCCCAGTGTGCCCTCACCTCTGGCACCCTGCGGTGCAAATAATTATTTTATTATTTTATCTGCCTGGTGTGCTGCACTTTAGATTAAGCCATTGCTCCAAGCTCTCTCTTTCAGCTTGGAGCAATGGTTTATTCCAGAAGAGTAGCGTGCCTTGGCGGGGCCCCATATAAAAATTTGTTTGGGGGCCCTTAGGAAGGGCCCCGTATAATTGATACGGCAGATATGGCGGTAGCTATGCCTCTGGTTTATTCTAAAGTGCTGTGTGCTGGGCGGAGCAAGCACGGGGCAGTGACCAGGCAGTTTCCGGGGGCAGCCTCCCCCCCCGTCCCTTGGTCACTACCCCTCATCCCTGTTCAGCATCCTCCCATGGTGCACAGCACACCCTTGCTTCTCTCCTAGTGTGAATGATTATCTGAGTTCAAAGTTCAAGTGATATGGTGGTAAGGTTTTTGTTAACTGCCAGGACCAGAGAAACAGATGACACACTTATGCTACTTTTTTGTGCAGCCATAGAATAGGCAGCTTGTTGAAGGTATGTGGTTGTCAAGTCTGTTTCATAACCAAGGCTCTTGTGTTCTAAACAGGTGGACAACAGGTAAACCTCTCTCAATTATTCCACCTTAGCATTCAGGACAGCTGAATGCATTCTGATCCACTCTGCCACATACTTTTGCAAGGGACAAGTACCTTAAGAAGATAAATGTGTGCTTGTGTTGTAGGATCAATAATATTAAAGTGGAAGTATTAGATGATTACCGATCACTGCTCCACCCATTAGTAGGTAGCATAATTTAGCCAGGAGAAATTTAGGGATTGAAATCAATAAGAGTCAACGCGTGCAGGAAATTATTTCTATCCCCAAAGGCTTAGCAGCAGCACTTGGAACATTATATTATAAAGGGAACTCACTGTGTTACTCTTTACTTCCTTGCAACATAATTGTATATTGCTGCTCTGACTAAGCAAACAGTTGGTTATGTTGAGTGTTATTAATATGTTTTGTTACCAGCAGGCTGGAAAAATAGAAGGAAATAGACTCTGGCTCTGACTAGTGGCTAATTCTGATATTGAACTTCTTCTTTGCATCCTCTTTTACCCCTTCGAGTGTCCAGGGGGATAAGAAGTTCTTGCTCTGGCACTTCTAGCAACATCTCCAGACATTATTTGGAACAATGTTATTGAACTATGACAGCAAAAGCAAAGGATACTTTCCCTGCCATTTAGGATTGATAAAGGAATGAATAAAACCTGAAAATCTCCTGTGAAACAGCTCTAAAAATGTATTTTTAAACTTTAAAAGTAACATTTAAAAATATCTAGCATCTACTCTTTACTCATTACTCTTTTCAAAAAGCATTGTAAATTATTATATAACCCATAAACTCAAAACTACCAGTTTTAAGTAGTGTAATTTCTAAGATCCACTTAAAAGTGGCTCCAATGAGTGGAGAAAACTCTACTGTTAAGACAAACTGAATCTTTAGATGGGGTAGGTGGCTACTTCATGTGGATGAGGCCAAATTTGAGAAGGACAGAATGATGTATCCCATATAATTGGTCCTACATTGTCTTCAACTAGACTCTGGCCCCACAGGTGTAGTACTCAGTAGGTGAGTACTTTTTTTGTATAACTTGTGTGAGCTTAGCCACAAGGAATGAGAGAAGAAGATGTATCTCAAGAGATTGCTTACATTGTGCATATTCAAAATAGATTTAGTAGTAAAAGTTCTGTAATGAAAGGGGTGCACAAAGAATTTGGACCAAAGCATAAAAACATTGGGAGAAATTACTAAAAGTTTTTTCTCATTTCCTTTAACAGTTGTACCTCGCTTAAAGAGCATAATGTGTTCCACAGGATTGTTCTTTAAGCGAGTTTGCTCTTTAAGCAAAACACCATTGTAAATGACCAATTGTGACTTCTGGCGAGGAGGATTGTGAACCCCAATTTATTTGTTAAGTGAGTTTTTGGTTGGTTTTATTTGTTAAACGAAGCAAACATTCAGAGAAAAAAATCTGTTCTTTAAGCGACTTACTCTTTAAGCGAGGCACTCTTTATGCGAGGTTTTACTGTATTTTATTTATTCACATTTATATATCGCCCTCCTCACCGAGGCGACCCAGGTCAGTTTACATCTCATAAACATACCCACATAACAATAGAAAACATTCCTAAAACCTCAGATTTAAAATTATAAAATATTTTAATTTTTTTTAATTAAAAAAATCAACGAATTATAACAAATTAAAAATTAAAAGCTGGCACTTAAAAATTACAAAATTAAAAGATTAAGGGAGAGAGGGGCTCAGATCAACCAACGAGCTGGGGTCACTGTACCACCAAGACCCCATACCTGCCCCGCCAGCCATGTTTTTATATTCTTCCAAAAGGACAGCAACTCCATCTGGAGACATAGCTCTGTTGGCAAGAGGTTCTATAGGGCTAGAGTGGACACAGAGAAGGCCCACCTTCTGGTGCCAGATAGATGCACCTCTCTGGCTGATGGAACAACTAGAGAGCCTCTCCAGTCTACTCTGGCGGGTCAGACGGATCACTATATCAGAAGAGATCACTACAACAACAGATAATAATTTTATCCAAATATATTTTAGCTTCATTCACCGCCCCCTTCTGTAAGAAATGACAGAAATCTTACATTTTTATAAAGCATATGGAAGGGATGGGGGGGGGGAGAAAGAGCACTTTGATGTCACAAATTATTTGCAGCCAGCTATGTCAGAGATGGTGCTCCTACTAAAGTCTGTATCTGAGAATACGTACTTAGATTCACATAAATAAATAATGCTACTGGATTTCTGTGCCCAAACAGATTCTGTTATGTGATGATAGCAAATAAGTGTATAAAATAGAATGGTGTGGAAAGAAAGAGGATGAATGTTGGCCTACTTGTCTCTTGATCTAAAGAGCTTATCTTTCATTCCTGCATGTAACCTAGTTTATTAGCCTTGTGGAGAAAACCTGAAGAGTTTCCTACCTCTTTCAGCAAGTGATTCATTTGTATTGAGGCCACAGGAAAAAAAGTTATTGATTGATTGATTGATTGATCCGATTTGTATGCTGCCCACTCAGCATATGCCGACTCAGGGCGGCTCACAAAAATCACAACATATCAAACATTACAGTACAATAAAATATAACAACACAATAAAACACAACAATGCAATAAAATAACAATGCAATAAAATATAACAATACAATAAAAGGTAACAGTGCAATAAAACGTAAAAGACCAACACATACGTTGACAACTGTGGCAAAGGGACAATCATCTCCTGAATCAGCAACCAGCCCTCCCCAGATGTTCCTCCTTTCTCTGGCCGGGTGGGTAAGGGGCCACCGTCTGGTAGCAAGCAGTTTTGCAAAGCCAAACAAGCTACTGGCAGAGATAGAAAATGAACGTTACTAAAGATTTTCTTTCATTTGTTTTTCAGAACCGACCACTATAACAACAGGTAATCTCCCTTTTCCCCCAAAGATACTTTAGCTTCCCTCACTCCACCCCTCATGCAGAGAATGACTGGAATCTCCATCTTTATAAAGTTTATTGGGGGGTGGGGCAAAGATGCTGAGAACTGATTTGATCCCTTATAATAGTTTTAATATGTGATGAAATCGATGTTATTGTTGCTGAATAGCCGCAAGACAGTCAATTGTTTTTAGTTGTAAAGCCACCCTGTGTCTTCAGAGGAGGATGGGGTACAAATGAAATAAAAAATAAATAAAACTTTTGTGAGCTTAGCCACAAAGGCTGAGTAAAGAAGAGGCATTTCAATGCGCAACAGTGGCCACAGTATTGGAAAAGGTCAGTTTACATTCTAATTGCAAAATGGGCAATGCCAAAGCAAGGGAGTACCAGAGAAACATTTATTTCTGCTTCATTGAGTATGCTAAAGCTATTGATTGTGCAGATCATAGCAAACTGTGACAATTCCTTAAAGAGATGGGAGTACCAGACCACCTTACCAGCTTTCTAAGAAACTTGCATGTCGATCAAGAAGTAACTGACCTGGAGCAACCAAGTGCTTTAGAAGAGGAAAAGGAGTACAACAAAGCTGTTTGTTGTTACTCTGCTTACTTATCTTATATGCAGAGTATTTCATGCATAATACAGAGCTGGACAAATCACAAACCAAAATTAAGATTACCAGGAAAATACCAACAGCCTGAGATATGCAGGTGCCACCATTCTAATGGCAGGAAGTGAAGAAGATCTAAAGTACTTCTTGATGAGGGTGAAAGAGGGTAGTGCAAACTCTATTCAAAAAAATCAAGATCATGACATCCTGCTCATGCCCCATCAATCCTTGGCAAATAGAAGGGGAAGAAATGGAAGCAGTGGCTGTCTTTAATTTCTTGGGATCCAAGGTTACTGTAGACCATGGCTGCAGCCATGAAACAAACAAAAAAAATGCTTATCCTTGGGAGAAAAGATATAGCAAATCTAGGCAGCATAATAAAAAGTAGATACATCATCATGCCGACAAAGGTCTGCACAGTTAGAGCGATTGTATTCCAGATGGTAATATATAGCTGTGAGAATTGGAACACAAGGAAGGCTAAATGCAGAAGAATAGATGCCTCCAAACTATGGTGCTGGAGAAGACTCTTCAGAATCTGCTGGTTTACAGGAAGATCAAATCAGTCAATCCTAAAGGAAATTCAACCCTGATTGTTACTTGGAAGATCAGATACTGAAGTTGAAGCTGAAGCTCAAATACTTTGGCCATCAAATGAGAAAAGAGGACTCACTGGAGAATGTCCTAATGCTGGGAAATATTCAAGGCCAAAGGAGACAGGAGCACCCAACGTTGAGATGGTTAGACATTATCATTGACACAGTAGGTGTGGATCTGTGTAGGGGTAGATTTAGGAACAGTTGCCTAGGAGGTGGGTTTAAGCAGGATGCACAGAGGTTTTGCAGTCAACAAAAAGAAAATGAATGCTGGTTCTGTGACATGGACATGGTTCAGGTTTCAATAGTTGTAACTATCATTCAGGTATTTTATTTTATTTTTGAAGAATGGTAAATTCTATGCACTTTATCTGGCAAATGCAATGGCAGTAAGGAAGGGCATATGGGAACCGTGCCTTATCAGCTTTGGTGCCTTCAGTATGAAATAGCATTCCCTTTCAGCAACAATAGATGGCAAAATTAGCTCCAGTTCTGTGTCAAGCTAAACAATTACTTCCCAAAAGATACTGGACACGGAGAGTTCATGTTTTCATGATTACAGCTGTGATTTTGTTGTTTAGTTCTCAGTTAGGATTTAGAAAATATATAAGGTGAATAGAATGAGTAAAAATTAAAATGTAGTGAAGAAGTGTAAATAAGGAAAGTACTTGGGGGTTGCATGTGGCTCATGGGTATGGGGCCCTTTTGCCTAATTCAATTGATCACAATGAAATTTACATGTAGCAGAGAGTAGACAAAACAAAACAGCAAAAATGACAAAAAATGTTGTGGTACTTTAAAGAGTAACTCCTGTATTGCTTGTCCATTATATTTGTTGCCCTGCCCTGAAGTAGGCACAGAATTTGGATAATTTATTCTTTTTGGACTAGAGTAATTTTTGCATGATCTAAGCAAGTAAGTGGTTTCTTTTGACAAGACAGTAACTTATTTGAGCTTACCACAAGGACTGAGAGAAGTAGAGGCATCTTAACAGATTACTTCTGTTGTACACATTCAAAAGAGATTTTTCAGTACAAGTTCTGTAATGAAATGGGCAGCACAAACAATTTGGACCAAAGCATTAAAACATTTAGGAAAGTTATTAAACGTTTCCTCTCATTTGTTTTTTCAGGACTGACTTCTACAACAACAGGTAATCACCTTTTTACCGAAAGATACTTTAACTTCCTGCACCCGCTCCCTTCATGCAGGGAATGACAGAATTGTTGCCCTTTATAAGTTGTGGAGAAGGAGGAGTATTTTGAGGAAATCTGAGTTTGTTATGTTGGGTGTTATTAAAGCAAGCCGGTAGTGTATTTCTGATATTTAACTATGGAAGCAAAAGCAAAGAAACTTTCCCTGCCATTTAGGACTGATAAAGGAATGAATGACACCTGAAAATTGCTTGTGAAACAGATCTAAACATATCAGAAAACAAAATAAAGTAAACAAAATAAAATAAAAATTAAAAACTCTGTAGCACTTTAAAGACTAACTGCTATATTTTTATTGTTAGCTTTCGTGGATCAAGTCCACTTCTTCACACAAAGAGTGAAACTTACAGGCATGGTTTTTATACACCAAATTCAGGGGGCCAAAGGGAGAAGGGTCGGAAAACAAACAAAAACACTGTACCTGGTTACTTTCTCTTTTGCTAAAGAGAATTGGGAAGCCCAGAAACAGCTTGGATTGGGTCCTCTGATCTCCCTGGAGCAGGCAGGGAAGTCAGAGAGCCCAAAATTCTTAAAAAAAACAAACATCCTTTTTTTAATATTCAATTCAGGCTCTCTAACCTCCCTGTTTGCTCCAGGGAGATCAGAGGACCCAATCCAAGCTGTTTCTGGGCTTCCCCGACGTCTCCAGCCAGTGGAGCAAGCCAAAACATCAGAGTTCGAACCCTGACATTTTGGCTTGCTGCACTTGCCGAGGATGTCGGGGAAGCCCAGAAATAGCTTAGATCGGGTCCTCTGATTTCCCTGGAGCAAGCAGGGAGGTTAGAGAGCCTGAATTGAGTAAAAAAAAAAAAAGGATGTTTTTTTAAAAAAGAATTTTGGGCTCTCTGACTTCCCTGCCTGCTCCAGGGAGATCAGAGGACCCAATCCAAGCTGTTTCTGGGCTTCCCCAACATCCAAGGCCAGTGCAACAAGCCAAAACGTCAGGGTTTGAACCCTGACGTTTTGGCTTGCTCCACTGGCTGGGGACATCGGGGAAGCCCAGAAACAGCTGTAGATAGGGTCCTCTGATCTCCCTGGAACAGGCAGGGAAGTCAGAGAGCCCAAAATTGGTTTTAGAAAACAGACTTTTTAAAACCCATTTCAGGCTCTCTGTAGATCAGGCTCTCTGCCTGCTCCAGAGAGATCAGAGGACCCGATCTACAGCTGCAGGGTGGCTGGGGAAGCTGACGGGGACTCCCTGTTGGTTTCCCTAGCCACCTGCCCTTGCCTCCGCAGCTGTGGGGTGGCTGGGGAAGCCAACGGGAGAGCCCCCCGTCAGCTTTCCAGACACCCCACCCCTGCCTCCGTAGCTGCAGGGTGGCTGGGAAGCTGAACGGAGAACCCCATTCAGCTTTCCAGCCACCCTGCTGCTATGAACAACTGTATCGGATAACGCTAACAGATCGTTATCCGATGCAAAATTTCTTTAGAAATTTTGCATTGTTATCCGATTTTAGCGTTATCTGATGCAGTCATTATCCGAGGTATTACTGTATTTGATTTCTCCTGTCTCCCTTTCAATCCTAGTTTTGTAATTTCTTTGTTCCAGAATTGTAACTTTCAGGTCTTGAATAGAGTGTCCAGTTAGATTGAAGTGGTTTGAGACAGGTTTCTCTGCGTTGCCATTCTGGATGTCTGATTTGTGCCCATTAATTCTTTTGCGTAAAGATTGTCCTGTTTGTCCTACATAAAGCATGGGTGGACATTTTTGGCAAGAGAAGGCATAAATCACATTGGCAGAAGCACAAGTAAAACTGCCTTTAATGTTGTGTGTGGTGCCATTGAGTCCAGTAATGCTGTTTCGAGAGCGAATGTGGGAGCATAGTTGACATATGGATTTGCAGCAGGGTCTAGTTCCCATATCTGCTCCACTTCTGTGTAGTCTGTTGTGTTTCAGTAGTTGTTTGAGATTGGAGGGTTGTCTAAGCAAGTAGGGGGTCTGTCATCAAGGGCTTTGGAAGTGAAGCACTCTTGTCCAAGATGGGTTGGAGATCCCTCATTATGTATGTGAGTGGTTTAAGTTGAGGGCCAAAGGTGACAACTGTGGTTTGTGATTGCTTTCTCTTCTGGTCTCTGATATTAGTGAAGGGTTTCTGAGTCATTATCAGATTTGATACACAGATTGCTATATGATTTTATATATTATATTACAACCTTCCTCCCAATTCTCTTTAGCAAAACAGAATGTAACCAGGCACAGTGTTTTTGTTTGTTTTCTGACAGGCAGGTCAAAGGTTGATCAGAGACCAGAATGGGCTTTCTCAGCAACCTTGAGATTAAAAGGGAGTCATTTAGAGCTAATCTGAATAATCTATTGTTGCTAATGACTGTGTGAAGCTGTATTGTTGTCTTTGTTTGACTGTCATCTTGCTTGACCACACCCTTCTCCCTTTGACCCTCTGAATTTTGTGTATATAAACCATGCCTGTAAGTTTCACTCTTTGTCTGAAGAAGTGGACTTGATCTATGAAAGCTAACAATAAAAATATAGCAGTTAGTCTTTAAAGTGTTTTTTATTTTACAGTATTTTCATTTTGTTTATTTTATTTTGTTTTCTGATATGCCTGAACCACAGACTAACGTGGCTACTATTCCAAAAGATCTAAAAATGTATTTATTACTTTAAAAAATAAAATTTAAAATACTGTATCCAACTTAAACTCACTAAAAAAAGCACTGTAATTTATTACTTGGCATTGGAGAAACAAATCCCATTGATCCTCCCTCAGTAACAGTGTGATATTCAGTCGCTTCGGGGCTGGATGGGAATTTTTGCATGACCTCTGTTGGCTCTTGAAGTCATGGTTTTTCCCGCCCATCCCATACTGTTGCTGTAGGTTGAGTTTTTGCTGGAGGTTATTCCAGTCACTTTGGCGGCTAGTGCAGGTGATTTTAATCAGAATGGCCAGTTTAGCTATTTGGTTGGGGTCCCAGTTAATTTGGGACCTCAGACAGCACTATCACTTGGGGTGCCTCACGGCTGTCCGCAGCCCTGGAACAGGTGATCAGGAAGCTTTACCAGCTTTCTGGTCGTATAACTTGTTCCCACTGTTGGACACAGTGCTGGTCTGCCTGCAGAGCTTTTCTGCTGTCCCTATTACAGTATTTGGGATCCAATCTGGTATTGACCTGAGTTATTATCTTGCACCTGCACTACTTAGTGCCCAGTGCAATACTTTGCAACATCTTATTTTGGATTAATAAAGTGGCCCATGTTTGAACCAATAACATGTGTCTGTCTCTTCACTCTGGGTTGGTGGGCAATGTCTAATAGAGGAGCAGGCCTTTATAGTATAAATTAGCTATGCAACCCAAGTTTGTATTTTTTAAAAGCCTACTTTATAAATCATAACAAGTTCATGAATGACAAACTAGTTTCTGCTTTCTTTTCAAGATCTCCGTTTGGTGAATGGACGTCATAGTTGTGAGGGCCGTGTTGAAGTCACTATGAATTCCATGTGGGGAACTGTCTGTCATGATAATTGGAACCTGAATAATGCGGATGTTGTATGCAGACAGCTTGGATGTGGACATGCCCTTTCAGCTCCAGGATCAGCATATTTTGGTCAAGGCTCTGGTCCAATTCTCCTTGATGATGTTAGCTGTAGAGGGAACGAAGCCTACCTTTGGGCATGCGGTCACAATGGCTGGGGAGTCCACAACTGTGGTCATCATGAAGATGCTGGTGTCATCTGTTCAGGTCCTTTCCATTAGTGTTATATAAATATTTAAGTTTCAGAATGTGCATTTATTTTTTGAAAGGTCATCTTGATGAAGCAGTGTACACATTCAAATTCCACTCTTTAATTTTGTTAGCCAATAGAGTCTTCAAATTTGTCACTAGTGATGGAAGACTGATCTACACTGTCCCTTTTGGAGAGGGCTGGTATTATCTAAATACCATCTAGACCTCAAGTGACCTTAAATTTCTGCTGTCAATTTCTGATATCATGAAGTGGCTTTTAAGAAGCTGCTGGCAGTTGAATCTGGATCTGATTGTGATAAACTCTGGCATCCTGAAAAGATGGGGTGGTGGTGGAGTGCCTGTTAGAAGAAAGTTTTGTATCTTCCCACTTTTGCAATTGAAAAGGGGATACTGTATTTAGAGCTAATCTGAATAATAACCAGAGGTGATCTTCTACTGCCAGTTGTAAAAAGCAATACAGTATTGATTTGCATACTTATTTGTCATGCTGACCAATTACTCTGTGCTTCTGTATCTGATGTATATAAGTTGATGCCATGAAGTCTCACTCCCATATCTGATGAAGTGGACTTGATCCATGAAAGCTCACATTAAAATATAACAGTTAGTCTTTAAAGTGCTACAGCACTTTTTTGTTTGGTTTATTCCTTGATAGGACAGAAATTACAAGACTGTCCCCTGAATCTAGATTCTTTTTTTCCAGTCAAAGTCTCAAAGAAAAAAAAGGAGGCTTTGAAATCTTAGCACTTTTATAAGCAACATTTAATCTTGGTTTGTATTCTGGATACCCCTCATTCCAGTTTATTTGGAGGCAAAAAAATTCTGAGAATAAAATCTCTTTAGGAATTGATTTAACACTGTATGAATATATGGCAAAGCAAAAATCTTGTATGAATGGCATGTAAAACAAAGTTACTTTGAACAAATCGGTGTCTTCTAGTACAGTACTGATAAAATACTTGTTAGATTGATTCCACAAATTGATCCTAACCTTTTACTAATGACAGGATTTCTTGAGTCTGGGTCCAGACTCAAGAGTAGGAAGGAATGGCTGACAAGCTACATGTGGTTTGAAAGTGGGATTTACCAGCTTCCACCCCAGAAAGGATGGCCATCCACACCCCATATATGCCAGAAAGATTCCTGGAAATGTTGGGCAAAGACTCTTCCTCCTTGTCAATCATGAATCATGTAGGAATGTGATGCCATTTCAGCAAACAGTATCCAAACAGATTCTGTTATGTGATGATAGCAAAGAGGTGTACAGTCAAACCTTGCTTAAAGAATTTAATTCGTTCTGCAAGGCTGCTCGCTATGCAAGTTTTTCGCTATGCGAGTTTTTTCACATAGGGAAAATTCCTATGGAAAAACTCGCATAACAAAAATTTCTATGGGAAAACTTGCATAGCAAAAAATTTTCGTCATGCGAGTTTTCCCCATAGAAATGCTCGTTATGCGAGTTTTTCCATAGGAAAAGTCCGACTTGCATAGCAAAAATTTTCGTTATGTGAGTCAGATCATTTTTTGAAAAACCTGCTCGTTATGCAAGTTTTTCGCTAAGCGAGTCACTCGCTAAGTGAGGTTTGACTGTATAAAAACAAGCTCATGGCAGAGATAGAAAGTGAAAGTTACTAAAGGTTTTCCTTCATTTGTTTTTCAGGACCGACCATTACAACAACAGGTAATCTTCCTTTTACCCAAAGATACTTTAGCTTCCCTCATTCTACCCTTCACGTAGAGAATGACTGAAATATCCACCTTTATAAAGTTTATTGGGGGGGAGGGAGACAAGGATTCTGAGAAACTGATTTGATCCCTTTGATCAACAGACAGAGCTCCTGCCCTTCCGGAAAGGCCTTAAAACTTGGCTGGCAGGACAAGTTTGGGGATCCAAAAATACCGGATCCCATGTTGGGTGGCTTATCAGATGAGACAGCCACCCTTTGCTCTTACCTCCTTACTCCTGTCCTGTTTTTTAACAATGTTTGTAATTTTATAATTTGGAATTGTTTTTTAGCTTATCTTTTAATATTGTATTAATTCATATTTTTAACTGTTAATAGGGTATTGAATATTGTCCTGTGGTCTCCAACTATGTATTTTTAAATTTGTTATGTAAGCCGCTCAGAGTTGGGTTTTTACCCGATTGGGGCGGGATAGCAAGTTGGAAGAAATAAATAAAAAATAAATAAATAGTTTTAATATGTGATGAAATTGATGTTATTGTGGCAGAATAGCTACAAAACAGTAACTTTTGTGAGTTTAGCCACAACGGCCGAGTGAAGAAGAGGCATCTCAATGGATTACTTCTGTAGTGCTTATTCAGAAGTGATTAAGCAGTACATGTTATGTAATGAAAGGGGCAGCACAAACAACTTGGACCAAAGCATAAAAACATTTGGGAAAGTTACTAAAGGTATTATCTCATTTACTTTTCAGGAGACACTTCTAGAACAACAGGTAATCACCCTTTAACCAATGATACATAAGCTTCCCCCACCCCACCCCTCATGCAGGGAAAGATAGAATTGTTGCACCTTTATAAGGCTTATGGGGAAGAAAAAAGGAACATTCTGGGGAAATCCAATGATACCTTAGATTAACAGTTTTTAAAAATTTGATGAAATTCTTGTTCCTGGCTGGAGAGATCAGTTGATTAGGCATTTGGCTGCACTGCCAGAGGTTGGGAATTTAATCCTCCACTGGGCATTCTAGGATATAAGCCACAAGTGTAGTTATGGGCAAGCTGCCCAGTCCCAGGTTATTCCCAGGAGAAAAGAATATTAAACCACTGTATACCTAGAAAACCCTGGAACAGACTTGAAGTCACATTCTTAACGTTACAAAATTATTAATTTTTGTGGGATAATCAGTACAGAAGTACTGGATAGAATGATGGACTAGGACTCAAGAGGCCTAGGTTTGAATCCCTGCTCAGACATGGAAGATCACTGGAGAAGTGTAACTGGTAAAATCACTCTTAAATGTCTCACTTACTTGAAAGCCTTACTATTCTTTGTGTGCGTTGTCAAGTTATTTCCAACTTATGATGACTTGATGAACCTCCATATTGTCTTGTTCTCAACAACCATGGGATAAGTTAGATTTGCAACCCAAATTCGTATCTTTTAAAATCCTACTCATAACAAGTTATTATATGACAACCACTTTAATTTATGGTGATGCTCTGAACCTCTAAATTGTCCTGACTTCAACAACTGTGCTCAGCTCTTGTAAAACTCTCAAAACCCAATTCTCATTTACTCTTCCTCTTTTCCTGCTGCCTTCTACCTCTCCAAGCATTATCATTTAGGAACAGTTGGCTAGGAGGTGGGTTTAAACAGGATGCACAGGAGATTTGTTGTCAACAAAAAGAAAATGAATGCAAGTTCTGCAACATGGATATGGCTTATGTTTCAATAGTTGTAACTATCATTCAGGGATTATTTTTTTTTTTTTTTGAAGAATGGTAAATACTATGCACTTACTCTGGCCAATGCTATGGCAGGAGGGAAGGGCCTATGGGAACCGTGCCTTATCAGCTTTGGTGCCTTCAGTATGAAATGGCATTCCCTTTCAGCCACAATAGATGGCAAAATTAGCTCCAATTCTATGTCAAGCTAAACAATTACTTCCCAAAAGATACTGGACACGGAGAGTTCATATTTTCATGATTACAGCTGTGATTTTGTTGTTTAGTTCGGTTAGGATTAAGAAAACATATAAGGTGAATATTATAAATTAAAATTAAAATTTAGTAAAGAAGTGTAAATAAGGAAAGTAATTGGGGGTTGCATGTGGCTAACAGGTATGGGGCCCTTTTGCCTAACTTAATTGATCATAGTGACATTTACACAGAGCAGAGAGTAAACAAAACTAAACAGCAAAAATATTGACAAAAATGTGTAGTACTTTAAAGAGTAACTCCTGTATTTAAATGTGAGCTCACATTTAAATACAGGAGTTCTCATTTAAGTTGCCACAACATTTGTTTATCTTTTTTTTTACTCTTTTGTTTTGTTTACTCTCTGTAATGTTTGCACAGACTAACACAGCTACCACTCTAAACACTTCAGTTATGAAGGTTTACACATAGGTTGAGTTAAGGTGACTTAACTATTTCAAATACCTGTATGAATAAATATTGTTGTACCCACAGAAAGTTACACTTGTGGTGGCGACTTATTCTCATCCGGATGGCTCAGTTCCCCCTACTATCCAGGAAATTATCCAAACAATGCAAATTGTATATGGACTATAAGAACTTGGAGCAATTTCCGAATCGACCTCAGATTTGCAAGTATTGAGTAAGTAATAGGAAAGATAACTTTACAAGCAAAACAGAATTTTAAAATTGCAACACATTAAATGCATAAAAAGTTTATTTATTTGATTGATTTATGTTATTAAGAAATTGATTGGGTGGTTTGCTCATTGTGTTATGTATATGCATAATTAACATAAATGTGTTATATATCCCACCAGAACCCCATAGAGAGGCATTTAAAGATTTATTATCTTGCCACCATCATTCTTTGTTTTGTTGGCTCTTTGTCCCCAATTGGTCCATTACCTTCTACGTTCCATGTTTGGTTATTATTTTTAGTGGTGTGGTTTCAGTTTGATTTTTCATTGGGTAGGACAGGTTGATTTTACTGTTATTAGTGAGAACGAAGCTCACTTAGTGGCTTAGTGATTAAGGCAGTGAGCTGGAGACTGGAAGGTCAGGTTTCAATACCCAAAAGCTGCACTTGGAGATATGAAAGGGGCCTCTTTCGAGCATCCCCTAAAAATCCTTTCAACCCAGAGTAATAGCTGACACAAAATTATTATTAGTGAAGATTAGGTCCAGGATAGTTGATTCTATTACCACTTCTTTTACCTTTTAGAAGACAAAATTATCAAACCAATGAGTGATTTATTAATCTTGCATTCTTGAAAAAGTTTGACTTCCAACATGTGTATCCAACCATGTTTATAATCTCTCCCTCTCTCTTAATGTTTGGTCATTTGTTTGACAAAGACATGATCCAAGATATCCATCAGACGTAGAGCTCTTTACCAGTAAGGACAATGTTTCCATTTAATTTCATTTTACGCAAATGTTCTCAAGCAGCCTCCTAAGCTTTCCATGTTTCAGTCCATGGAGACATAATTGCCTCTTACTCCATTAATATTTGTTCTCAACATATTTTCTCCGCTGTTTTTGGACTAAAACTCCCAAATCCCTTACAGTGCTGGCCAAGATTTCTGACAGCCATTGAGTAGCAGAGTCTAAAGGATTAAATCCTTAATAGATTTAGAGACATTCTCAATTGAATAAATTAATCAGTGCTAAACCAAGAACATTTGGTGGGTAAGAAATGCTCAACAAATAAGTTGCAATAATATATGGGTTTCTTGTTTTTATTTCAGAACAGAATGCAATTATGATTACGTTGAAATCTATGATGGGTATCTCTATTCAAATCTCCTTGGACGTTTTTGTTCTAATTCCAACCAAACATTAACTTCTACATCAAATATTCTCACAGTGTGGTTTCATAGTGACTCTTCTGTGACCAAAAGAGGCTTTAAAGCCTTCTTCTCTTCATTTTATATGCCAGTTGGTGAGTATGCACAGTTGCACAGACCTCTGAGTATGTGAATCTAGATCACAGTTGGGTTTTGATCCTTTACATTTATTTTCTTTTAAAAGGAACATGCCTTTACATTATAAATTAGAATTAAAACCCAAAATTTATGTGTCTGATAGAAAGAGTCACAAGTTATTCAATATGGAGTTTCTAAGTTTCTTAGACAGTCTTAGACTGCAGCTTTGCTTTGTGCAAAGGCCTCATTTTTTGTCTGTTTTGATTATCAAGCAGGTGTGTTTAGTAGAAGCTTCTCAAAGCTTCAGGCCTATGTTTTGTCTTCTTCTCCAGGCCTGGAATGTCTGCTTGCATCAACATCCAGAGAGTGGGAACACCAGACTTTGTTATGTTTATACAATCCCTAGACTCTGATTGGCCATATGCTAATTAGGAGAGCCAAGCTCATATTCTTTCCTATAGACACATGGGTTTGAGAGTTGGTGAGAATTTGGGGTTTCCCAGTGTTACACCACCGAAGGGAGAGTGGGATTCTAACACCTGAGTCCTTACTCCAACCCAAGCTAATCATGCTTAGTTAGATTAGTCAGGTTTTCCTTTTGTTTGAGGGGGAAGGTCTGAGTGTGGATTTTCCTATCTGTACTTTTTGATTAGTATTGTTTTGCTGGATTTTCTTGTATTCTGAATCAATGAATGAACTGCTATTTCTACAATATGCTTAGAGAACAATAAACTATTTTGCTTCATCCAAACATCTGTTTATTGGAGGAGGGGGTATGAAAAGAGCTAAGCCACAAGCCACATGCTACCACATACATTTTAATATTACTCTCCAAAATACTGTCTGGGCGGCTTTTAGGTGACCTGTACTGGGAGTCTTGGGCTGAGAGAGATCAGGGCAAGGGTCTGGCTGAAACCTGTCACGGTCTGTTTGAGTAATTCTTCTGTGCCTTCTGGGCATGGGCTTACTGATTAATGCAGTAAATTGCATATCTGGCTATGGACGTAGGCTTTGAAATTTCAGCATCTTTGCAAATAAAACTTAATCCTTGTTTGTATCTGGGTACCACTTCCTCCAGCTTATTTGGAGGCACCTTTTTTTTCAAAAGAACATATTCTATGTCTTCTAGTACTGATAAAATGCTTGTTTGACTGATGCCACAAATAAGACAATCTTCCTAACGTTTCACTAATAACATGATTTCTTTAACCCAGGATCAGTCTCTGGATAATGGGGGAGAGACTAGCAAACTATAGATGATTAGAAAGTGGGGCTAACCCACTTTTTTCACAAAGGATTCCCATGCACACACACTATATATGCCACAAATATCTCTGGAAATGCTGGGGAAAGTTCTTCCTCCAAGTCAATTAGCCATTACAGCACCACATGCATCCAGACGGATTGTGTTATGTGATGATGGCAAAAAGTGTAGAAACTTCAATGGTGTGGAAACCAATGTTAGGTTGCTTCTCTTTGGATGTGAAGAGCAAATCTTTCTTTCCTGCATGTAACATAATTTTGACTAGAGTATTTTGTTCAAAATCCTGAGTAGATGAGGATTTTATTCTGACCAGACAGTAACTTGTGTGATGTTAGCCAGAAGAACTGAGAGTAGTAATGACATCTCAACAGATCACTTCTGTTGTGCATATTCAAAAGAGATTTAGCAGCAGAGGTTGTGTAAGGAAAGGGGCAGCACTAACAATTTTGACCAAAGCATTAAAACATTTGGAAAAGTTACTAATGGTTTTCTTTTATTTGCTTTTCAGTACATCCCACTACAACAACAGGTAAAAACCATTTTGATCACAGAAACCTCAGATTCCATTACCCAATTGTTCCTGCAGGAAAGACAGAAACTTTGACTCTATATAAAACTTATGGGGAGAAAGACATTCTGATCCATTAGATTAACAGTTTTAAAAATATGATTAAATCAATGTTATCATAGCTGGGTTTGGTTTCTGGCACTGGAGACATAGGTTGGGGGTAGAATTCTCCATGGGGAGAATTCCGGGACAGAAGCCAGTCTGTGTAATCATGGGCAAGCATGGCAGTTCAAGGGTACTCGAAGGAGAAAAGAATAGTAAATCAATTTCTACCTAGAAAACCCTGGAAAGATCTTGAGGTCACATAATTAATTGGTGTGTGTGTGTCATTGGGTAGAAAGATAGACTAGGGAAATGGTGGCGGACCTATGACACGTGTGTCAGAGGTGGCACGCAGAGCCATCAGTGGGAGCATACAGAGCCATTGCCCCAGCACAGAGTTTGCCCTTCCCATCTGCCCAGAAGCCAAATGGCAGCTCTTCCTCCCTCCACCAGCACAGTGTTCAGATGGCCCCTCTGACAAGGAGTCCAATGGGGGCACCTTCTCCCCTAGCACATAGTTTGTCCCAACGCTCTGCACAGCAGACCAATGGGAGCACTCCCTCCCTCCTCCAGCACATTCGCCCCAGCCCTCTGTTTGGGCACTCAATCTCTAAAAGGTTTGCCATCACTGGGATAGGGTATTGGGTAGAATGATGGACTAGGCCTCAAGCAGACTAGATTTGAATCCTTGCTCAGCCGTGGAAGAGCACTGGGGGACTGGAATTGATAAAGTCACCCCTTAAATATCTCACTTACTTGGAAGTCCTAACGTTACTGTTGAGTGCCATCAAGTCATCTCCGATCTATTGCAACTTTATGAATCTTCAAATTGTCTTCTCCTAAACAACCCTGCTCTGCTCTTCTAAAACTCTCAAAATCCATCTCTCATTTAACTTTCCTGTTTTCCTTCTGCCTTTCACCTCTCCCAGCATTATCGTATTTTCCAGAGAATCTTGGCTTCTCATGATGAAGCCAAAATAGGACAGCCCTATTAGGGTCACCATAAGTCTGACTAGGTGGCATATAACATAACAAATTGATATCCTTAGCCAGGTGGCTGAGTTTTAGAGTTTTATACCAATACATGAAAATTGTCAATTACAAGGTCATTATATATCCACTTTTATACATATTTAATTAATATGCATGCATCTAGATATCTTTTTAACTTCAGTGAGTATATATTTATGTTGTACTTATTGTTTACATTGTCTATTTATTTTTCAGAGTTAACAACATTGCCTAATAGAGGTAAGGTAGATATGTTTGCTATTGAGCTAGAGTAAAGGATTTTGTTTCCACATTTGTAAAGCATATTAAAACAAAAAAATTTCCCAGATCATTAATGATTCTTACAAATATATAAAGCTAACTCATGGCTTACTATGATATGAATTAGTTATATTCCTTGGTGTCCTCACTAGTGAAAGGCTGGGGACTACAATGGAAAACCTGACCATTCAAAGACAGAATAGAATTGATTTTAACTTCACATGTAAATAACATCAAATTCTAGGCCAATAGGATGTGTGGGCCGATGAGGATATGAGCAAAGGCATGTGAGGTTCCCCTTCCTCGAAAGCCAGTCAAAGATGAGATGGCAAGACTGAACATCAATATCCTGGGAATCTGTGAATTAAAATGGATGGGAATGGGTAAATTTAACTCTGGAGACCATTATATCTACTACTGTGGGCAGGAATCTCTTAGAAAAAATGGAGTGGCTCTTATAGTCTATAAAAGAGTGAGGAAAGCAGTAATGAGATACACTCTCACAAACAACAGAATGATCTCAATCTGAATCCAAAGAAACCCATTTGGTATCACAGTAATTTAACTGTGTGCCCCTACCACTGATGTAGAAAAGGCAATGGCAACTAGATTTCTGAAGACCTACAACGCCTCCTAGAATTGACATTAAAAAAGGTCTTTCTCCTTACAAGGGACTTCTGTAGTCCCAGTATGGGTAGAGGATACATTTAGGAACAGTTGGTGGAGGTGGGCTCAGTCAGAAGGCACAGGGGTTTGGCATCAACAAAAAGAAAATGAATGTCGGCTCTGCAACAGGGATGTGGTTCGTACTTCAACAATTGCAACTGCCATTCAGGGATAGTATAAATAAAAATGAAAATGTGGTGAAGAAGTGCAAATAAGGAAATGGGAAGGCCATACATAGAACTCGAGAGCTGCATGTAGCGCACAGGTGTGGGGTCCTGTACCTAATTCAATTGATCACAATGTCAGTTACACATAGGTTGATTGAAAGTGACTTAATTATCTCAAATACCTACAGAAATAAAGATTGTTATACTATCTTCTACTTCGCAGTAAATTACACTTGTGGTGGTGATTTTTTCTCCTCGTCGGGATCGTTCAGTTCTCCCTTCTATCCAGGAAATTATCCAAACAATGCAAATTGCACATGGACGATAAGAACTTGGAACAATTTCCGAATCAACCTTACATTTCCAAGTATTGAGTAAGTAATAGGAAAGGTAACTTTACAAGCAAAACAATGTTCAAAAATTGCAACTCATTTAAATGCAGAAAATGTATACAGTAATACCTCATATAACATTAGTATCGAATAACACTAAAATCGCATAACATTAAGGAATCTGGGGGGAAGAATTGCATCAGATAACATTAAGATCCTATGGGATGCTTCAGATAACAACCGCTAAAGCCTGTGTGGTTACAATGTATCTCTATGGATCCCATAGGATTTTAACATGCATCAGATAACACTAAAAATCATATAACACCAAGACTTGTGGAACCAGGTTTTAGTGTTATATGAGGTTTTACTGTATTTAATATTTGCCAGCATATAAAATGCATCAGCAGATATGGCACACATTGTATTTATATACATTTTTAAGGAAAACATAATTTTCTACATTTTTCATGAATTTCAAAAATGTTTTATTGTACTAATTTTATATTTATTTATACAGTATTTACAAAAATATATAACTAGAAAACACCGTAGTTGCGTATCTTTTAATCTTCATCCTCAAATCCCAGAAATTCATCTGTAGAACTCCACCTGCCCTCCCAGGCTCAGGAGCCTTCGTGACAGCCGGCAGGAGATGACAGGGAGCGGAGGGGAGCCCATCCTATAGAGAGGCATTTAAAGATATATTACCTTACTGTGGTCTTTCTTAGTTGTTTGTAAACCCCCTCCCCCCAAATTGGTCCATTGCCTTCTGTATTCTATATTTGATTAGGGATGGTGATGGTGATGGTAGGGAATGTGATTTCAGTTTGATTTTTCAGTAGATGCAATGGGTTGATTTTAATGTTATTTGTAAACCACCCAAAATGTGGTTATTCGCTAAGTGGCCAATATTACTATGCAACCAAGTAACCAAACAATCAATCATAGAAAACATAAAAGAGTCTTTACCTCCATGCATTTAATGTACCAAGGAGGAAAACAATATTAAATGCACCACTGACTGATTAGTGAATGTTTTCTTATTGACTTAATAGTGCAACAATAGCGTGTTGTGGCTCCACAAGGTGAGCTCAACAGCATTGTAAGGGACAAGAGGAAGTAGAGGTGGCTTTCTCAGAAACTTCCTTACTCACCACTTTTTCAGTGATGAGATGACAAAAATTCTACTACCACGCCATGACGTCACGGACGCCATGGGCGTGGCCAATGTCATGATGTCATGACGTCATGGCCGAAGCCGACGTCATGACGTCATGACGTTGTGGGCGGGGCCAAAAATAAAAATAAATAAAAAATAAAAATAAACACACACACACACACACCTCCCTCTCAGCCCACCCACCCAGACACAAATAAATAAATAAATAAATAAAATAAAAACAACCATCCACCCAAAACACAAATAAATTACCCCTCGCTTACCTTTCTTGGGACCCGGCACCCCGACTGCGTCCACAACTGCCACCGCCGCCGCCAGAGCTGCCTGCACCCCTGTGGTGTCGTCCTCGGGCTGGTACCATTTTAGCACGGCTCCGGCCACGGGCAGGGGTGGCTGGCAGCAGTGGCTCCAGCCACAGCTGCCGAGCCTCCCTGGGCCGTCCCCATGCCGCATCGCCGCCGCCTGCAGCTTCCTCCTCCGCCAGGCGCCGCAGCCGGGCTAAAAAGGGACCGGCCCAAGGAGGAGGCCACACCACAAAGATGCAGCCAGTGGCAGCTCTGGCGGCGGCGGATGGCGGCTGCAGGCACCCAGCCTACAGGCGCCCGGTGGAGGAGGAAGCGGCAACGGTGCACCGCGCCGGGCGTCCCCAGGGCATGGGGCTTGTCGGCAGCAGACGGCCCAGGCAGCCCTCAACGTGCCACGGGGGAGGTGCCCTCCTCAGAGGGCTGGTGCCGCAGCCGCAGCCACCGCTGTCCTGAAAGCTCTAAAACAATTTTTTTAAAATTGGAGCTAAAATGGCTCCAATTGACTGCGCATGCGCAGAAACTCAATCTGACGCATGCGCAATGCATCAGATTGAGTTTCTGCGCATGCACAGTCAATTGGAGCCATTTTAGCTCCGATTTTTTTTAAAAAAAATTCTTACGGTGAGGCGTCCGGAACCGGACGCCTCAAAAGTGGACTCCCCTCCCGGGAGGGAACCCACAGGGAACCCGGGAGGGAACCCACAGGGAACCATCTGGAACCGGGGACATCCCATGCACTTTTTATTGTCAGATAACCTACTTTTTTCTTTGATGGACAACTTCCTTCAGTACCTTACCTTTAAGAATGAATCCATTATAAATACCATTCCCTTTGAGTACCCTTTGAGCCTACCTAATATTTCTTTAAATATACTGAAATCAGCATTCTTCATAATCAGGGCACACATCCACCTAAACTGAACTTTACCGTTCTACCTATCATGGATTCTTCCAGTAACGTTACCATTACTTTCCCTATGATGACCTGTTGTTCCCTATTGGTGTGGATCAGATCCTTGACTTGGATACCATGGAGTCATTATTCAGCAAAGATGCCACACATTGGTAGACATCTCCACAATGTCATTCTGCACATGAAAGTGGACCTGAGAAATCAAGTCCATCTGTGTGCAATTTTTAGCCATTTGGATATCATGTCACCCGCTGGTTGTGTGGACACTGATGTGTCTACTCCGCTTTCACCTTGCCCAGGGGATCCAAAGGGAGGACACTTTAGTGAGTTTTAGCCCCAGCCTAACATCATTGACAGAGAGGGCCAACACTGCCTAGTTAGACCACTCAAGCCCTGGCGCCTTGACAAGACTCTCACCTATCAGATCCAAGATAGTTAATTCCGGTTCCACTTCCTCTACTTTTTAGAAGACAAATTTACCAACCAAGTGAAGCATTTATTAATCTTACATTCTTGACAGAGTTTGACTTCCAAAATATACCAGTGTCCAATCATTTTATTATTTCTTTCTTATTAATGTCTGGCAATCTGACTGACAAAGACACAATCCAAGAAGTCTATGAGACCTAGATGTCTGTAGCAGTAAGGACACTGTTTCCCTTTCCTTTTATTTTTACCCAAATGTTCTCAAGGATCAGGCCTTTCATTGTTCAATTCATGGATTTCTCTTCTTTCCTTCCTGTTTGGAGCCTTCCTTTTGAACCTACCATTAACTTCCAGTGACTACATTCTAGAAGTAATTGCCTCTCCCACCACTTGTTTTTGGCAACACCTATTTAATAATACTTGCCTTCCTGTGTTTCAGGCTCAAGTTCATCTAGAACAGTGGTTCTCAAACATAGTTCCCAAGATGTTTATGGACTAAAACTCCTAGAAGCCTTCATCATTGTCTGTGTTGGCCAAGACTTCTGGCAGTCATAGAGTAGCAGAGTATAAAAAGATATAATCAAAGGCAATAGCTATCAAATCAATCAATCAGTGCTAAACCAGGAACATTTTTGGGGAAACAAATGCTCAACAAATAAGTTGCACTTATATATGGGTTCCTTGTTTTTATTTCAGAACAGAATGCAATTTTGATTACGTTGAAATCTATGATGGGTATCTCTCTTCACATCTTCTTGGACGCTTTTGTTCTGGTTCCAACCAAATACTAATGTCAACATCAAATGTTCTCACAGTGTGGTTTCATAGTGACTCTTCTGTGACCAAAAAAGGTTTTAATGCCTTCTACTCTTCAGTTTATATGCCTGTTGGTGAGTATACACCAGGAGTTCACAATCTTTTAAAGCTGGGGGGGGGGGTCATGTTACCTTAGACAACTCCGGGGACCAGATGGCCATTTTATCCTTCTCCCCACCGACACTTTCTGGTCTGGTGGAGGCATGGGGCCTCCACATGAAATGGGGCCGTTCGCCACTTCTGGCCCACAGGGCACAGATTGAAAATCCCTGGTATACACAGTTGTACAGACTTTGAATATGTGAATATAGCTGGAGTTTAAAAAACAACAACAAGAATCTTCTGCCAGCAAATGATTTGTTAGTATTAAAAAAGACACAATGAGCCTTTTATTGCAAAGCCAATCAAGCGAATGGCAGAGAGAGAGAGAGAGAGAGAGAGAGAGAGAGATCTCCACTTCCATTGTCAACCTGTTGCATGTGTAGCCACACCCTCAGGATTGCACAGAGTTTGGGCAGTTTATTCTTTTTGTACTAGAGTAATTTTGTGCTCCCTGAGCAAGTACGTACTGTACATTTTTGTCTGAGCTTAGTCACAAGGGCTGAGAGACGAAGAAGCATCTCAACCGGTTGCTCCAGTTTTGCATATTCAAAAGAGATTTTGCAGTACAAGTTGAACTAGAAGTTCTATAATAAAAGGACCACAAGAAATAATTTGGGCCAGAGCATTAAAACATTTGGGAATTTTACTAAAGGTTTTCTTTCATTTGCTTATCAGTACATCCCACGACAGCAACAGGTAATAACACTTTTGACCCAAGAAACCTCAGATTCCATTACCCAATCCCTCCTGCAGAGAAAGACAGAAACCTTGCACCTTATTGGTTGAACAGAAGGAACATTCTGAGGAACACATTAGATCAAATGCTTTAAAAATATGATGAACCCAATGTTATAGCTGGGAAAGGTATCTGGCAGTGGAGGCAAAGGTTGGGAATAGAATTCTCCACTGGGAGAATTCCAGGAGAGAAGCCAGTCTGTGCAATCATGGGCACGTTTGCCAGTCCAAGGGTACTCCAAGGAGAAGATACTAGTAAACCAATTTCTACCTAGAAAACCTTGGAAAGGACTTGAGGTCACACTGCTGTGTTGTGTTATTGGATAGAATGATGGACTAGGGCCATGGTGACAAACTTTGGTACTCCAGGTGTTCTTGGACTTCAATGCCCAGAAGCCCAAGTCTCTATTAATCCACACAAATGGATTTACTACGTATGGATTCACAGAGACTTGGGCTTCTGGTAACTGAAATCCAGGAACACCTGGAGTGCCAGGGTTCGCCTGCTAGACAATGGTGGCAAACTTTAACACGTGTGCCAGAGGTTGCATGTAGTTTTTATGCAAGTTTTTCACTAACTGAGTCGCTTGGTAAGCGCGGTTTGACTGTATAATAACAAGCTAGTGGCAGAGATAGAAAGTGAAAGTTACTAAAGGTTTTCTTTCATTTGTTTTTCAGGATCGACCAATACAACAGGTAATCTCCCTTTCACCCAAAAATACTTTAGCTTCCCTCACTCCACCCTTCATGCAGAGAATGACTGAAATATCCAGCTCTATAAAGTTTATTGGGGGGGGGGGGGAGACAAGGATTCTGAGGAACTGATTTGATCCCTTATAATAGTTTTAATATGTGATGAAATTGAGGTTATTGTGGCTGAATAGCTACAAAACAGTAACTTTTGTGAGCTTAGCCACAACGGCTGAGTGAAGAAGAGGTATCTCAATGGATTAATGCTTATACAGAAGTGATTAAGCAGTGCATGTTATGTAATGAAAGGGGCAGCACAAACAACTTGGACCAAAGCATAAAAACATTTGGGAAAGTTACTAAAGGTTTTATTTCATTTACTTTTCAGCACCAACTGCTAGAACAACAGGTAATCACCCTTTAACCAATGATACTTAAGCTTCCCCCACCCCACCCCACCCCTCATGCAGGGTATGACAGAATTGTTGCACCTTTATATGGCTTATGGGGAAGAAAAAAGGAACATTCAGGGGAACTCCAATGATACCTTCGATTAACAGTTTTTAAAATTTGATGAAATTCTTGTTCCTGGCTGCAACCCAAATTCGTATCTTTTAAAATCCTACTCATAACAAGTTATTATATGACAAACACTTTAATTTATGGTGATGCTCTGAACCTCTAAATTGTCCTGACTTCAACAACTGTGCTCAGCTCTTGTAAAACCCGCAAAACCCAACTCTCATTTACTCTTCCTCTTTTCCTGCTGCCTTCTACCTCTCCAAGCATTATCATTTAGGAACAGTTGGCTAGGAGGTGGGTTTAAACAGGATGCACAGGAAATTTGTTGTCAACAAAAAGAAAATGAATGCTAGTTCTGCAACATGGATATGGCTCATGTTTCAATAGTTGTCACTATCATTCAGGGATTTTTTTTTTTTTTTTTGAAGAATGGTAAATACTACGCACTTACTCTGGTCAATGCTATGGCAGTAGGGAAAGGCCTATGGGAACCGTGCGTTATCAGCTTTGGTGCCTTCAGTATGAAATGGCATTCCCTTTCAGCCACAATAGATGGCAAAATTAGCTCCAGTTCTATGTCAAGCTAAACAATTACTTCCCAAAAGATAATGGACACGGAGAGTTCATGTTTTCATGATTATAGCTGTGATTTTGTTGTTTAGTTCGGTTAGGATTTAGAAAACATATAAGGTGAATATTATAAATTAAAATTAAAATTTAGTAAAGAAGTGTAAATAAGGAAAGTACTTGGGGGTTGCATGTGGCTAACAGGTATGGGGCCCTTTTGCCTAATTCAATTGATCATAGTGACATTTACACAGAGCAGAGAGTAAACAAAACTAAACAGCAAAAAAATTGACAAAAATGTGTAGTACTTTAAAGAGTAACTCCTGTATTTAAATGTGAGCTCACATTTAAATACAGGAGTTTTCATTTAAGGTGCCACAACATTTGTTTGTCTTTTTTTACTCTTTTGTTTTGTTTACTCTCTGTAATGTTTGCACAGACTAACACAGCTACCACTCTAAACACTTCAGTTTTAAAGGTTTACACATAGGTTGAGTTAAGGTGACTTAATTATTTCAAATACCTGTATGAATAAATATTGTTGTACCATCATCTACTTCACAGAAAGTTACACTTGTGGTGGCGACTTATTCTCATCCGGATGGCTCAGTTCCCCCTACTATCCAGGAAATTATCCAAACAATGCAAATTGTATATGGACTATAAGAACTTGGAGCAATTTCCGAATCGACCTCAGATTTGCAAGTATTGAGTAAGTAATAGGAAAGATAACTTTACAAGCAAAACAGAATTTTAAAATTGCAACACATTAAATGCATAAAAAGTTTATTTATTTGATTGATTTATGTTATTAAGAAATTGATTGGGTGGTTTGCTCATTGTGTTATGTATATGCATAATTAACATAAATGTGTTATATATCCCACGAGAACCCTATAGAGAGGCATTTAAAGATTTATTATCTTGCCACCATCATTCTTTGTTTTGTTGACTCTTTGTCCCCAATTGGTCCATTACCTTCTACGTTCCATGTTTGGTTATTATTTTTAGTGGTGTGGTTTCAGTTTGATTTTTCATTGGGTAGGACAGATTGATTTTACTGTTATTGGTGAAGACGAAGCTCACTTGGTGGCTTAGTGATTAAGGCAGTGAGCTGGAGACTGGAAGGCCAGGTTTCAATACCCAAAAACTGCACTTGGGGATATGAAAGGGGCCTCTTTCAAGCATCCCCTAAAAATCCTTTCAACCCAGACACAAAATTATTATTAGTGAAGATTAGGTCCAGGATAGTTGATTCTATTACCACTTCTTTTACCGTTTAGAAGACAAAATTATCAAACCAATGAGTGATTTATTAATCTTGCATTCTTGAAAAAGTTTGACTTCCAACATGTGTATCCAACCATGTTTATAATCTCTCCCTCTCTCTCTTAATGTTTGGTCATTTGTTTGACAAAGACATGATCCAAGATATCCATCAGACTTAGAGCTCTTTACCAGTAAGGACAATGTTTCCATTTAATTTCATTTTACGCAAATGTTCTCAAGCAGCCTCCTAAGCTTTCCATGTTTCAGTCCATAGAGACATAATTGCCTCTAACTCCATTAATATTTGTTCTCAACATATTTTCTCCGCTGTTTTTGGACTAAAACTCCCAAATCCCTTACAGTGCTGGCCAAGATTTCTGACAGCCATTGAGTAGCAGAGTCAAAAGGATTAACTCCTTAATAGATTTAGAGACATTATCAATTGAATAAATTAACCAGTGCTAAACCAAGAACATTTGGTGAGTAAGAAATGCTCAACAAATAAGTTGCATGAATATATGGGTTTCTTGTTTTTATTTCAGAACAGAATGCAATTATGATTACGTTGAAATCTATGATGGATATCTCTATTCAAATCTCCTTGGACGTTTTTGTTCTAATTCCAACCAAACATTAACTTCCACATCAAACATTCTCACAGTGTGGTTTCATAGTGACTCTTCTGTGACCAAAAGAGGCTTTGAAGCCTTCTTCTCTTCATTTTATATGCCAGTTGGTGAGTATACACAGTTGCACAGACCTCTGAGTATGTGAATCTAGATCACAGTTGGGTTTTGATCCTTTACATTTATTTTCTTTTAAAAGGAACATGCCTTTACATTATAAATTAGAATTAAAACCAGTGATGGGATGTCCCCGGTTCCAGACGGTTCCCTGGAACTGGTAGGACCAATTCCGGAGGGTTCCCCGTGAGGGGAGTCCACTTTTGGGGCGTCTGGTTCCGGACGCCTCACCGAAAGAATTTTTTTTTAAAATCGGAGCTAAAATGGCTCCAATTGACTGCGCATGTGCAGAAACTCAATCTGACACATTGCGCATGCGTCAGATTGAGTTTCTGTACATGCGCAGTCAATTGGAGCCATTTTAGCTTCAATTTAAAAAAAATTGTTTAGAGCTTTCAGGACGGCGGTGGCGGAGGCGGCACCAGCCCTCTGAGAAGGGCACCTCCCCTGCGGCACGTTGAGGGCTGCCTGGGCCCTCCGCTGCTGACAAGCCCCATGCCCTGGGGACGTCTGGCATGGTGCACCGCTGATGCCTCCTCCTCCGCCGGGCACCGGCCTGTGGGCTGGGTGCCTGCAACCGCCGCCTGCCGCTGCCGGAGCTGCCGTTGGCTCAGTGGCGTAGCGTGGGGGCAGGGGGGGAGGATGCCTCGGGCAGCGGCTTTCAAGGGGCGGCAAAATGTCCCCTCCCCACCCTTTTGCTGGTGAGCGCCCCGCGTGCGCTTCGCAGCTTGCAGGCGAGGAGGAGAAAAAGGTTTTTTTTTTAAGGCGGACAATTCAAGGAGGGGCCCGCCCGCCCGGCTGGCCATCGGGGGCTCTCTTGGCGGGCGGCCCACGAGCGCGCGCACGCTGCTCGCCTCCGCCCGCCCAGCCACCCACCCAACTTGCCGTGAGACGGGGCGCTCGTCGGGGGTGGGTGGGTGGCGCCGTGGCAGGGAGCCCCTGGCAGCTGGCTGGGCAGGAGGAGGTGGGTAGCGTGCGCGTGCACGCGGGCCGCCCGCCAGGAGAGCCCCCAACGGCCAGCCGGGCGGGCGATCTGCCAGAGGTGCGCTCGTCGGGGGTGGGTGGCGGACGGCCCCTGGCGGGCGAGCAGACGGAGGTGTGTGGTGCGTGCGATATCGCGCGCGCGCCGCTAGTCAGCAGGGGGCCGCCTTCTGCCTGGGCCGGGGAGGGGGTGGCGGCAGCGGCGAGCTGGGGGGGTCCCAAGAAAGGTAAGCGAGGGGTAATTTATTTGTGTTTTGGGTGGGTGGTTGTTTTTATTTTATTTATTTATTTATTTATTTGTGTCTGGGTGGGTGGGCTGAGAGGGAGGGGTGTGTGAACAATAAACTAGAGAACAATAAACTATTTTGCTTCATCCAAACATCTGTTTATTGGAGGAGGGGGTATGATAAGAGCTAAGCCACAAGCCACATGCTACCACATACATTTTAATATTACTCTCCAAAATACTGTCTGGGCGGCTTTTAGGTGACCTGTACTGGGAGTCTTGGGCTGGGAGAGATCAGGGCAAGGGTCAGGCCGAAACCTAACTGTCACGGTCTGTTTGAGTAATTCTTCTGTGCCTTCTGGGCATGGGCTTACTGATTAATGCTGTAAGTTGCATTCCTGGCTATGGACGTAGGCTTTGAAATTTCAGCACCTTTGCAAGCAAAACTTAATCCTCATTTGTATCTGGGTACCAATTCCTCCTGCTTATTTGGAGACAACTTTTTTCAAAAGAACATATTCTATGTCTTCTAGTACTGATAAAATGCTTGTTTGACTGATGCCACAAATAAGACAATCTTCCTAACGTTTCACTAATAACATGATTTCTTTAACCCAGGATCAGTCTCTGGATAATGGGGGAGAGACTAGCAAACTATAGATGATTAGAAAGTGGGGCTAACCCACTTTTTTCACAAAGGATTCCCATGCACACACACTATATATGCCACAAATATTTCTGGAAATGCTGGGGAAAGTTCTTCCTCCAAGTCAATTAGCCATTACAGCACCACATGCATCCAGACGGATTGTGTTATGTGATGATGGCAAAAAGTGTAGAAACTTCAATGGTGTGGAAACCAATGTTGGGTTGCTTCTCTTTGGATGTGAAGAGCAAATCTTTCATTCCTGCATGTAACATAATTTTGACTAGAGTATTTTGTTCAAAATCCCGAGTAGATGAGGATTTTATTCTGACCAGACAGTAACTTGTGTGATGTTAGCCAGAAGAACTGAGAGTAGTAATGACATCTCAACAGATCACTTCTGTTGTGCATATTCAAAAGAGATTTAGCAGCAGAAGTTGTGTAAGGAAAGGGGCAGCACTAACAATTTTGACCAAAGCATTAAAACATTTGGAAAAGTTACTAATGGTTTTCTTTCATTTGCTTTTCAGTACATCCCACTACAACAACAGGTAAAAACCATTTTGATCACAGAAACCTCAGATTCCATTACCCAATTGTTCCTGCAGGAAAGACAGAAACCCTGAATCTTTATAAAACTTATGGGGAGAAAGGCATTCTGATCCATTAGATTTACAGTTTTAAAAATATGATTAAATCAATGTTATCATAGCTGGGTTTGGTTTCTGGCGGTGGAGACATAGGTTGGGAGTAGAATTCTCCACTGGGAGAATTCCGGGACAGAAGCCAGTCTGTGTAATCATGGGCAAGCATGGCAGTTCAAGGGTACTCGAAGGAGAAAAGAATAGTAAACCAATTTCTACCTAGAAAACCCTGGAAAGATCTTGAGGTCACATAATTAATTGGTGTGTGTGTGTGTCATGTGTGTCAGAGGTGGCACACAGAGCCATCAGTGGGAGCATACAGAGCCATTGCCACAGCACAGAGTTTGCCCTTTCCATCTGCCCAGAAGCCAAATGGCAGCGATTCCTCCCTCCACCAGCTCAGAGTTCAAATGGCCCCTCTGACAAGGAGTCCAATGGGGGCACCTTGTCCCCCAGCACATAGTTTGTCCCAACGCTCTGCACAGCAGACCAATGGGAGCACTCCCTCCCTCCCCCAGCACATTCGCCCCAGCCCTCTGTTTGGGCACTCAATCTCTAAAAGGTTTGCCATCACTGGGATAGGGTATTGGGTAGAATGATGGACTAGGCCTCAAGCAGACTAGATTTGAATCCTTGCTCAGCCGTGGAGGGGGACTGGAATTGATAAAGTCACCCCTTAAATATCTCACTTACTTGGAAGTCCTAACGTTACTGTTGAGTGCCATCAAGTCATCTCCGATCTATTGCGACTTTATGAACCTTCAAATTGTCTTGTCCTAAACAACCCTGCTCTGCTCTTCTAAAACTCTCAAAATCCATCTCTCATTTAACTTTCCTGTTTTCCTTCTGCCTTTCACCTCTCCCAGCATTATCGTATTTTGCAGAGAATCTTGGCTTCTCATGATGAAGCCAAAATAGAACAGCCCTATTAGGGTCACTATAAGTCTGACTAGGTGGCATATAACATAACAAATTGATATCCTTAGCCAGGTGGCTGAGTTTTAGAGTTTTATACCAATACATGCAAATTGTCAATTACAAGGTCATTATATATCCACTTTTATACATATTTAATTAATATGCATGCATCTAGACATCTTTTTAACTTCAGTGAGTGTATATTTATGTTGTACTTATTGTTTACATTGTCTATTTATTTTTCAGAGTTAACAACATTGCCTAATAGAGGTAAGGTAGATATGTTTGCTATTGAGCTAGAGTAAAGGATTTTGTTTCCACATTTGTAAAGGATATTAAAACAAGAATTTTTTCAGATCATTAATGATTCTTACGAATATATAAAGCTAACTCATGGCTGACTGTGTTATGAATTAGGTATATTCCTTGGTGTCCTCACTAGTAAAAGACTGGGGACTACAATGGAAAACCTGATCATTCAAAGATAGAATAGAATTGATTTTAACTTCACATGTAAATAACATTAAATTCTAGATCAATAGGATGTGTGGGCCGATGAGGATATGAGCAAAGGCATGTGAGGTTCCCCTTGCTCGAAAGCCAGTCAAAGATGAGATGGCAAGACTGAACATCAATATCCTGGGAATCTGTGAATTAAAATGGATGGGAATGGGTAAATTTAACTCTGGAGACCATTATATCTACTACTGTGGGCAGGAATCTCTTAGAAAAAATGGGGTGGCTCTTATAGTCTATAAAAGAGTGAGAAAAGCAGTAATGAGATACACACTCACAAACAACAGAATGATCTCAATCTGAATCCAACGAAACCCATTTGGTATCACGGTAATTTAACTGTGTGCCCCTACCACTGATGTAGAAAAGGCAATGGCAACTAGATTTCTGAAGACCTACAACGCTTCCTAGAATTGACATTAAAAAAGGTCTTTCTCCTTACAAGGGACTTCTGTAGTCCCAGTATGGGTAGAGGATACATTTAGGAACAGTTGGCTAGTAGGTGGGCTTAATCAGAAGGCACAGGGGGTTTGCTGTCAACAAAAAGAAAATGAATGTCAACTCCACAAAATGGATGTGGTTCGTACTTCAACAATTGCAACTGCCATTCAGGGATAGTATAAATGAAAATGTGGTGAAGAAGTGCAAATAAGGAAATAGGAAGGCCATACAAAGAACTCAGGAGCTGCATGTAGCCCACAGGTATGGGGTCCTATACCTAATTCAATTGATCACGATGCCAGTACACTTAGGTTGATTGAAGGTGACTTAATTATCTCAAATACCTAGATAAATAAATATTGTTATACTATCTTCTACTTCACAGTAAATTACACTTGTGGTGGTGATTTTTTCTCCTCATCGGGATCGTTCAGTTCTCCCTTCTATCCAGGAAATTATCCAAACAATGCAAATTGCACATGGACGATAAGAACTTGGAGCAATTTCCGAATCAACCTCACATTTCCAAGTATTGAGTAAGTAATAGGAAAGGTAATTTTACAAGCAAAACAGTTTTCAAAAATTGCAACTTATTTAAATGCAGAAAATGTATATTTACTATTTGCCAGCATATAAAATGCATCGGCATATAAGACACACTTTGTTTTTATACACATTATTAAGGAAAACAATTTTCTACATTTTTCATGAATTTCAAAAATGTTTTATTGTACTAATTTTATAGTTATTTATATTTACAAAAAAAATATAACTAGGAAACACTGTAGTTAGGTATCTTTTAGTCTTCATCCTCAAATCCCAGAAATTCATCTGTAGAACTCCACCTGCCCTCCCAGGCTCAGGAGCCTTCGTGACAGCCGGCAGGAGATGACAGGGAGCAGAGAGGAGCCCATCCTATAGAGAGGCATTTAAAAATACCTTAGTGTGTTCTTTCTTAGTTGTTTGTATCCCCCCCCCCAATAGTCCATTGCCTTCTGTACATTTGCGTAAAATGAAATTAAATGGAAACATTGTCCTTACTGGTAAAGAGCTCTAAGTCTGATGGATATCTTGGATCATGTCTTTGTCAAACAAATGACCAAACATTAAGAGAGAGAGGGAGAGATTATAAACATGGTTGGATACACATGTTGGAAGTCAAACTTTTTCAAGAATGCAAGATTAATAAATCACTCATTGGTTTGATAATTTTGTCTTCTAAAAGGTAAAAGAAGTGGTAATAGAATCAACTATCCTGGATCTAATCTTCACTAATAATAATACTTTTGTGTCAGCGATTACTATTACTCTGGGTTGAAAAGATTTTTAGGGGATGCTCGAATGAGGCCCCTTTCATATCCCCAAGTGCAGCTTTTGGGTATTGAAACCTGTCCTTCCAGTCTCCAGCTCACTGCCTTAATCACTAAGCCACCAAGTGAGCTTCATCCTCACTAATAACAGTAAAATCAACCTGTCCTACCCAATGAAAAATCAAACTGAAACCACACCACTAAAAATAATAACCAAACATGGAACATGGACTTGGATACCATGAAGTTGTTATTCAGTGAGGACGCCACACATTGGTAGACATCTCCACAATGTCATTCTGCACGTGAAAGTGGACCTGAGAAATCAAGTCCATCTGTGTGCAATTTTTGGCCATTTGGATATCAGATCACCTGCTGGTTTTGTGGACACTGATGTGTGTCCTCCTCTTTCACCTTGCCCAGGGGATCCAATGGAGGACACTTTAGTGAGTTTTAGCCCCAGCCTTACATCATTGACAGAGAGGGGCAACACAGCCTAGTTAGAGCGCTCAAGTCCTGGCACCTTGACAAGGCTCTCACCTATCAGATCCAAATTAGTTAATTCTGGTTCCACTTCTACTTTTTAGAAGACAAAATTATCAACCAAGTGAAGCATTTATTAATCTTAGATTCTTGACAGAGATTGACTTCCAACATATACTAGTGTCCAATCATTTTTATTACAGTATTTCTTTCATTTTGATGTTTGGTAATCTAATTGACAAAGACATGATCCTTGATGTCTATCAGACCTACTGGTAGATATCTGTAGCAGTAAAGACACTGTTTCCCTTTGCTTTAATTTTTACCCAAATGTTCTCAAGGATTAGGCCTTTCATTGTTCAATTCATTGATTTCTCTTCTTTCCTTCTTTTTTGGACTCTTCCTTGTGAACCTACCATTAACTTCCAGTGACTAAATTCTATAAGTAATTGCCTCTCAGTCCACTTGTTTTTGGAAACACCTATTTAATAATACTTGCCTTCCTGTGTTTCAGGCTTAAATTCATCTAGAACAGTGGTTCTCAAACGTAGTTCCCAAGATGTTTATGGATTAAAACTCCTAGAATCCTTCATTATTGTCTGTGTTGGCCAAGACTTCTGGCAGTCATAGAGTAGCAGCGTATAAAAAGATACAATCAAAGGCATTAGCAATCAAATCAATCAATCAGTGCTAAACCAGGAACATTTTTGGGGAAACAAATGCTCAACAAATAAGTTGCACTTATATATGGGTTCCTTGTTTTTATTTCAGAACAGAATGCAATTTTGATTACGTTGAAATCTATGATGGGTATCTCTCTTCACATCTTCTTGGACGCTTTTGTTCTGGTTCCAACCGAATATTAATATCAACATCAAATTTTCTCACAGTGTGGTTTCATAGTGACTCTTCTGTGACCAAAAAAGGTTTTAATGCCTTCTACTCTTCAGTTTATATGCCAGTTGGTGAGTATACACCAGGAGTTCACAATCTTTTATAGCCGTGGGGGGGGGGGGGTCATGCTCCCTTAGACAGTTCCTGGGGCTGGATGACCATTTTGCCTGTCTTCCACCCCATGATACTTCCTGGTGTGGTGGAGGCATTGGGGGCCCCACATGAAATGGCACCGCGCACCGCTTCTGTCCCATAGTCCACAGATTGAAAATCCCTTGTATACACAGTTGTACAGACTTTGAGTACGTGAATATAGTTGGAGTTTATAAAACAACAACAAGAATCCTCTGCCAGCAAATGATTTGTTTGTATTAAGGGGGGAATGAGACTTTTATTGCAAAGCCAAACAATCAAATGGCAGAGAGAAAGAGAGAGAGAGAGAGATCCCCACTTCCTTTGTCAAACTGTTGCATGTGTAGCCACACCCTCAGGCATCCACGGAGTTTGGGCAATTTATTCTGTTTGGACTAGAGTATTTATTGTACTCTCTGAGCAAGTAAGTACATTTTTGTCTGAGCTTAGTCACAAAGGCTGAGAGAAGAAGAAGCATCTCAACAGATTGCTCCAGTTTTGCATATTCAAAAGAGATTTTGCAGTACAAGTTGAAGTAGAAGTTCTGTAATGAAATGACCACAAGAAATAATTTGGACCAGAGCATTAAAATATTTGGGAATGTTACTAAAGGTTTTTTTTTTCATTTGCTTTTCAGAACCCACCACTACATCAACAGGTAATAACCCTTTTGACCAAAGAAACCTCATATTTCATTACCCAATCCCTCATGCAGAGAAGGACCGAAATTTTGCACCGTTATAAAGCTTATGGGAGGAAAGAAAGAACATACTGAGGAGCTCAGTTAATATCTTACGCTTTGATTAACAATTTTAAAAAAATGATATTCTTGGCTGGATAACTCAGTGCAGTGATGAGGAATCTTTGCACTCCAGGTGTTCTTGAACTTTAATTACCAGAAACTCAAGTCAGCTCTCCTGCGGATCAGGGCATCTGAGAATTGAAGTTCAAGTACATCTGGAGTGCCAAGGTTTGCCATCACTGGTGAACCTTGGATCAGGTATCTGGCTGTGGAGCCAGAGGTTGGGAATTCAATTCTCCACTGAGCGTTGCTTGAGAGAAGCCAACCTGACAAGCTGGCAAATCCCAGGGTTCTCCCAGTAGAATTGAATAGTAAATTATGTATATCAAAAAACCTTGGAAAGAACTTGTGTACATCATACCTGACTTAAGGTCACAGAATTATACATTTTGGGGGGATACCCAGTGTGATGTACTGGATGGAATGATGGACTAGGACTGACATGGCCTCGGTTCGAATCTTTGCTCAGTCACAGAAGATTACTGAGGGAAAGGAACTGGTAAAGCCATTCCTTCAATATCTCACTTACTTGAAAGCCCTTTTGTTGATGTTGTGTGCTGTCAAGTTATCTCTGGCCTATGGCAACCCTGTGAATTTCCAAATTGTCCTGTACTCAACAATCCTGCTCAGCTCATGTTAAATTCTGGAAATCTATCTCTCATTTAGTCTTCCTTTTTTACTTCTACCTTCCACCTTTCCCAGTATTATTGTCTTTTCCGGTGAATCTTGGCTTCTCACGATGACTCCAAAATAGGACAGCCCTATTAGGGTCACTATAAGTCTGACTAGATGGCATGTAACACAACAAGTTGGTATCCCTAGTCAGGGGGCTGAGTTATAGTATTTTATAGCAATATAAGAAAAATGTGGATTACAAAGCAATTTATATATCCACCTTTATTTAATATTAAATAAATATACATAGATCTAGATAGGTTTTTAACTTCTATGAGTATATATTTATGTTGTATTTGTTGTTTATGTTATATATTTACCTTGCTGAGTCAGCAACATCTTCCAATACAAGTACAGTAATACCTCATATAACATTAGTATTGAATAACACTAAAATCGCATAACATTAAGGAATCTGGGGGGAAGAATTGCATCAGATAACATTAAGATCCTATGGGATGCTTCAGATAACAACCGCTAAAGCCTGTGTGGTTACAATGTATCTCTATGGATCCCATAGGATTTTAACATGCATCAGATAACACTAAAAATCATATAACACCAAGACTTGTGGAACCAGGTTTTAGTGTTATATGAGGTTTTACTGTACACTAGTACCTTGGATAACGTTAAGACTTGGTTCCACAAGTCTTAACGTTATCCAGTTTTTAATGTTGTGCGAGGCATTGATCGTACAATGTTACAAAAAATCCCTGTTCCCTTTCCGAAGAGGAACAGAACAGGAGTCAATCTGGTTTGCTTGGGGAGAGAAACACCCTTCCTCCAAGCAAACCGGTGATCTCAGCACTGCGAAGCGTACAGTGTTTGGGAAGGAGGATGGGGGCTGTCCGTCCTCCTTCCCAAATGCACCATCAGTATGTGTGTGTGTTTGGGAAGGAGGACAGGGGGCTGCCTATCCTCCTTCCCAAACGTGCTGCCGGTGCATGTGTGTGTTTGGAAGGAGGATGGGGGGCTGCCCGTCCACCTTCCTAAATGTGCTGCTTATGGCTTGTGTGTTTGGGAAGGAGGACAGGGGGCTGCCTGTCCTCTTTCCCAAGCACGCTGCCAGTGTACGCGTTTATTTGGGAAGGAAGACGGGGGGCTCCCCATTCTCTTTCCCAAATGCACGCTGTGCTCACCAGCTGGATTTGGTGAAGAATGGGGTCCGTTTCCAGTTTTTTCCTAAACCCAGTTGGCAATCGCATGCTGCACTTGCCAGCTGTGTTGTGGAAAGAATGGGGCATGCACCCTAGTTTTTCCCCAAACCTAGGCAGTGATCGCATACTGCGCTCACCAGCTGATTTGGGGAAAGAACAGGGTGAATGCCGGGGTTCTTTCCCAAACCCAGCTGGCGATTGCACGCTGCAGCAGTGTGGCTGGGAAGCTGAATGGGGAGCCCCCGGTCCACTTCCCAGCCACACTGCCACTATGAAGGGCACAGCGGCGGCATGGCTAGGAAGCTGAACAGGGAGCTCCTGGTTGGCTTCTCAGCCATGCCACCGCTACGAAGGTCTGAGCCTCAGTAAATCTCTGCCCCAAAGCCCTTAGGGCTGGTTTCAAGCCCTGTGGGCTTTGGGGCAGAGATTAACGTTAGGGAATTTGAGGCAAACATTTGCATCGCACAACATTAAGATAACTTTGTGTGACGCAAATATTTGCCTCAAATTCCCCAATGTTATCCGATTCTAGCGTTATCCAAGGCAGTCATCCCAGGCACCACTGTTATTTGAATATGTTTGCAAATTATATACAGTATAGGTTTTTGTTTCCACTTTTGTAAAGCATATTACAAATATTCTTTCTAAATCATTAATAATTCTTATGAATATATAAAGCTCAAGAATTATAAGATATTTTTCTCTACCAATTGCCCACTTTGAATATGGACCACCAGTACCCACTGTGGGTAAACTTTTCTCCCTTTTTCTAAAACCCATTGAAAATGTACAGCATTTATGAAACCTTTATGAAAATACATCCACCATTTTAAACTGTTAAATATTAAATATTCATATACTTGCTGGAAAACCTGGGGAACATAGTGAAAAGTAGAGATATCACATTGCAAACAAAAATTCATATAGTCATAGCAATGGTATTCCCGGTGGCAATGTATGGTTATGACAGCTGGACCATTAGGAAAGCTGAGCGCAGAAGAATAGATGCCTTTGAGATGTGGTGCTGGAGGAGAGTATTGAGAGTCCCCTGGACAGTGAGGAGAACAATTAGGTCAATCTGAGAGGAAATCAATCCTGACTGCTCCTTAGAAGGTCAAATTGTAAAGCTGAAGCTAAGGTACTTTGGACATCAAATGAGAAGAGAGGATTCCCTTGAGAAAGCCTTGATGCTGGGAAAGGTGGAGGGCAAAAGAAAAAGGGGGTGGCCAAAAATGAGATGGCTAGATGGTATTGTGGATACAGTGGGAACAGAGCTGGATGGGCTAAGGAAGATGGTGGAGGACAGAGGTGCCTGGAGGGCAGTGGTCTATGGGGTTGCGGAGGGTTGGAATCGACTGTGTGACTGAACAACAAAAAAGATGAAACCACTGTCTCTTGCTCTTCCATTGCCATTTAGCAAAATCATCTGTGGGATGTGCTATAAGCTATATATCCCCCCTCCCCCGGTGCCATCTCCCCTATAATTTTCCAGAAAATCACAGCTGTGGCTGAATCTTGTAATTATGGTGATAGGGAGGGCTGTTTGACAAAAATTGCTATTGAAAATCTGGTATTGGATAGGGCTTAGTTTGTTTAAGGAAGCGTCCAGAAGGTGACTGCTAATGCAGTTCCCCATGGGTTTGGAGAAGGAATTATTTCTCTGATAAACCCTGCAGAAGCTCCACTAGATGTCACCATCTTGTCTATAATTTTAAATGTAGAAACAACAGTCCTGGCATTCAAAACAAGGTTAAGAGGGAAAATTTTTAAACTTGTATCTCCCTGTACAATTTTATTTCAACTCGAAATAGAAGTTTAAAGAGGAGACAGTTAACTAGGGAGCTTTCACTCCTTGTCACATAGAGAAAGTCTGTGTAAAGCATAAACTTTACTCTTCAGACAGTCTTGAGGAGCCACCGACAAGAAAGTTCTGGAATGTCATTTAGGTGCCATTAAGAAAATATGTCTCTTTTTCCTGTTTTACTTGTTTTACTCATAATAAGCATGATCAATGAGGACTACAGGTAACTGCATTAACAGTTAGTTGTAACTTTCACTGACTAACAAGACTTGGCAGCAATATCTCATTATAAAGCAATTAGCTCCATATTTTGAAACCAGAGATGATTATATTATATTAGGGATCACTGCAACAAGTGGTTTAAATCCAACTGTTAGTTACAACTACTCTGAATAAATAGGACTTATTAGTCTTAAAGTAGAAACAGGTAAAAATCCATGTGTGTCTCTGCCTGATACACTACTAGCCATGTTGCCACTGTTATCATCAAAACTGAGATTTGAAGAATGGACCTCCAAAATTGTGTCAAACCCAAGAACTGGCAACCCTAAGACCTTAGGAATGACTTCTAATGAATAAATACCACATCTTCTGCTCATTTGTTGGACAATTCATTCTATTGTCCACATCTTCTGATATTATTACTTCATAAAAGCTAACCTATTTATTTGTCTTTTTGTGATTTGGACATATGTCTCAACCTTTATTGATTACATTGGCAGCATTTCATTTTGAGGGAAGAGGGAAAACATCTCTAGGTATTTCATCATAGAGTAGTTCTTTTAAAAATAATGGGCTCTAATCCTTGTAAAGGAGCTACTTAAAGGAAGTATCTGTCAATATTTGCAAAAATGAAAATAAAGAAACAGAATGCCAGCCTTCTTCCTGTTTGCCAAAGCTAGGGTAGATTTATGTTTTGTGCTTTCCAAATAAGTATATGAATGATAAAAGTCATTGTGACAATTTTAGGCACTGTACATTTCCTCCTTATATCTCTGTCAGAAGTGGAGGCGTATGTATGTATGATAAAGAACCTGATATTATTTTCCGCAAGAAAACTGCACATTAAAAAATAGGGTGACTTTTTTTTTATTACCCTATTGTAGGATTTGTCAACCTTGGGCCCCCAGATATTCTTAGACTTCAGTTGACAGAAACCCAAGTCGGTACACCTGCTGATCGAGGCTTCTGGTAATTGAAGACCAAGAACATCTCTTGTAAATCACAGGCTTAGTATGAGCCAACAGTGTGATATGGCTTCAAAAAAGCCCAGTGCTGTTTTAGGCTGCATTAGAAGAGGTCTAGTCTCCAAAACCTGTGAGATACTACTCCCCTTCTATTCAGCACTAGTTAGACTACATCTAGAGTAGGGCCTCCAGTTCTGGTCACCACACTTTAAGAAAGATGCAAACAAACTAAAGGAAGCCTTGAGGTGAGCACTTCTACACCAGAAGCATTCAAGAGAGAATTGGACAACCATTCTGTCAGATCTGCTTTGATCATAATTCCTGCCATGAGCAGGGGACTGGATTTGATGGCCTAAAAGGCTCCTTCCTAATCAGTTATGCTATGTTTCTATTATTTTAAGATGAATAATCACCTCTTGCCTAAAGGAGCTCTCCTCTTAATGGTGTGCTAATTGTATTATTTACTTTTGCCCATTTGATTTCCATTTTGACACTTCTATGACAGGTTGAGGGTTGGGCCAGCATTCACAAGAATATGGGAGCTACTGCACCTGGCCACGCCTTAGCGACTGACTGTTCTCTGTACACGAGGGTTGGGTTAATGATCCAATGTCAAGCAAGCCTGATTTCAGAATACCAGGCAAGGCTGAAAAGAAAAATACCAGAACACTGTTCTCAGAAATTAAGGCTGGATAGAACAATATGTTCTGGATTCAATAAATCATCAAATGTAAATACTTAGATGTACTTTGTACAGTTTTAGCCTGTCATATCCCCATTCTCCATGACAATATGTGTTCTGTGTTTTACATGCTTTCTTAGCTTTGACAACTAATTATTCTTGTGGTGGTTTCCTTGGACATTCATCTGGAACACTTCAAAGCCCACTTTATCCTTCCAACTACCCAAACAATGCAGACTGTATATGGGAGATACAAGTAGGAAGCAATTCCCGTATAACACTTGCATTCCGAAATTTAATGTAAGTAGAGTTCTAATACAGAGCAATGCCCACTTTTGGTATCAGAATCGATCTTAAAAATTTTTTTATTATGCATATGTAGTTTGAATGTATAATTTGTAAATGGGGTTAAGTTTCTGCTAGGAAGCAACATGTTCGAGTAGAGCTATCCAATGTCATTGTAGCTGAACCACAATGTCTTCCTGCTTCTCTGTACCACAAATTGGAGAAGCATGAAATTAATCGACTTTTACTGTCCTCTCTCTCTCTCTCAAAAAAAAAAAGGCCATTGCATTCTTTGTTCATCTATCACTTATATAACACATGAGCATTAAATCCTCAACTTTTGTATCAAGGACACCTTTCTTACCTTAAACCAAGGGTCCTCAACCTTTTTAAGCCACAGGCTGTATCACACACTCTCAGACTTTTGGTAGGCTGGATAGGTGCTGCCACCGCTGCTTTTGGCAAAAGTGGCAGAACCACCATGAGCCCCCACCACTCCACCCACACTGGCAGTGGCAGTTGGACATTCCCTAAGCCACCCACTGTTCCACCAACATTGCCACTGCTACTGACCACTCCAAGCCATACGCCACTCCCCCCTCCCTGCTTACCAGCCTGGAGGAGCTACATGGCACCAACTCATTTGGCCTGCAACTTTGCTCCAGCCACCACTTCTGGTTCCTCGTGTGCTGCCTCAAATCCTTGTCTCCTCTGCTTGGCTTGGTGTATCCCTGACTGTGATCCATTAGCAGGGCAGATGTTGTAAGCCTTACAACATCTGCCCTTGTATGGAGTACCGTTAGGGACAAGCCAATCCAGGAGGAGGAGACCAGATTGAGGAGGAAGAGGCAGAGGCTGGAGCAAGATCATGGGCCAGATGAGTTGGTGCTTCCGGCTGGATCCGGCCCACAGGCTGTAGGTTAAGAACCCCCATCTTAGACAGTTGAAGCAAATAGTTCATTTTTACAAAAAAGAGTGAAGTTGGGCTGAAGACTGTTTGGAATTTATCCTTTCTATATCTGTGCTTTTTCTTTTAATTCCAAGTGCATTGTAAAGACTTTCCCTGGGTGAGCTCTGATGATCACTCAGATTAAGCCATTTCTCAGTTCCAATTCATTGATCTAATTACTCACTTACTTCATTAAATATGTATGCAAAATGGGGCATTGTGCTAGTAAATGTCAGCAGTGGGAAAATAAAAGAGGAAGCGAAATGATTCTGTATTAGCATTTGTCTACTGTCAGCCCAATAGCAAAAGCAAACAGTGTGTTTTCCCAAACAACTGGTATTGCCACCAATAGCATTCAGTCCCTGACAAGGCACTCATTACCTAATGAAGCACTTGATCTGAAAAAAAGTTTGCCCAGCCATGATCTAAGAATAATTGTAAGCATCTTATACTGAATTGCAGAAACCCGAGAGGAAATGTATATCTTTTGATTTAAAGGAAAAAGAGAGCAGCATATAAATCAATAATAATAATAATAATAATAATAATAATAATAATAATAATAATAATAATAATAATAATAATAATGAGAATAATAATGAGAATAATAATGAGAATAATAATGATGGTGATGGTGATGGTGATGGTGATGGTGATGGTGATGGTGATGGTGATGGTGATGGTGATGGTGATGGTGATGGTGATGGTGATGGTGATGGTGATGGTGATTTAATTGCAAATCTTGATTCTGCTTCATGACAATTAATTAATGTATAGGCAATGCAAACCATGTCCATGTTTGTTGTTTTCAGACTAGAAGCATGCAACAGGTATAAGTGCCCGTGTGATTTTATAGAAATCTATGATGGACCCCTCCATACCTCTCCTCTGCTTGGGAGGATATGTTATGGCGCCTATCACACCTTTACATCAACCTCCAACATGATGACTGTCAGATTCAAGAGTAATAATGGTACTGCAGCAAAAGGTTTTTTTGCAGATTATTACACCATCCCTGCTGATCAGAATACAAGTAAGTGTATTCATGTTGTAAGGTTCTTTTGTTGAAACCCATGAGTTTGTTTGCAGTTTTCTTGATGGAGTCTGTCTCACCATATAACACAATTTATATATTTGTTGTTTTCAATTCTGTCACAAATCCTGATGTGCTTGTTTGGGACTAGAAACTCCCAAGTTTCCTAAGATTCATACTGTATAGAATTAGGCTAGAGCTTTAGGAGTAAGTTATTACCAATAACAAGTTACTTGTGATTCATTCCTGTGTGCAGTGCCTAAGGCATAATTAAAGGTATGACTTGATGGTCAAATTGTCCCAGGCATGACAGGGCTGCATCATTCTAAACAATATATAATTTGGAATGATTCTTGCATCCACATATAAAGATCACAAGGTTTCAAGGCAGGGAACCACACCATACCTCAAGTGGCCATATTCAGCCTATTCATCCCTATCAGGGATTCCCCTAGCGATATGTGTGGCTGGATAGCAGAGTAGCACTTTTAAGCTCTTACGCAGCGAAAGCCTTAGTGCAATAACACACACTCATATGCCTTCAGTGGAAAGGTGTGCTTTACTTACAGCAAGGGGAAGACAGACATACACAGGACTATATACAACAGTCTCTCTCTCTCTCCAAGCCCCACAGTAGGTAGACAGCTTGGAGTCTTCTGTTGGGTCCAACTCCAGGAGCACTCAAGAGTCCTGGTGATCCTTTAGCAGTTCTTTCTTCTCAGTTGAAGAAAAGCTCTCAACAGCATCACCTCCTTCAGTGTCTCAGTCCTTCTCAGTATATAGACTCCTTCAGAATAGCAACCTCCTCACAGATAATCTCCTCCAGAATAATAGCCTCCTCCATAGACCCTTCCCAGAGGGCCACAGTTATACCCTAGTGTTGCTGGGCAGATTCTCTAATCAGCCACAGCTGGGCTGTTACAGGAGCACATGGACCAAGCATGCACAGCCTGGCAATCGATTTGAGGCTCTATTATGTACACCTGTGTTCAGAACACATGGAGGGCCTTAAAGTTGTACTATTCCACTGGGCAGCAATCTTTGTACAATACCCCCAAATGAAAAATGTCCTAACATGCTCCTCCTATTGTACAAGATGGATGCCACAATATACAGATCAGAATACAGAAGCAATATATACATATACACAGTTACAGTACAAGATTCTTTACAGTACACTCAGTTTCAGTATTTACAACATCAGCTTACACTCTTCACATGCCTATTGGCACCAGGAGGAAACAGTTTATTATTTTTCTTTGCGCCTTTGGAATACCTTGGTCTCCTAGACCCACACACCCTATGCCTTTCAGATTCTGGCATACACTCAGACAGGTCCCCAGGTGGGTGTACCTCCCTGTCTGTCTCTGCCTGTCATGCACCCAACTTTGCACCTGGCAATGCAGTTACCTCAGTAGGGGTTTCTGGCTTTGCTTTATCCATTAACGCCACAGTGGCCTGATATCTATCAGGTGGCCTTCTAGTCCGACTGGACCTACGGGACAGGACTCTATCAGTGGTATCTCCCCCAGAAACACCAGACTCCTCTGACTCACCTCTTATCTCTTCTTTTACCCCAGCTTCCCCATCAGTGGGACTTTTTCTAACAAGCTCACTTCTGCTGGGTTGAGAAACTGGCTGCTCTGCCTTCTCCTCCTCAAACAGGAGACCAGGAATGTGGATACTTTCCACATGCTCCCATCGGGAGTGCTCCAGGAACTTGGCATTCTTACTTCTTGTAACTTGGTTGGATCCTGGCATCCAAAACCTATACTCCCTACGGTTCGCCTCATACCCTATGAAGATCAGTTTGCGAGGGCGAGGCTGCCCTGGGATGCGTACCCAGGCAGGAGAGCCAAAGACTCGAAGATAGCCCAAGTTTGGCTTCCTTCCATGCCACCTGCTTGCAGGGATGTCTCCAATCCCAGAATGATAAACGTTATTGAGCAGATGGTTCGCACACTTCATAGCTTCTGCCCAGAGTGTGCGAGCATAGCCCTTGTCATGGCCTGCAGAGTTTGGCCTCTCCTCTCTACAGTTGAGCTATGGTGAGGTCTGTGGTGGACTATCCCATGCTTCGCCAGGAAATCAGTAGTGGCTTTATTTGAGAACAGTGTCCCATCAGTGATCAGGGTCTTTACCTGTGTGTTTGCCTTGTTCTGGGTGAACCTTACCCATCTGGTTAAAGTTGAGCAGATCTCACCCTTGGACCTTAGCAAATACACAAACCCATAACTTGTGTGGTGATCAACAATGCTCAGAGCATACCTTGAGCCACCAGGGCTTGGGCTCATAGGACCTATTAATTCAGCAGACACCACCTCTAAGGGCTGGGTAGTGCTAAAACAACCCACTCTACTTGCAGGAGTGACCAGAGACATCTCCTCGTTACAAGGTTTACAGCTTAGAAATCTGCTGCATGGTTTCACTGCTATGCCCTCAGTCAGATCAATGGTCCTTCTCAAGTCTCGGAAATTTACATGTCCCAACCGTCTGTGCATTAAGTGTATGCATTTGTCATGGGGGAGCTTGTTGCTAAAACCTTTATCAGCCAGATTCGCACTCAGTGCATGGGAGCCTAACACAAATAGATCATTGTGTATCGGGACAGTTAGCTCCTTATCTCGTCCCTTAATGACACATTCCTTCCCCTGGAATGTCACTGAGTAACCCATTTTCAATAGGGTTCTCACAGACAACAAATTATACTTCATCTCGGGGACATAAAGCATTTCTAGCTCTTCACCCAAAGCCTCACATCTTACCTGGCCTTTACCCAGTGCATGCACACGTGACCCATTGGCTAACGTGACAGTCTGGTTTGTTTTAGACATTTCAGTAAACATTTTCCTATTTTTACAAATGGAAAAAGATGCACCAGAATCAATTAACCAGGTGCCAGGTTCAACATTAGTAAAAGCAGCAACAGAGAGATTAGCTTTTCTACATGTCTTGTCCTTATCTGGGCTCGACCTTGCCTTACAGAACTTGGCAATATGCCCAGACTTCTGACATCTAAAACAACTCTTTGCTACACACACAGTGGGAGGAGGGGGTGATTTGCTTCTACCACTTTCAGTTAGAACTTCTGGTTTTCTGAATTCTTTCAGAGAACCCCTTAGTTTGTCCTGCTCTAGTAAGCGACCTTGAACATATGAGAAATTTAACTCACTCCTGGGCAAAATGTCCAAGGATAAGACATAAGCATCATATTCTTCCGACAAAGACGAAAGAAGAATATATGCCTTTTGTTCTTCAGTAAAGAACAAGTTTGTTTCAGCAAGACGCTGCAGCAAATCACTAATTGAATGGAGGTGCTGAGCCATATCTCCACCAGGCTGGAGGCGTAACCTAAACAAACGTCTGGTGAGAGATATTTGGGAACCGACTGAGTCCCTTACATATAATTGCTTAAACCTCTGCCAACATGCAGCAGCTGACTTCTCCCCTCTCAGATATGTTAACTGACTCTCTGCTACAGTTAACCCAATTATTGCCAAAGCCCTTTGATTATCATACTCAAGTTTGTCCCTTTTGTCAGTGTCCTCTTCATCCAAGGCTTCTAGCTTCTGGGGATTCTCCACAATGTCCCAGAGCCCTTCCTTGCGCAGAAGCAGACTCCACTTGGTTGACCACGTCTGGTAGTTGGTGCCATCAAGCAGGGGCACCAGTGAGAGACTGGAAACAGCCATTCTTCCCTCACTTGCAGACTCACAAAACATGCAGCTGGCAGGGACATTCAAAGCGAAGTGGACGTCTTCTGGACCTCTGTTGGGGCGTGTGGTTGCGTGGGGGCATTGTCCTGCAGGCAATGAGTCCTCCAGGGAACACAGCTCCTCCAAACGCTGATCAGGGCTCCACAGCTCCAGTCCAGGCACACAGCACTTCTGGGCTTGACAGGCGAAGACTCACGGGCGCAGTTAGGGCATCGGGCATAGCTGTTAGGCGCACCCTGGGCCCATAACGCATTATCAGGGATTCCCCTAGCGATATGTGTGGCTGGATAGCAGAGTAGCACTTTTAAGCTCTTACGCAGCGAAAGCCTTAGTGCAATAACACACACACATATGCCTTCAGTGGAAAGGTGCGCTTTACTTACAGTGAGGGGAAGACAGACATACACAGGACTATATACAACAGTCTCTCTCTCTCTCCAAGCCCCACAGTAGGTAGACAGCTTGGAGTCCTCTGTTGGGTCCAACTCCAGGAGCACTCAAGAGTCCTGGTGATCCTTTAGCAGTTCTTTCTTCTCAGTTGAAGAAAAGCTCTCAACAGCATCACCTCCTTCAGTGTCTCAGTCCTTCTCAGTATATAGACTCCTTCAGAATAGCAACCTCCTCACAGATAATCTCCTCCATAGACCCTTCCCAGAGGGCCACAGTTATACCCTAGTGTTGCTGGGCAGATTCTCTAATCAGCCACAGCTGGGCTGTTACAGGAGCACATGGACCAAGCATGCACAGCCTGGCAATCGATTTGAGGCTCTATTATGTACACCTGTGTTCAGAACACATGGAGGGCCTTAAAGTTGTACTATTCCACTGGGCAGCAATCTTTGTACAATACCCCCAAATGAAAAATGTCCTAACAATCCCTTTAAAGGAAAACAAAGGAAAAAATAGCAAAATAAGATTCCTCCAACTTGTCTTCTATGTTTTCAACCTCTATGGAGGAGCATAAAAAAACATTCAGCTTATTAATAATCAGTTAGCTCCTGCAGAGGCTAAGCAAAGTGACAGCCAACCATCTGCTTTGATTTGATCCTGGCAATCACATATAGTGGAACTTAACCAAAATGGAGTGATCCTATGAAGAGACCCAAAAATGTGCAGGTAGGCATGTATAAAGGACAGGTTTGTTTGTGATGACCCACATGTCATGTGTTTACTGAAGAAAGGAGCCAACTAGCCTGTGCCCAAGGCAGACCACACTGTGGGACAAAGCTTTGCCTGATTGCACATTGAATTATATCTTTTACCCATACTACAGTTGCAGTTTAACAAGAGATAACACCATACCTTTTATGCTGCAACTGTTGACTGGGTTTGGATTACTTTTAAAGTTAGACTGATGTGTGGCTTCTTTAAAAAGAAAGTCACTATGTAAATGGAATTATTTTAGTTATTTTTATGTGAAGTTGGTCCTTCTCTCTTCTATTCTTAAGGAACTTTAATAGTTGGAGCCTTAATAAGTTGGCCACTCTCATTTGCCAAGCAAAACTATGCTATCTCTTCAGACTACAAGCTCATAGTTCATAGTGACAAATATTCAGAGATTGTACTTTGTGGTAGATGTTCCAAACTCATTGTCTGAACATTACAACCCTAATCTGCATGGTCATGTTTGGCAACTGAAGATGTGAAATTACAGAATACCTAGGCAATGAGTGATATCTTACTTTGTACAATAAATGAATAATGACACAGAGAGAAGGAAAACAACACAGGTGGTGGGATTCTGAGAGTTCTAGTAACAACAACAACAACAACAACAATAACAACAACAACTTTCCCTATTTCTGTTGATGATTGCATTGATAAAACAATAGTGACAACAGATTGCCTGCTATGTTTCCATATTTTGTACTAACAGGACTTTCTTTTCCCACTTGCCAGATCTTTTTTGTTTACCAGAGTACATGCAGGCTATTGTTAGTAGAAAATACCTGAATGACCAGGGTTACTCTCCATGGGATGTCAGTTTGATTGACCCATCCTGCAGACCAAAGATCACACCATTTTATGTCATATTCAACATACCCTACAATAGCTGTCAGACCAGAAGAAATGTATGTAGATTTATATATCCATTATGAACAAATGGTCGGTCCTTCCTTCCTTCCTTCCTTCCTTCCTTCCTTCCTTCCTTCCTTCCTTCCTTCCTTCCTTCCTTCCTTCCAGGTATGTTCCCTAAAACTAAAACATTCACAAAGTATTTGACAGTACAATAGATGAAGCATACAGAATAGTTTTGCTAGTCTTGCCCAGGAATCAGAAACTCATTTCGTTGTTATGTGGTGTCTAATCATTTCTGACCTATAGTAAGCCTATAAATTTGTTTGTTTGTTTAGATTTATTATCCCACTCCAATCAGGCAAACCTGACTCTAGACGGCTTACAGAAAAAGAGTACGAAACGAACTAAACAATCCTACTATATCCCTACAAATTCAGAAATTGAAATCTGAAGGTTCAAAATTAATTTAAAAAAATAAACTATAAATTTACAAAAAACTCAAAAAATTAAAAGATTTTAAAAATGTTAAAGGTTAAAAAAGTTTAAAAGAGAGAGGGGGTGGCTATCCCATCAGATCAGCCACCCAACATGGGATCCCGTATTACTGGAGCCCCACACCTGCCCTGCCAGCCAGGTTTTTAGGCCCTTCCAAAATGGGCAGTAGCTCTGTCTGTAGGTGTAACTCAGTTGGCAGGAGGTTCCAAAGGGCCGGGGCAGACATGGAGAAGGCTTCTGGTGGTAGAAAGATGCACCTTTCTAGCTGATAGAATGATAAGAGAGCTCTCCGATCCATCCTGATGGGACGGACAGATGTTATCGGGGTGACACGGTCTCTTAAGTATCAGAGGTTCACAACCTATGGCCCATGGGCCTAACCTGACCCCTGATGCCATTCCATCTGTCCCATGGTGATGACCCTGGAAGCGGAAATGGACGTACCTGCGCATGCACAAACACACCTGCACATATGCAAACATACATGCACATGCGCAAACACACATGCACGTGTGCAAACATGCCCACTGCCATTTTGTCCAGCCTGCGGCATGGTCTGAGGGAGACTTGTCCAGCCCATGGCACAGTAAAGCTGAGAAGCCCTGCTATAAATGAAAGAACTCCCAAAATGCCCTGTCCTCAACAGCCTCACTCAGCTCCTGCTAGTTATAGTCTGTGACAGGCCTTAAGGAATCAATTTCTCTCATCTTCTCCTGCTGCCTCTCAGCTTTCCCATTATTATTGTCTTTTCCATGGACTCTTGCATTTTCATGGTGGCCAAAGTAGGATAGATTCAATTTCATCAATTTTGCCTCTAGAGACAGTTCAGACTTAATTTGCACTAGGACTCACTTGTTTGTCTTTCTGACACTCAAGGGTATTTACAAAGCACTTCTTTCAGTAACACATATTTTTAAAATAACTTTTCACTATCAGCTTTCTTTACTGTACAGATTTCTCACCCATACATGATGGTCAGGAATACAATGTGGAATGACTTTGATCTTTATTTCCAACAACATATTCTTACACTTGATCTTTTCTAATTCCTTCATTGCTGCCCTTCTGAGCCTCAGTCTTCTTCTAATTTCTTGGCTGCAGTCAATATGGATTGATGATAGAACTATGGTACAGTAAAACTTTGAGATACAAAATTAATTTGTTCCTTGAGAGTTTTTGTATCTTGAAAAATTTGTATCTCAAAATGTGGCTTCCCATAGGAACGCGTTAAAAAGCAAAAACTCCATTCTGGTGTTCAGAAAAAAAGCAAAACAAAAGTATTTTTTCTGTTAAAAACCCTTTATAAAGTGCACTTTTGAATTTTTCACTGCATTTTGGTCACTTGATAAAGAGATTTGAACAGATAAAAACATTTATTTGGCTTTTTTTCTAAGCGTCAGAACTTATTATTTTGGTTTTCAGTGCATATTTGGCACATTTCTGACAGGGCCCTCTAGTGGCCAGCTCTGGTAATTACAGAATCAGTACCCGACTATCAGCTGTTAAGGAGATTGGGGAATTTTCAGCATTTCCTGGTTGCAGGGAAATCTTCTGCCAGTGCCAAAACACAATGAAAAATTCTAAAATCGGAGCAGAAATGCTCCAAACACCTTCCCACCACCATGGGAAGCATTGGAAGAGTAAACAAATATCTGTATCTCAGGAAAAATTTGTATCTCGATGCAAATTTTTCCCGAGATTTCCTTTTGTATCATGAGGTTTTTTTAAGTCAAGCCATTCGTAACTCAAGGTTTTACTGTATGCAAAATTTTTCACAGACCTTTAACTGAGAGATCTGTCCTAGTTGAAACTAGACTAGATTTTATTAATAGTATCTCTAGTGATGCCACTCAAACTGATAAAGTCTTCTTTTCATTCTTTTTTCATGTTTTGAACAGGTTGATGCTGACACTATTATTTATTCCAACCTCATTACAGTTAAGGCTCCAGGTGTTGTAATTAAAAGAAAAAAGAATCTTCATTTGCATGTCAATTGCAAGATGCTGCAACACACTTGGGTAGAAACAATGTATGTTGCTGATGGAACAAAGGAAGTCAACGAAACTCAGTATGGCCTATATGATGCCAACCTAACATTTTTTGATTCATCCTCCTTCTGGCACCCAGTATATGACATACCTTACTTTGTGGGATTGGGTCAGAATTTATATTTGCAAGTCTACCTTCATAGCTCAGACTCAGAGCTGAAGATATTCTTGGATACATGCAAAGCATCACCCAGCTATGATGATTTTACATCACTGACCTACACCATACTGGAGAATGGGTAAGGAGTTGGAATACTGCATTCTAATATTGTCTAGCTGGCTATTTGAATAGATGATTGTGAATCTTGATTGCTTCTGGTTTTCAGACTGTTTATATGTGGGGTGTGAATATTCAATTTACGTAGTATTTAAAAACCATCTGAATGTTGAAAATTAACAATATCAAGCCCTCCTTGAAACCCTTCTAGGGTTTAGATGTTAAAGGAAAAGGCAAACATCACTGTCAATGTGAATTATCCTTTACAAGGAGGGTGGGATTATAGCAGCCAGCATTCACCAATATATGGGTATTCCTTTCAGTAAATAACTAAAACAGCATTTAGGAGTTGCCTCTATGTCTGTGTATATTTTTAGTTGGGACTGGCCAGGCCTATCCCCTTCATTGTCACTTTGGTCATGAAAGCAGCAATGAATCCAAAGCAGAGGAGTGTTTTGCTTGTATGTACACTTTATATGAGTACTTGCCTATGTGTAGAGTCTACACATGAACAGAATCCCTTCTTCTGATTCATTGCTACTTGCATGAGCAAAGAAAAAGAGAGGCCCTCTTCTAGGCATATGCAAACACACAAAAAGGTCAATTGTTACTTGTATCAAGACTGAAATGGCCCACAGTTGATGCCCCACAGTCTCAATCCAGCTCCACTGTTAGTTTTATAAGCATTCCATTGTCTTTTGAATTCAGCCAAGGCAACATGTTCATCCATACTTAAGATCACTCAGAAACAAATTTATTGTGAAAAATACAGCACTTGGGGTGTAATTTTTTTTCTGTGTATAGAATTAATGTTCTATAGCTCAGGAAGAAAAATTCTGGTCCTGCAAATATTTTGGACACCAGTCCCATCTTCCTCACCTGCCTTGACCAGTAATAAAGGGATTATGGTGTTTAGAAAAGTGTAAATGAGCATATTTGTAGGTCAAGAACACATATGACTCAAAGCTCTTTCAGCTTACAATGGAAATTGACAATTTGTGATAGTTGATGGCTGGGAGTTTGTAAGGTGAAATAAATTTCTAGTCTTAACCTTTGCTCCTCCCCAATAGTTGAATGCCATTTGACCTGTTATCTCATCTAATAGATATCTATCTTATCTATCTCTCATTTCATTTTGGATTGTCTCATTATAGGGTTTTCACAGTATAAATATTTACAGATGGTTTACTATTACCTTCTTTTGCAAACTACTAACAAAACTTTGTTCCCTGTGAAAGATCCTCTGCCTGTATCTTTTTCAACTACTATGGTTGCTTAGTAGCTGCTCTTCAGGAGTTTCTCCATACCATCACTACGCACCAACCACTAGCACAGATGAGGCCACAATTGACCAATTCTATGAGGAATTACAACATCTCATAGAACTGACACCAAAAAATGATGTCCATATTATACTGGGAGATTACAATGTCAAGGTAGGAAATCAAAAAGTAAATGGGATAACAGGCAAGTTTGGTCTTGGAACACAAAATGAAGCAGGACAAAGGCTAATAGAGTTCTGCCAAGAGAATGTACTAGTCATAGCAAACACCCTTTTTCAACAACACAAGAGGCGACTTTATACATGGGCATCACAAGATGACCAACACCAAAACCAGATTGATTACATAATCTACAGCCAAAGATGGAGACGTTCCATACAGTCAGCAAAAAGAAGACCTGGAGCAGACTGTGGCTCAGATCATAATCTACTGATTGCCAGATTCAAGAGGGAAAACAACTAGGACACACAGGTATGATCTAGACAACATCTCTAAGGAATACACAGTGGAGGTGTGGAAAAGATTTAATGGTTTAGACTTGATAGACAGAGTACCAGAAGAATTCTGGACATAGCTTTGGGACATCATACAGGAGAGACAGCAAGTAAAACTATTCCAAAGGAAAAGAAGCATAAGAAAGCAAAGTGGCTGATGAGGCTCTTAAAATAGCGGAGGAAAGAAGGAACGCAAAAGGAAAAGGTGAAAAAGAAAAAGTCAATCAATTAAACACAGATTTTCAAAGAAAAGCAAGGAGAGATAAGGAAACTTTAAATGAACAGTGCAAAGAAATAGCGGAAAACAACAGAAGGGGAAGGACTAGAGATCTTTTTTAAATAATTGGGGAAATCAAGGGAACTTTTAAAGCAAAAATGACCATGATAAAGGACAAAAATGGCAGGGATGTAGCTGATGCAGAAAATATTAAGAAAAGATGGCAAGAGTACACAGAGGAGCTTTAAAAAAAGGACCTCAGCACCCCTGACAATGACAGTGATGAGAGCTTTGAATTGGAGCCGGACATCCTGGACAGTGAAGTCAGAAAAACCCTAAAAAGTACTGCGAATAACAAAGCTAATGGAGATGATGGTATTCCAGTTGAATTATTCAAAGCCCTAAAAGATGATGGAATTAAAGCATTGCATTCTATATGCCAGCAGATTTGGAAAACACAATAATGGCCACAGGATTGAAAAGAGCTGTATATGTTCCAATCCCAAAAAAGGGCAATGCCAAAGCATGCTCAAATTATTGAACAATTATGCTCATTCCATATGCTAACAAGGTCATGATCAAGATAATACAGGATAGGCTTCAGCAGCACATAGAAAGAGAACTACCAGAAGTACAGGCTGGGTTCAGAAGAGGCAGGGGAACTAGAGACCAAATTGCCAACATACATTGGATCATGGAGAAAACAAAGGAATATCAGAAACAAGTCTACTTCTGTTTCATTGACTACACCAAAGCATTTGACTGTGTGGACCACAATAAAATGTGGCAAGTAATTAAAGAGATGGGAATTCCAGAACAACTTATATGCCTCATGAAAAATCTATACGTGAGTCAAGAAGCAACAGTTAGGACAGGATATGGAATGACTGAGTAGTTTGGAATAGGAAAATGAGTAAGACAACGTTGCATTTTGTCACCCTGCCTATTTAACTTATACACAGAGCACATAATGCACAAAAGAGCCTGGATTAATCAAAAATTGGAATTAAAATTGCTGGGAGAAACATCAACAATTTGAGATATGCAGATAACACTACCCTAAAGGCAGAAAGTGAAGAAGACCTAAAGAAGCTCTTGCTTAGGTTGAAGGAGGAAAGCACAAAAGCGGACTTGAGACTTAATATCAAGAAAACCAAGATATTGGCAACAGGCCCTATCACTCCCTGGAAAATAGAAGCAGTGACAGACTTTACTTTCTTAGGATCAAAAATTACTGCAGATGGTGATTGCAGCCTTGAAATAGAAAGGTGACTAATTCTTGGGAGACAAGCTATGAGAAACCTGAGGAACATAGTCAAAAGTAGAGACATCACGTTGCAAACAAAAATTCGCATAGTCAAGGCAATGGTATTCCCGGTGGTAAGGTATGATTTTGAGAGCTGGACCATAAGGAAAACTGAGCACAGAAGAATAGATGCCTTTGAAATGTCATGTTGGAGGAGAGTTTTGAGAGTCCTCTGGACAGCGAGGAGAACAAATAGGTCAATCTTAGAAGAAATCAACCCTGACTGCTCCTTAGAAGGTCAAATAGTGAAGATAAAGATAAAGTACTTTGGACATCAAATGAGAAGAGAAGATTCACTTGAGAAAGCTTGATGCTGGGAAAGGTGGAGGGCAAAAGAAGAAGGGGGTGGCCAAAAATGAGATGGCTAGATGGTATTGTAGACACAATGGGCACAGAGCTGGGCAGGCTGAGGAGGATGGTGGAGAACAGAGGTGCCTGGTGGGCAATGGTCCATGGGGTCGCAAAGGGCCAGAATCGACTGTGCGACTGCACAATAAAAAAGTGACTATTAATCCTAAAGTGGATGGATGCATCTTAGTCTAGTTTCTCAGCTTTAACCATTCTGACCGGGGTGACTGCTAGGAATCTAGAATTGTAAGGGAGTTTAGTTTCATGACTATACTCAGTAACATTGCGTGGATTTCAGCTGCCCGGGGCTGAAACCAAATTTGCCGCCCCCTCGTGGAAGCTGGCTCGCTCTCCCTCTAGGGCTTCTGGGAATTGTAGTCCAAGAACACACATAGCCCAAAAAGCAGTGCCCAGGGCCGCCCGCCCCCCTAGCCCCCCCTGTACCAGACAACTATACTATTCTCAGCTTTCCTAAAACATTTTAGCTTCCTCCCTTCAATCATCTTGTGAGAGACAGTCACAGATCTGGACTTGCCCTGTAGGCATAGCTAAATGAGACGAATAGCTGAACCCAATGGGAAACAACATGAATTGTACAACAAAGTTCTGACTGACTGAAGCTTGATTTATCTTTTTTTTAAAAAACCCTTCCTCTGTGTGCTAAACCTTCTAAAATAATTAAATGGGCAAGTTCCACAACCCCAGAAGAAGGAAATCACTTCTGAGTACTCTCTTCCCAGGAAGCCATGGAAAGCACAAAGTCACTATTATTAAATTATAACGTTATGCTAGTTTCCTTGAGAAGAAATTCAGAAGCACATAACTGCTTGTGAAATCTTTGACTTCTGCATTAACTAAGATTTTTTTTCTCTTTAAAATTGTTTATAAAGCACAGAATTCCACAGAAACCCCAGAGAGAGAGAGAGTTTTTGGCATGAATTTGTAATTGCCAGGAAAGTGAAATTTAGATTGGCCTCTTGTTTGTTCTGCTCTTATGCAACTGACATTGTAAAGGTTAAGACGTCTTTGACTTTCCTTTAAGATTAAAAATATATTCTGTGAGATTAAGTTTTTTAGATAAAAGGGTTGTTAAAAACCAATTTATTATATACACTTAAATGCTGAAAAAAGCAGCATTTTTCAAGGATATGCATCCTGCTCCTTTTCTAAAGAGCTGAATTTACAAATGATTCCTGTAAATCAGACAGCCAAATAGTTTGATGGATCTGATCCCTCACCTCCAGCACCAAAATGTAATCATCTGTTCCTCAGCCTTAGATTTAGAATACCATAGAACAGAATAATATACAGTTACAGTATTTACAACATAAATAACTTTCTAAATGTGTATCTCCCTTATAATAGATGTATGTGTGAGCTCTCCTGTTCCTCTGCCATCCACACATGCTAATTTGTGAGATGATCTATATTGAATAGGGAGTGATTTACATATCTTGGAGGTAGTTTGCTAATGGACATTATCTTTTTTCAATTTGATAATAAAATTTTAAAATAAAATTTAGAGTAGGGATGAGAAGATTCCATCTTGGGATGAAAAGAAATGTGCATTGGCAAACAGTCATGCAATCATTTTATTTATTTATTTGAATTTCTATTCTGCCATACTCGTCAGGGCGGATTACAAACACATCATATAGAAACATGTAAAATCACAAATTCAAATATAATTTAAAAATCTAAAAACAATTTAAAACAACTATTCTTTCATTATATATAGAGAGGGTGGCTATAAGATATTAAATAAACCAGTGGGGAGGGGGCGATAAACCATTACTTCCCCACACTTGTCCTGCCAGCCAGGTCTTCATACCCTTCCTAAAGGCCAGTAGCTACATCTGGAGATGCAGTTCTAGGGGCAGGTAGTTCCAAAGGGCCAGGGCGGACACAGAGAATGCCCTCTATCTAGTGCCAGAGAGGTGAGCCTCTCTAGCTGATGAAACCACTAGGGAGCCCCTCCGGTCTGCTCTGGTGGGATGGATAGATAACCTTGGGGAGATGCGGTCTCTTAAGTATCCTGGCCCACTACTATATAAGGCTTCAAAGGTAATAACCAGCACCTTGAATTGCACCTGGAGACAAACTGGTAAGCAGTGCAGCTTCTGGAGCAGTGGGGATGCACAGGAATAACACCCACACCCCAACGCCACCCGGGCAGCTTCATTCTGGACCAGCTGCAGCCTCTGAATGGTCATCAAGGGCAGCCCCATGTAGAGCGCATTGCAATAATCCAATCTGGAGTGGGGATGCATCAGCGTGGCTGCTGGACTTGAAGAGAAAGGCCAATCCATTGTCTAGATTTTGTTCTCATCTGTATGTATTATTGTAATTTTATATAGTTTTCTGTAGATTAAATTTATGTGGGTAAGAAGTGCTTTAAACCGCTAACTGTTGGAGAACAAATGAAAAAGAAATGACCAGAGTGTAGTGTCATTTCTCCTCCTAATTATATCACTTTTCATTTTAAAAATTCAGTTTTACAGTTCAAGTTAAACATAGCAAGTATGTTCCTGGAATCAAATGTATACAGATACTGATGTCAGATTTACACCCATTTAAATTAGTGCATATTAAATTAATTTGTTTAGTAATTTGATTTTGAGTAAATCTGGATTCAAAGCTATTTAGAAAAGGACTAAGAATATGGCTTCTCACCAAGTGTAGGGTGCTGCTGGTGTGGCAGCCCCCCCCCCCCGGTTGGTTGATATAAGAGTTGTCCTGAGTGGGTTTTTTTTTAGCTTCCTTACCCTAGTTTTAGCTAGCTTTAATAGAGAATTGGAGGTAGAGGACTTTTTAAGGTTTTAGTGATTTTAATTTGAGACTTATTATGGTTATTTAATGGGGTTGTTTTTATGTTGGGTTTGTAATATGTGTTGTAAGTTGTCCAGTGTCACCCCTGCAAATGGGGCGGCAATACAAATCTAAGAAATAAATAAATAAGTAAATTACAGTTAAGCTACATATAACTTTTGTTTCAGTGCTGCTCACAAAGATTATTTTTATTTCTAACTTAATTGCATGTAGTAATTAGAGTATAAATTAATAAGATTTTGTTGTTCTTGTGCTTTCATACAGATGTGTTAGAGAGCCTACCTACCAGACCTATTATTCACCAAGTAGAAATAGAATTCAATTTTCCTTCCAAGCCTTTGACTTCATTCGCAGCCATCCATCCGTTTACCTGCAGTGTAAAGTAGTGATATGCAGATTATATGACTATAACTCCCGATGTAATCAGGGTTGTGTGGATCACCCTAGATCTAAAAGAGATACAAGCTCCTCTCTAGAAAATGTCAATGTCATTCTTGGGCCAATTGAGCTGGAAAAGGACAGTTTACAGAACAAAAACCCTGGTAAGCCAAAACAATGCTTCTCATGAAGTTTGAAAGTGTCTTATTTATTTGTTTGCTTGTTTAGATTTCTATTCCACCCTCCACCCTACTCGCACAGGCAACTCAGGGCAGATTATAAAAAGTCATAAAAGTCACAATATATAAAGACCCGATTAAAATCTAAAAACAGTTAAAATAGCCATTAAACAGACTAAAAACAATTCCTTGGCATTAAAAGGGAGAGAGTGGGTATGAGGTGTTAGATAAACCAGCAGGGTGGGGTCAATGAACCATCACTGCCCCACACCTGTCCCACCAGCCAAGTCTTCACACCCTTTGTAAAAACCAACATGTCTGTCTGGAGACATAGCTCTAAAGGCAGGCGGTTCCAAACTGCCAAGGTGGACACGGAGAAGGCTCTCCTTCTAGTACCAGAGAGGCGTGCCTCTCTGGCAGATGGCACCACTAGGGAGCCTCTCCTGTCTGGTCTGGTGGGACAGACAGATAACCTTGGGGAGATGCGGTCTCTTAAGTATCCTGGCTCACTACCATATGGGGTTTTAAAGGTAATAACCAGCACCTTGAATTGCACCTGGAGGTAAACTGGTAAGCAGTGCAGCTCTCAGAGTAATGGGGATCCATGTGAATAACACCCACAACCCAACACCACCCGGGCAGCCACATTCTGGACCAGCTGCAGTCTCCAAATGGTCATCAAGGGCAGCCCCATGTAGAGCACATTACAATAATCTAATCTGGAAGTGACCAGAGTGTGAGTAATCATGAGCAAGGAGTCCCTGTCAAGGAGTGGGCGCAATTGGCATATTACACAAAGCTGTGCAAAAGCCCTCCTAGCCACGACTGCCACCTGCTCTTTGACCAGGAGTCGTGAATCCAGGAGGATCCCCAAATTACTCACCTGGTCTGTTTGGGGCAAACTAGCCCCATACAGAACCAAAGATGGTAATTCCTTAGTTAACATGGGACCCCCGACCCACAGCCACTCAGTCTTGCCAGGATTCAGTTGTAGCCAGTTCTCCCCCATCCAGACCCTCATAGCCTCCAGACACCTGGATAGGAATTTGACTGCATCGCTTGGGTTCCCATGAGCTGAGATGTACAGTTGAGTATCATCTGCATATTGATGATACCTCACACCATAGGAACAGATGATCTCACCCAGAGGCTTCATGTAGATGTTCAATAGGAGAGGCGAGAGTACCAAGCCCTGAGGCACCCCATATTGAAGGGTCCTTGGGCTGGACCTCTTCCAAAAACAACAGCATTTACCATCCTTGAGTAGTCTGAAGTCAGGAGAATTAAAGGAGAACTAATATGCAGCCTAGGAAAGAGAGCAGCCCTGAATAATATCACTTCATGCATTTTAATACCCAACAGTATCTCTTTATACAACTTTATTTTTCTGAAAGTATGTTACTTTCCTGAATGCCCAATCCTGTCCTTAACTGAAATAAGGCAGCTGCCAACTGGGATACTCAGAGGATTAGGGAATGGTGAAAAGTGTTAGATTAGAGACCTGTGCATGGCATCCACCCATTCCCAGGTTGAGGTTGATACACCAAACCTTAGAGTTGGATACAACTGGCTTTTGAGCAAGGACAACCTTTACCTTTACATGTTGTCAGCTTCTGCTACCAATATGTGGGCTACTCATGGACCAGGAGTGTGCATACTTCACTCCCAAATTCTTCAGTGTTAACCCACGGCCTTGGCCAAAAGCCATTACAGATTCTGTGCAAGAAATGGGAAAGCCGTCCTCTTGTCCTTTGTGTCAGATTGTTGAATGTGGCCTCATTCACTTTGTGGCCCCTCATCACAGCTATATAATCCTTTCTCGACAAAGATGCCAGCTGGTGGTCTACTCTCCATAACAGGAATGTGGGTCCATAAGCATTCCTGTTTCACAGCCATCCAGTTGTCCATTATTCCTTCCACTTTGACATCATTGCCTGCAAGCAGTATGTGATAAAGAGGGACTGAGAGTGGGACACTACCACTGGTTGGAAATCTACTTACAAAAACAGTATGATGTTATGGATGTCAGTGTCTATTGACTTGTATGGTGTTGGTATTATGTACAGCTCTAGAAGACAATATGTCATTATATATTTTCTTCTTATTTAATTGCAGAGGAAGAAAAAAACTCACAAGAAAATGTGGAAATTCATTACTCCCCCACACCCTATGTAGTTGCTGGTGTTGTCCTGGCAATTGTTGGTGTGGCTCTTGCAGGATTTGTTTTGAAAAACAAATGGAGAAGACCAATTCCATATGAGATAATGTGAAAGCACACGACTTTTAGGAGAAATTCCAACACAGAACTGAGCATGATTAAGCTTGTTTATTTCTGTAAATTTGGACACAAATAACTGTTGTTTAAATTAAGGATTTTATATTTGGCAAGCAAATTTTCTATCCTGATTGCTATTGATCAATACTTGGAAGGTGCTTTCCTGTATTTTACCTAGATTTTGCGTTTATACAAATGGAACAAAAAAGAATGTGGATCATATATGGAGCTGCATAATTGGCCATTCATTTCTAACCACCAGGAATAAATGTTAATGTGAAGTTCTGCTCTGTCTGAGTGATTAACACATGCTTCTGGAATTCTCTTATAAATATTCCTTGTTTACAAGTACAACGCTCCACTTTCATTTCCTCTCTTTTACCTAACTGAAAATTGTTGATAACGATTAGGTCTCTTTGAGTTTTGCTACCATGGCTTCCTGACTTTACTTGCTATTTAAGATACCAACACCTTGAAATCTCCTTGGCCTCTTTACAAACTCATATTTATGCATTCATTCATTCTTTGCACACTTGTTCACTTCTTGGCTGTCGTTTTACTACTTTATCTTTCAAGAAGGTGTTGTCTTCTCTGTAACTCTTAGTACTTGGCTCCTGGTACATTTACTTTGCCTTTACCAGTTCTTTGAGTTTGATTATTTCTTTCTCATTCATACATTTTTACATGTTATTGATTACAATGAACATTCAATGGATATGCACAAATAGGTAATTTTGATTATGGACTAAATGGTCTTATGCCACGACTTTCAACTAATACATTCAGCAGTGTAATATGCAATGAAAATTTGTTTTCTACCTTTCTGTCTTACTACCAATTTCTAAGTTCCTGACATGCAAGAGAAAAAGCCAAAACACAATAAAAATTATTTCTAACTATCTTCAGTTTAAATTTAAAAAAATGCTCTGAGCAGCTTTGCATTTTAAACTCACTACTAATAATAATTTCGTGTCAGAAATTATTCTGGGTTGAAAGAATTTTTGAAGGAGAAACTCTGCTCAGGTGATGCCCAAATGAGGCTCGTTTCATGTCCCCAAGAGCTGGGACAGAGATGGGTATTCACTCCGTCATGCAGTACCCAGGTTTCGAATTGCTGGCTTGCTGGCATTCCAGCTAACAAGGCAAGCTTCTTAACCACTGAGCCACCACAGCTTCTTTTTAAACTCCCTGGGATCATGATCAATCTCTCCATGGATCTGTAGGTATAACATTTACATGAATATTGCAAATCCAATGAGAAATGTTCTAGGAATCTGTGTTGGCTTTTAAAAAACAAAACACCAGGCAACAAATGAGTAACAACGATTCAAACATGCCTCATTCAAGCACGATATTCCATATACATATATTTATATAGAACCATAACCTGGAATGACATTTTTCAAGAAGAGAAGGAAAAACTGGTGACTGCTCTTGCTTGCACTTATTAGTTATCACTTCTGCTTAAAAATTCTTCTTTCCCATTTTCTTCTGGAAAATATATCTCAGTGACAAAGGAAAGTAACAAGCTTAGGCTTTTATGCTGAAGGCTGTTTATACAAGAAGTACAAAAATATTGAAAGATAAGTATGACTATTTGATAAGCATGATTATTTGATAGGCATGACTATTTGTTTACACACTTCAGCTACCATTGTTTGGCTTCTGGAGAAAGCTTTCCAGATAACTTCCTTCTCCATGCCGCGTCCAACATGAATGCACCGTCTGTGCCGGGTCCCAGGCAGCCTCGCCAAACCTGAAAGCATCCAGCGCCAGGGGTGCGGTCTAGGTCCGCCCTGTCGTAATGACCGCATACTGTGCGAGCTATGCTCCATGCGGTATGCGTCTGTTGATGGTGCCATGGCCATGATCCGGGCCTGTGCACGCAGTGCGGTCACAGCCGGACGTATTATCACATCTGATTTTCGAGTTCTCCCTGTATACCCCAAGGATGGCGAATTGCTGGGCTTATCATCCCATGGGACTTCATTTTATACATTCAATCAATAGACCGGGGCTCCTGATCCTACTGTATACTGGGCGTTATGGGGGAGACAAAATCATGGGGAGAAGTCTGCCTATGCTCCATCTCGGAGATACACCCCACAGTCTCCAGAGCTGATTCTGGACATCATCCCATGTCCCAGGGTACTGTTTTTCATTTCTTCATTTACAGGGCTGCTCACTGGGACAGGCAGTCTGGCGATAGATGTATATATTACTGTATATGCCTGTTCCATTATGATGGATAATTAGGAGCGCAAAATAGGAAGATTGCATGGCGGACGGCAGCCATGTCCGGAGCAGCTATGCAAGAGGGCAAGCAAAACCAGTTGTCACCACTTCTTAGTAGGGAAGTTAATTGGCTTCCTCATTGTGGAGCCCCAGGAAGCCTTTTGCTCCTCACCATGGGTGATGGCCGGGATACGCTCAGACCTGCGTGTGTGGCTCCTGTCCCTTGACGAATTCTACGGTTTCAACTTCTGGCATTCCGCCGGACCACTTGGTTCGCAGCTATGGGTACACTGATGTGCTTAGGTAGTTCAGATATAGCATGCACTTCGCTGGCCGAGAGTGCTCCGACCCGTCGACGGACCCATGGCACGCCACGGGAATCACCAGGGACCTCACCTGCCTTGAATTTCTTCCAATCCTGGGTCTCTCATGGTGTGGGAGAAGCAGTGGTATGTCATGGAGAAGACATTCTGGTGACATTCATGCAGTGGGACAGGTGGTTGATTATATAACGTCTAGGTCCCCTTGGGTCGTGCGCCTGCACGCGCTTTGCATTTTAAACTCACTACTACTAATAATTTCGTGTCAGAAATTATTCTGGGTTGAAAGAATTTTTGCAGGAGAAACTCTGCTCAGGTGATGCCCAAATGAGGCTCGTTTCATGTCCCCAAGAGCTGGGACAGAGATGGGTATTCATTCCGTCATGCAGTACCCAAGTTTCGAATTGCTGGCTTGCTAGCATTCCAGCTAACAAGGCAAGCTTCTTAACCACTGAGCCACCACAGCTTCTTTTTAAACTCCCTGGGATCATGATCAATCTCTCCATGGATCTGTAGGCATAACATTTACATGAATATTGCAAATCCAATGAGAAATGTTCTAGGAATTTGTGTTGGCTAAAAAAAAAAAAAAAAAAAAACAGGCAATGAATGAGTAACAATGATTCAAACATGCCTCGTTCAAGCACGATATTCCATATGTAATACCCTGTATAATGCGAGTATCATATAGCGTTAAAACCGCATAACGTTACAAGATTTTCGGAAAAATCTTGTATCGAATAACGTGATTTTTAACGTTATACGATACAGTCGTTCTTAGCAGCAGGGTGGGTGGAAAGCTGAACGGGGTTCTCCGTTCAGCTTCCCAGCCACCCTGCAGCTACGGAGGCAGGGGTGGGGAGGCTGGAAAGCTGACGGGGGGCTCCCCCATCAGCTTACCCAGCCACCCCACAGCTGCGGAGGCATGGGCGGGTGGCTAGGGAAGCCGACAGGGAGTCCCCGTCAGCTTCCCCAGCCACCCTGCAGCTGTAGATCGGGTCCTCTGATCTCTCTGGAGGTGTTTCTGGGCTTCCCCGACGTCCTGAGCCAGTGCAGCAAGCCAGAATGTCAAAGTTCGAATCCCGACATTCTGGCTTGCTGCACTGGCTCAGGACGTCAGGGAAGCCCAGAAACACCTTGGATCGTGTCTGCCCACCTCCCTGGACCCAGCGGGGGGGTCAGACACCCCAAAATTGGTAAAAAAACAGACGGTTTTTTTACCAATTTTGGGGGCTCTGACCCCCCCCTGCCGGGTCCAGGGAGGAGTGGGGACCCGCTCCAAGCTGTTTTCAAAGTTCTCCCACCTCCCTGGAGGCTGCAGCAAGGCAAAATGTCAGGATTCGAATCCCGACATTCTGGCTTGCTGCAGCCTAAAAGAGGGTGGGGGAAGTTCAAAATTAGCGCGCATCGGGTCATTATTTCCCATAATGCAATGAAAACTAAAATTTGTTAACCGGAACATGGTTTCCAATAGGAATGCATTGAAAATCAATCAATCTGTTCTGAAAAAAATTGTTAACCGAGCCACTATTTTCTATGGATTTTCTTTTGTTATGTGAATGTTGTGTTAAGTGAGTTGCTTGTTAAGTGAGGGTCCACTGTATTTAATTTAACTTTTAGGAATTAAGTCAACATTTGAAGAGAAGCACCTAACCCAGCCTTTCCTTCTATTTCCTGGGGGGGGCGGCAGATGTGTATCTGTGTATGCGTGATGGCTATCTAAAGAGAACTCACTGCATCCAGGGAGGCTATCTGTGAGCTTTGCTGATCTTCCAGTTCTTGAACCTATTTTTCTAGGTCTGTAGACCCCAGCTTTCTGATTTTGCTGAAAATGTAAATGAAAAACAAACATTTCTTATAGAACTGTTCCCTTAATGTGTTGATACTTGCTATGCATAATACTACTTGGTGTTTTGTCATACTCTTCCCTGAAATGCTTCCAGGGCCATAGCCAGGATTCTAGATTGGGGTGGGGGTGGGTGAAAAAATTTTCAGGAGGGGCAAAAAATGTCATGATGGGCAAGAATGTCACACACACATACATAACACTGACATCCTAGGGTGGGGTGGGGGCGGGCTCAGGAGATTTTTTGTGGGGTGGGGTGGGGTGGGGTGAGTGGGATGGCTATAGCCTTGAATGCTTCTTCTGTAAAGAAGAGAAGGAAAAACTGGTGACTGCTCTTGCTTGCATTTATTAGCTATCACTTCTGCTTAAAAATTCTTCTTTCCCATTTCCTTCTGGAAAATATATCTCAGTGACAAAGGAAAGTAACAAGCTTAGGCTTTTATGCTGAAGGCTGTTTATACAAGAAGTACAAAAATATTGAAAGATAAGTATGACTATTTGATAAGCATGATTATTTGATAGGCATGACTATTTGTTTACACACTTCAGCTACCATTGTTTGGCTTCTGGAGAAAGCTTTCCAGATAACTTCCTTCTCCCATGAGCTGACGAGAAAGGGCAGATCACATTACAAACCCAGCTACTTTCTATATATTCAGGTGTATCCAGTGTGAAGGCCACTTCTTGTTCTCCTGGGATCCTAATTCAAGATGGATCACACTGTAATCTTCCTTTATGTGCTACTTTCTGCTACAGGTAACTTGTTGCTGGTAATTTCTTGGGTGGAAATCTAAATCAGGATTGCTGAAAACAGACCAGTTGGTTTGTAAGTTTGGTCTTTAGAATAATAATAGATTGCCTTCTTATCCTCACAAGCTGCAGCCCAAGGCACACTAGAGGTAGGTCCTACTGAACAGAGCAGAACCTGAGTCTGAATAAATCTGGAAAGGATTTGATTCAAATCCTATTGAAAAGCAGTCACAGCTAATTTGGTGTCATAGTTGGGTCTAAATAATGGCTAACTTGAGCTGACAGAGATGCTAGAATATTAATTACTACATTTAGTTTGTAACCATGTATGGGGAAAATTATTGGATGGTTAGTTAGATGCCATTTGGCATTACAGTGTGGAAAGTTAGATCTAAATGAATAGTTAACGTATCTTTTTAGTGGCAAAATTGGTAGATATTTGGAAATGTTTGTCAAAGAGCTTATTCGATCCTCTTCATTAGAAGTCTGAAAAAGAAGGTTATTGAAATAAGAAGTCATTAAGATGCTGAACAAACATTTTCAGATGAAATTATCTGTCTAGGACTACTGAATTGTGATTTGAAATTGTATGGCTTAAGGCTTCAGTTCTTGGTCCACCATAGTAGGATTGTGGTATTGAGTACCCAGTAAAATTAGTATAACACCTTTTTAAAAATGTTCTAAATAGTTACCCCAGTCCAGGAGCTCTGAAAAATAAATCAGTCATTGCCCCTCTCCCATTTGTACTGAAATTGGGAGATTTTGCTCTCTCATCACCAATCACAAAATAAAGTAAGCTAATTAATAAGATGAGATGCAAAGAAGCAAAGTCAACTTTTACCATTTAAGGCAATTCTACTTCTAAATGCAGGCAGAACATCTCATGGTGTTTGATTCTGGTAAATCTTTGAGAATGCTGAGGCTGAGATTCTTCTCATAGAACCAGAGGAGAGATCCATTAGAAAGGTCATTGTACAGTTTGAAGAAGGGGACGGCCCAAGATGAGATGGCTAGATGGTATCGTGGAGACAATGGGCACAGAGCTGAGCGAGTTGAGGGGGATGGTGGAGGACAGGAGTGCCTGGCGGACAGTGGTCCATGGGGTCGCAGAGGGTCGGAATCAACTGTGCGACTGAACAACAACAAAAACAGTTTGAGATCAGTGTATTGAGCATGGACAGTGAAATATTTTCATTGCCTTACACAAACCACGTCCACCACTACTGTCCATAAAGACTGTACATAAAAGCTACATTGCAATGAAGTGGCAGGGATGATAGGTTTAGTCTAACTGGATTTTTCCAAAGCTAGTAAGGACAAGGAAACCAAACAGAAGAAAAAAATGACTACAAAATATCATATTTTGTCATGTTTGTGAAATGTTACGAAATAATGTAATTAGGATAATTTTGTGTTTTTTATTGATTTTTTAAAAATAAAAACATTAATTACTTTAAGAAGTTTTACAATGTCTTCTCTGAATATTTCTGCTTGCAGCTTATGCAGGAAGAGGACAAGATGGTAATTATGATTTCTTATTAATGTACAGTAATTAGATCAATGAGGTTTGTATTACTGAAGACAGAAATCTTTGTGCATCAACCACCCAGAGTAAATCCTAATTTTTTTGGGAGGTAGTGTGAGTGATCAGTTTTTAAATATTGTCAAAGTGCCATTTGACTATATATATGATTTGTTATTCGGGGGTTATGCATCAACCTTTGTTATATTTGTTTATTTAATTACCGTGCAGCACATTGAGCCTTTTTGAAACAGGCAGCTAAGAAATGTAACAGCTATAGCTGTAGTGTATCCTTCTTTCATATTATTATTATTATTATTATTATTATTATTATTATTATTATTATTATTATTATTATTATTATTATTATTATTATTATTATTAAGACTTATACCCCGCCTCACTCGCATACAGCGACTCTGGGTGGCTTACAGGAATGCAAAATATACAGTTACACAATCATAATAACATCATACAAAGATCACAGGTAAACACCCCAAATACAATAAATGTACAGTAATACAATAGATATAATTTAGTACAATATATCTAAATCAAATTACAAGAACAACTTATAATAATACACTATAAAAATTATACAATATCAGTCCAACAAGTACAATCCTTGACACAGAGAATATGCCATGTTACAACACCAATTTTAACAATACAATTCAATAACCATTCTACCCAGCCCCAAATTAGTCCAAGGGGTGGCTACCACGGAAAAAAATCCCACCACCCATGGCGACCTCTAGAGGCCGGGGCCGGTTGCCGAGGCGACCCCTCAGCTTGCTGCAGAAGCCTCTCAGGTGAGGCAGCAGCAAGGAAGTCCTGTGTCTCAGTTCTTAAAGCCCTGGCCAGGGCAGGTCCCAGGAGCAGGTGGAAAAGTGTCCTGGAGCCAGTTGCCAAGGCAAATCCTCACCCTGCTGCAGAAGCCTCTCGGGTGGGGCAGCAAGGAAGTCCTGTGCCTCGGCAGTTCTTAAAGTTCTTAAAGCTCTGGCCAGGGTGGGTCCCAGGAGCAGGTGGAAAAGCTTTGGTACAGAGCTGGAAAGCATCACAAGCACAGTTTTGTTTTTGTTTTTTTGTACAATGAAGAAACTTATTATCATTCTCAAGAAGAGATGTCACCACACAACAGTTTAAAAAAGCATTGACAAATGAAAGATTTGCTCCTTGAATATACTTAAACAGTGCATGTTTTGTAAGGTGCTTTTAGGATGCGTTAAATCAGGAGTTCTCAACCTTTTTTAGCTGAGGGTTGGGTCATGGTCCCTTAGACAGCTTTGGGGCCAGATGGCTATTTTGCCCTTCCTCTACCACATGGCACCTCCTGGTGTGGTGCCGTTTAGACCAGTGTACCCACAGAGGCTGGGGACGCCGGACGCTCTCCCCTGCCGGCCGGGCGGGGAGAACATGGAACACCTGGGCTCCGGGCAGGCGGCTTTAAAAAAGAACTCTTGCCTTGCCGCCGCGAGACGGACGCTGGACGCTCTCCCCTGCCGGCTGGGCGGGGAGAACATGGAACACCTGGGCTCTGGGCAGGCGGCTTTAAAAAAGAACTTTTGCCTTGCCGCCGTGAGACGGACGCCGGACGCCGGACGCTCTCCCCTGCCGGCCGGGCGGGGAGAACATGGAACACCTGGGCTCCGGGCAGGTGGCTTTAAAAAAGAACTCTTGCCTTGCCGCCGCGAGACGGACGCCGGACGCCGGACGCTCTCCCCTGCCGGCCGGGCGGGGAGAACATGGAACATCTGGGGGGCTCCAGGCGGGCGGCTATAAAAAGAACTTCTCTGCCGCCGCCGCCGATTAAGGACGCCAGTCCCGCTACCACCGCCATAACTGAGCCACGGCTAGCCACTCCTCCAGTTAAATGTATATTGTATATTTACTAATTGAAATATTTATAAGGGATGAGGACCTTCCCTATTGCTTTGTACTGTTTATCCTTGATTGTTTTTTGTATTTCTTTGATTGTACTGCATTTATATTTTTTATTATTTTTTATGAAGGTCTTGTCGACCACATCGATTGTATTATACTTGTTATATTGTATGTATATTATGTTCTATTTTGTAACATTGTTAGCCGCTCTGGGTTGCTTCGGCAAGGAGAGCGGCATATAAATTTGAATTTAATAATAATAATAATAATAATAATAATAATAATAATAATAATAATAATAATAATAATAATAATAATAATAATAATAATAATAATAATAATAATAACCATACCCACAGGTAGTGTAAGGCAGGTTTTAGTCACCCAGGGCCACAAGCCAAACTTGCCTGGGGGGCCAGGCTCGCCTCCCCCAGGTAGGAAAGTCCTACCTTCAAGCTTCAATGGGCTAGGAGGTGGGGCAGCCGCGCACCTGGGACCCCGACGGCACTGGTGAGGCCCAGGGTCTGGGGTGGTGTGGCATAGTGCGGGTCCAGTGGGGAGCCCACTGTAGGGGTCCCAGGCACGTGGCCACTCTGCCACCAAGCCCGACGGTGGCAGCTCATCTGCCTTCAGTGGCAGCGCACCCAGGAAGGCAGAAAGCAAGGCTGGCAGTCACTGCTGAGCAACACCCATGGCCAGAGCAGCACCAGCCAGGCCTTGTGGGGAGAGGTCCTTGGCCTGGCTGGCGCTGCTCTGGCTGCAGGCTATGGGCTGCAATGACCACTGGCCTTGCCCCTCTGGGCATTGCTGCCACTGAAGACAGTTGAGCTGCCACTGTCAAGCTAGGAGGCGGGGTGGCCATGTGCCTGAGATGCTGATGGTGGGCTCACTGCTGGGCCCACCCCTCCCTGTCCCAGAACCTCACCTGTGCAGTCGGCATCCCAGGCGCATGGCCATACCACCTCCTACTCCGGCGGTGGCAGTGGCGCCCAGGAAGGCGGTAAGCGAGGCCAGCGGTCATTGCAGTCCAGAGGCCCGAGCAGCGCCAGCCAGGTGTTGTGTGGGTGGTGGTCCTCTGCCTGGCCGATGCTAGGCCGCGGCAACTGCCAGCCTCACTTCCCCCTTCATGGGCACCATTGCTGTGCTAGGAGGCGGGGCGGCCATGTGCCTGGGACTCTGATGCTGAGTTCTCTGCTGGGGCCATGCTGCACTTCCCCAGCCTAGCAGGTGGTAAGAAGGGGGCACCTGGGGAGGAGGGGGATGGAGGAGGGGAGTGGCACCCCCTGGCCTCCACCGCACCATCAGGCCCACAACCTCCATGGTGGGGCCTAGGATGCCAGTGGTGCCAGAGGGTCCCAGTGCCCACCGCAGCTGCCAGGAAGTCTGTGGTATCAGCATCACCACACTCCTGCAAAGTGCCATCCAGGATGGGCCGCTCCTCACCCCCCCTCGCTATGCCTCTGGTACCCACAGAGAAGATGCTGGTGTCTCCTGCTCAGATACAGTATTGTTCTAGAGGAGGGGTGCCCAAACTATGGCCCAGAGGCCAGATGCGAACCCTGATGCCAATTCACCCAGCCCGCAAAGCCCTTGTTCCAGGAGCGATGAGGGTTTTGCGGGCTGGGTGAATTGGCATCAGGGGCTGCATCCGGCCCCTGGGCCATAGTGACTGGCTCCCTCAACCATGTGACCAGCCCTCAGCCTGGAATGTTTGGGTACCTCTGTTCTAGAGCCTGGGATCACAGGGTCAAAGTCCCACTGTGGTCCACAAAATCCTCAATATGTGAAAGAAAAATATACACAAGGGAGATGATTTAAAGTCCACTTTTTGACATTTTTCTGGGGGGTGAGATGCACCATGTTTTAATGAAAAATTGTCAATTCTTGGGGCTCCAAGAGTGACACCAGGAGGTTTGGGAGGAGACCAGGATTTTCAAAAACCACCTTGGGTGCACATGAGCCTATCAATCTTGCTGCTAAATCCTTTAATGTCAGGATGGTAAACAGTTCCCCATATATTAATTAGTAAATCCTCTCTATAGAAGGTTATATACTAGTGCAAATAATACACTTAGCTCTTTAACTGTGCTGTGGCTAGTATATCAGTTTATAAGCACTGTTTCTTTTCTTTATTGTTTCTGTTTATACATATTCATGAATAAAATTTTCAAATATTTTACTGTTTCCATGCACAGTTGCTTAACATTACAAAATTTTATTAAATACATCAATTAAAAAGAATATCAGTCTGATTACAGTCTTATTATCACCAATAAATACAGCAGATTCCACAGGCATTATCATTTTTCTCCTGTGCTTTCTGGAGATAAGAGTGGTAGCCATTATGTAGGAGTGATAAATACAAAAAATAATGTCAGAGAGAGACTCCTAGAACAGTGTTTATCAGCTTTTTCCTACTCATGTCTCAATTTGACAAATATAAAAATTGTACACCCTTTTTAAAACATGTATCTCTTTAAATTTTATTCAGTTCATATTTAGTTCATGTGGATTTTCTGATTAATATTGGCCAAGGATAAAATCATTTGTAACATAATACTAACTAAATATTCTCTCTTTCCTTACCCCCACTATTTTATGTTGCAGAAGTTCTTCCTACACCTGGTAAGTAATATGCATTCTCTCTGATACAACTCTCTGTATTAAATTTGTAGAAGAGACTTCAGTAAAACTGCATTCGCTATAATATTTCAGTATTTCTCTAACAAACTCTCTCATTTTCTTCTTAATTATTAAATTCTGGTGAAGATATTCCTTCAGTAACTGGAAAGCAGCTTCTCTCTTCCTCCATAATATTATACAAAATACCCAATCCTGTTGCATAAATAATATCTTGAGTGAAACCAAAAACATTTCCCACTGGAAGACGTTATTGGGATCAATTTCAGTAATTATGCAACATAATTTTATCTATAAAAATCTAATTCTAAGTATCAGAATATTGTAGAATATTTTCTAATTGATGAGTTTAGAAATGAGTAATTTGCAAATGGAAATGCTTGGCAAGATGTAACAACTCTAGATGCCAATAGCAACTTTTACCATCTTCACTGGAACTACTATTTCAAGAAATTCTGGAATTTTCTCTTAAATGATTTGATTGCTTCCAGATATCTTTTAGCTCATGTCTCCATGATTGTCTTATTTATACCATATTTTTTGTCCTTAGACCATTGTATTCAAAGTCATGCTGCTGATGTAAGGCAGTGCCATCACTGATGTCAGATTCTTCTCCCATCTGACAATAATGGCTGTTTCTCTTGGTCATTTAATCTGAAATTTGTCCAGTAAAGGAACTGTTGTTTAATGATTGTGTAACAGTATAAAGCAAGAAATGGCAAGTAGATAAATAGGGACCACTTCAGTGGGAAGGTAAATAGTGTTCCATGTGCTCCGGTATCTACTCATGCCTGCCACATGACCACAGAAATGTCTGCAGAAGCAGGCAGCACTGGCTCTTTGGCTTTGAAACAGAGATGAGCACTGAACCCTAGAGTCGGATACGACTGGCTTTCAAGCAAGGGAAATCTTTACCTTTACCTAACAGTATAATAATATAACAAGGAAAGAAGAGGGGACACAATCAAATACCTCTTTCATTCAGGGAAGCTGGGAAGAAATTTGCAGCAGATGTTCAGAAGGTGACAGAGTAGAAGGTTTGTGCATGAATGTCTGAAATGTTTTGCAGAGCACCATAATTGATATCTGCACAGCCAGCTTTGAAGTGATAAGATTCACTATATTAGGATAGAAAGGAGCATAAGTGCAGTCTAAATTGAGAGACACCAAATTTTATACTTACCTTGGTGTTCAAATAAGGAAAGGATATAAAACATATGGTCTACCATAGGGTTTCTCAACTTTAGGCCTTCAATTACTAGGAATCCAAGTCAGCTCACCTGCTGATCAGGGCTTCTGGTTATTGAAGTCCAAGAACTTCTGGGAGTCCAAGGTTGAGAAACCCTAGTCTACCATCTTCCGCCATCATTGGCTATGCTGGCTGAGGCTTTTGAGAATTGTGGTACAACGAATTCTGAAGGGCTGCACATTTCTTTTCTTTTTTTTTTATTAATTTTTATTAAACTTTAAAATAGGAAAACACAATCAAAAGGTTACAAAAAATACGACATAATTGTCCGCATTGAAGAAAATCAGCAACAAAAAAAGAACATTCAATATGACAAAACAGAACAACACCAGAAACAAATAAATACAGAAAAAAGGACATACAATAAATAAATATATTCACCCACACCCAACCCGTCACCTCCCATAGTCCCATAATAACAGAATATAAATCCCTATCACCCACCCTAAACCTTTCAACATTCTATCATCTTCTCTCCCCTATCCTTCCGTTGAAGGACCGCCTCCAAGTGTCGAAGAACAGGAGGGAGACCGGGACTAGAGCGGGCTCATACCAATGTTTGAGAATATCAAATAAGTCCACTTGCTCAAAACTATACAATTATTCCTCATTCTTCTTTCCTCCTACTAATGGCTATCTTACCCCTATTCTTTTTATTACTTTTCCTTTAAGTTATTTCTATTCAAAATTTTCAACCCTTATCCACCTTTAACCTTCTTTGACAAGAATTATTTACATTTTCATAATATTTTTATAAATATACTATAACATATTTTCCTCCTTCAACTTTTAGGTCAATGAAAAAACAACAGACTCTTCTTAACAATTTAGACATTGTGTTGACTTAATATTTGCCACAAAGTAGTTAGGTTATTAAATTTTCTTATGACTGTAATATCCCAAACTTCATTTTCGTATTACCAAACATACCCTTAGGTAAAACCCTTTTTCTCACTTCCCTTTTCCTATGCTGCTAATATATTCTTGTTATTGTTCCTCCCCGTCTTCAACTCATCCATCAATTTAATATTTAATATTTCTCTCCCCTGATTATTCTAAATTTCCCTCTTTTATCATTTTTATCAACACTTTGTTTAGTTCCTACCAACTCTGTGGTAGTGAAAGGTATTAAGAAAGGAATTCGAGAATATGTTAATAAATTTTAGGGAAATAATAAATGATAAACTCGAGATTAAATTAATTTTGGAATGAGAGATTAAAGGCAAAAAAGGAAAAAGAAAAGTTATAAGAACAGTTAAATAAATAATAATAATAATAAAATAAAGAGGGGTGCGACTAGATAAAGGAAGAGTTGGGCAAAAATGATATTAGAGGGAAATCTAGTAAGATTGAGGGAAAGAATTATCAAATGACTGGAGGAATCGAAAAGGTAGAGAAAATTTTATATAGGAAAATATATTAGCAGCCTATAGAATGGGATAGATAACTGATTAGAATGGGGATGTATGGTAATATTTACAAAAAAAGCTGCACATTTCTCATCATAGAAATAAAGCTACAGATTTTTGTCAGTCACATATCTGTCTCATATAAATGCCAAGGATTTGGCATTTCTTCAGGACCTGCATCTAGTTTGAAAATTGAGTCTGTATTCACTGGGTTTGTGACCACTGTTTTTATTCTTCAGTGTGTGGCAGTCCTTTGCTTGTGGGGAGCTGGTCATCTGCCCAAAGTCAGTGAACTGTTTGTGAGTAATAACTTTCAGGAGATGACTGAATGAAAGAGCAGGGACATATAACACCCCTAACTCATGACATGAACCTCTACCTTTGGATCAAAGTGAAAAGAGAAGATTGACATCAGGACTTGTTTGTGGCTTTTTAAATATACTGATAATTTTAAAACTGTTTCTTTTTCTTTAGAAAGCTATAACTGTGGCGAGACTTTCTCAGAGCTGAAGGACTCATTTACTGGCCCAGATTATAATGGAGATAGAAATGTCTTGAATTGTCTTTGGAAAATCCAGTCCAGTGACAATACTCCTATAAGGATAACCATTGATTACATAGAGTAAGTATTCTACTTCTGAATATCGTTTAGTCTTTTCTGTGGTTAGAATCTCGTTTGTATTTTTATCTTTAAATGGGAGATACTTTTGATTTGTTTCTATTTCAAAATTATTTTTATCCCTGTCTCTATTTTTTAATTTTCCCCTTTCTTACTATATTCTTTTTAACAAAGATGTTTCCTTCCATCTTTATTGATTTTAATCCAGAATCAGAAAACATGCATAATTAGAAAATGTAGTTAAAACAATTGTTTGATATTCGTGAGCAAAACCTTGAGTAAAACACTGATATGATTATATAGTTGGATCCAGAATTAATCATATACTTAAAGCAGAAGAACTAACTTGAGTAGGTTTTCAATCAGCCCAAATGGACTTTAATTACTCTGTTGATTTACCCTTTGATGAATTTACAGTGCTAGCATATCCCTGAGAAATGGCTGTCCAGCCAATCTAAATACTTTCACTGGCAGAGAGCCTCTTGTCTCCTCAGTCCATTTATTTGTCTTGTTCCTAGGACTTTTCTCCTAATCTTTAGCTTAATTCTACTTCTTTGCAGTTTCTCAAAGCACATACACAAAGCCAAATGGTTCACAATTTCCTCCCAGATGTCGCAGCTCCAGGTGATGACCCCAAGATTTGCAAGGAAGGTCACGACTCAGAGAAGAACCTTCTCGGTGGCAGCACCAACTTTGTGGAACTCACTTCCAGTTGAGCTGGCCAACCATTAGGGTTTCTCCCCCTGTCACCAATAGATTTTTTTGTTTCTGGCATTTTTAAATATTGTGCAGGTGTTATTTGCTTTCTTGATATTTATAATTTTATTCAATTGGTCTTCATTTTTTTATTGTAAAGATTTTTTATTATTAATATGTTGTATGCCACCCATTGGAATACAGTTCTTTCATAATTGCTGAAGAAATAGGTTCAAAGGAATTTACAGTTCAAATACAGTATAGCACTACTTTCCACTTTACTCTGAATAACATAATTCCATCCTGTAGCCTAGGGGCCGTGATGGATGCTGAGCAGTTCAGCAGCTCAATAAATTCACCTAGTTTTTAAGACTGTGAGGGAAAAATATAAACATTATGTGACACTTCAAAACTTTTGAATGGGAAGAAACTCTTCTAAAACATTTCTTGTAAATAATGTGCCAAATAATTAATGTACACATTTATCGTTACAGATTAGACTGCAGTCATGAATATATTTATATCTTTGATGGTGAGATGAATCTATCATCACAAATTGGAAGACTATGCAGCGGCACTGATCGGACATTTATTGCATTTTCGGGCACTATGCTGGTTTGGTTACACAGAAATTCTTCTTACATAGGCCTGGGATTTTTTGCCTACTACGAGATAGGAGGTAACCACCAGACCTCTATACTCTTCTTTCTATTGTTTAATATTTTTGTTCAACTTGTAGGATAAATTATAATACCAGTATTGTGATATTTCTTTTGGATTCTGCAAGAATTAAAATTCAGGGACTCTAATCCAGATTGGTTAGTCAGGAATAGATTTTATCTAGGCCTCCTTTGTTTCTTGCCAGCACTGTAAAACTATCAAATAAGGAGCTGCCAAACTAGTTCTACTGAACTCACTAAAATATCAAATGCCTGTCAAGTTATGAGATATGGTTTAAAAAACATTTTTGTGTAATGTTAAATACTCACATGCAGTTTAATTTGAATTTTAGCTCATTGTTACCTGACAAAAATGTCAATTAATATAGCAAATTATCTTGCCTAGCTGTTATAAGGACTCCTGAATCATCTACCACAATGACCAATAATGAGTTTGCACTTGAAATTTTCAATTTTTCCAAAGGTCCGAGGGATATTAGAGAAATGTCTGAGTGTTACTTAAAACCAAGGATTCTCAACCTGCGGCCTGTGGGCCAGATGTGGTCCCCATACCATTTCATGTGACCCCACCACCACTACCTCCACCACACCCGGAAGTGCCATGTGGTGGGAAAAGGGCAAAATAGCCATCTGGCCCATGAAGCTATCTGAGGGAGTGTGACCTGGCCTTAAAAGGTTGAGAACTCCTGATTAAAACAATGCCCTCAGAGGAACTGAGTCAAACATTCAGTTCATAGTTGTGTGAAATGTTTCCCTTAGAATTTGTTTTTCCAATATAGGTTAATGTGCATGGTGAGGAGCATACTGGTCCCATTCATCTATTCTTCATACTTTCCTGTCACCACTTTCATGGAGAATTCTCTCTGAAGAGAGTACCACCCACCCCCCTTCATGTTCCCTGTGTGTTTTAGATTTATGCTGATTTTCAGGATAACAGAACTACTTCTTTTCATAAGGCTCACCCTCCATAGAATAAAAGGGTCAGAAACACACAAGGAATGATGAGACTGGATCCCTCATGCATTTATACATCCAGTTTAATAACAATAAATATAGCTTTTGTCATGTTCTCTTTGGCTTAAATCCCGTTAGTTCCAACTACAGTAGATTTACTGAATCAATGTCTATTTTCTTTCTGACTAGGGATCACAATGAGAATTAGTATTTCTATGTCTGACAAAGGGTTGAAAATCTGTCCAGCACCATTGCAGTCCAGGGCCTCCTTGACTTGCCACTGCAACGGATGGAGCAGCTAGGTCAGTGAGGGCGAACCTTGGCACTTCAGCTGTTCTTGAACTTCAATTCCCAGAAGCCCTGAGCAGCAGGAGTGTTGACTTATGCTGCTGGTAATTGAACTCCAAGAATACCTGGAGTACCAAGATTCACGATCACAGAGCTAGTGGGGTTTTTTTTTCCCCAGCCAGCATTTTGATTGAAGCCTAAGTGGAAACAGAGTGTCAGTTATTTACTTTCCTATCTTGAGATGTATTTTCTTTCTTTTTTCTTGCAACAATCTCTCTTTGCTGCACTTGAAAGGATTATTGTACATACAGATATAGACTTCTAGAAGTCAGAACAACGTTATGGTATAATAGGACGAGAGATGGGACTTGGCTGCATACTGCTCTTATCCTGTTTCCTCTTTCTTTCTTTCTTTTTGTTGTTGTTGTTGTTGTTGTTGTTAAAAACAGTATTTACCCACCTAGATAAGAAATATATTTTGCTGACATTTAGGTCAGATCATTCTGAATGAAATTGAATTCTCACTAGAGATGGATGTAGGAAGGTCATCCATTGCTTGGCTACTATTTAAATTAAGGGTTCCCAACGTATGGCCCATGGGCCGGCCCTGAGCCATAGCACCATTTCTTGTGGCCCACTGCCATTGCACCCAGAAGAGGAAGCAGACACATTTATGACAGCCATAAAACACACACATGCATACGTAAACACGGTTATGTCAGCCATAAATGCACCCACAGCTGTTTTAAATGCAGAAGCAGGCACATTTATGTCCACTTCCCGGGAGCATGGTCTGGTTTGCTCAGCTGTTCAGGGGGTGCGGTCAGGCCTGTGGCATAAAAAGGAACCCCTGACTTAAACTTTAGTAATTCACAGGCCAGTTTACAGGACTGTTTTAATATACTATTGATACACTATTAATATACTATAAATATATAATAGCAAATTAGAAACATGTTTTCAGTGGTTATATATTATTATATATAAAATACACTGGGAAAATGGGGCATGTTTTGTACTGTATATATAGTGGGCTATTTCGGTAATAAGTGGGTGCATCTTTTACTGTACTCTGATGCGTATTATACACCAGCAAATATGGTATCTCACCAGTGCCTACACATACAGTCAAACCTCGCATAAAGAGTGTTTCGCTTAAAGAGTAACTCGCTTAAAGAGCAGAATTTTTTCTGAATGTTCGCTTCACTTAACAAATAAAACCAACCAAAAACTCGCTTAACAAATAAATCAGGGTTCGCAATCCTTCCCACAATTGGTCACTTACAATGGTGTTTCGCTTAAAGAGCAATCCTGTGGAATGCATTATGCTCTTTAAGCGAGGTACCACTGTACTCCTGAATTGGTCCTGAATACTTCATTTCTCAGAATCAGAATAATAGAGTTCAATAAAATAAATGTTTCTTCCATCAGGTTTCCCCTTGAGCACACTGGGTCCTGAACTCACAAGCAGTAAGTCTTTCTTTTTGTTCACCCAAGCTTTCATTTTATATATCAGTACTGTACATCAGTATCTGATATACTGAAGTTTTCTCCAGGGTATTCATTTGTCCTACTTCATTTGTTTAGCTCCTAAAGCTCCAGTCAACAAAGCAGTAACTTTAAATCTAAATACCGGTAACTATCATAGACATTCAAAATAAATGGAGCAATGTGGAGTGGAAAATGGAGAAATCAAGCAAATGAATAGATAAATTACCCTAAATGAATATCACCTGGATATTTATAGAATGTATAAAATCTGACAGGTTGTGCTTTTTTCTAACAGTTAATAGAAAGTCAGAAAGTGAGTTTCAATACACTTGATTGGCATTTCAAGTGTTTATCCCTGTTCAGAATAACCAGTTGATTATTCTAATTCTACAGAATCTAATGTCACTTAATCTGTTTTCTTGTCAGCTTTACTATCATCTGCACCCTCCACTGGTAAGCCTGTTTCCTAAATCTCAATTCTTGATAAACATTCCTCAATAATATAGGTTGCTTAAAATATATTGTCATGCAACAAAGCCATCATTTTCTTCTAATTTTGTCACATCTTAGTTGTTATGAGTAGGAATGTATATATTCTTCTATTTTATTTTCATTGCTGAGATGAATGATTTTTTTCCAGATATTTTATCCCTTATGGGCAAGCTATAGGCCACCCCACTCCCATTTTCCTACTTCTTTTGCAAAAAGAATTCCTAAGTGGTTTTTGAGGACGCTGGAAAGTGTTTCATTTGCCTGATTTAATAGTTAATCAGAGCAATCTATTGTTTTCTTCACAGCTATTGAGAGATATACCAAAAGTTCAAAAACTAGGGAAAACAAGTGGGAAGGGGAGCAGCTTTTTAATGCTGCTGTTGCAATTCCCTGTCTCACCTTTTCAAAAGAAGATGTTTCTCTCTTGCTGATTCTCATTATTAATTCAACTAAGACTTATATTTGTGAGACTGTATATTGAGAACATTCTTTTTCTATATTACACATTGGGAACAATCATGCTTAGAGAAAGCCCACTGAGGGTGCCTGACATGTTGAATTTAGTTGGCTTAAGTGCAACTAAAGTGGGAATTTCACTTTGCTTGTGTGAATCGTTTTACATCATGGATCTCACATATATAGTAATAGATTCCATGAAATCCAGCAAATGTGGTTTTTTTTCCCTTGATAGCTGTCGGTACTACATTCCTTGAGTCATCTTCTGCACCTATCAGTAGTAAGTGAGCAATTAATTTCAAGCAGTCAAAACACCTGCCACTGACATTCAAAGCTATTATTTTAGCTGAGAATTACCAGTTTACTATTTCAGAAATGGTAACAGTGTTAGTCTGTGTTTCAAGCATATCAGAGAGTAAACAAAACATTGCATACTGTAACTGGCTGGTGGAACAGATTTCACTTTCTGTGAGAATCATAGCATTTATTTGAGTTCATGTTTTCTTTTAATTATTCATTTAAACTTCTTATAGTTTCCCAGTTTAATCTACTCATATCAATAGATTTTCTTTGTAAGGGCAGGGGTGGCATAGAGGCTACAACGCTGAGCTTCGTGACATTTGTAGGTTGGCGGTTCGAGGCCCGTGCACCGTGCTACGGAGTCTGTCCCAGCTCCTGCCAACCTAAGCAGTTCAAAAGCAAGATTTTCTTTGTAAAATAAGAGACATTTTTTTCAGAATAGCTGTTGAAGAGATAACTTTTCTATACTCAAAGACAGCTGTGTTATCCATACACAATATAAATGCAGGAGGAAGGTGATACCTTTATAAGATCACATACCGTATATTATATATACAACAAAAGGGGTCAGTTTGGAAAGGACGATGGAGGGAAATCAAGCAAATAAATAAATAGATACATTGCTCTTCATGTAGTACATTATTCTTAATGAGTATCACCTGTATATTAATAGATTCCACAAAATCTGACAGATTGTGGTTTTTCTAACAGCTACTACAATGACAGAAAGTGAGTTTCAATACACCTGTAATTGACATTTCAAGTGGTAATACCTATTCAGAATAACCAGTTGATTATTCAAATTCTACAGAATCTAATGCCACGTAATCTAATCCACCTTGGTTTTCTTGTTAGCTTTAACATCATCTGCACCCACCACTGGTAGCCATGTTTCCCAAATCTCAACTCTTGATAAATGTTCCTTAATAATATAAGTTCCTTAATATACATTGTCATGCAACAAAGCCATCAGTTTTTTCCAATTATATCACATCTTAGATGTTTTATAGTAGGAATGTAAATATTCTTTTATTTTATTTTCATAGATGAAAAGAATGATTTTTTTATCCTCTCCCCCTCAGATATTTTGTCCCTGATGGCCAAGATATAGGCCACCCCAGCCACATTTTCCTATTTCTTTTGCAAAAACAAAATAATCTGTTTAAGTGGTTTTTGAGGAGGAGGGAAAGTGTTTCATTTGGCTGCTTTAATTCTTAATCTGACTAAACTATTGTTTTCTTCATAGCTATTGAGGGATATACTGAAGGTCCAACAGTGCACACTGGTTAGTCCTCATTCAAATTATTATTATTTTTTCATTTACGAGCAGTAAGTCTTTCTTTTTGTTCAACCCAGGGTTTTTTTAACATGTCAGTGCATCAGTGTCTGACATACAGTATTGATGTTCTCTATGTTCAGGGTATTTGATTGTCCTATTTCTTTGGTTGCTAAGAATGTATATGCTGTTAATTTTTTTAAAACTAACTTCAAAGATACAGTCCAAATATGTGTAGATTCTTTTTAAATTTAATGGAATAAAATAATTTAAGGATTAAAACTAAGCAAGGTTGTTTCTTCAAAGTTTAGTTATACAGCATACTCCTTTTCATGCTGGTATTTTATTTTATTTTTCTTTCAGTGTAATTGCTTTAATATTTAATCTGACCAATCTTTTGTTTTCTTCACAGCTTCTGAAATGTTATCGACGTCCACTGGTAAGTCCGTATTCAAATTGTTAATTTTTTCAGTATATATCTTCTTCTAACTGGCACTCCAAATTGTATCTTGATTATTACATTCATGGATAATTTCACTCTTCTTAGGATATTTATTATTTTTCTTTCATCTCCACTGAATACCTTCACTTCAATTGGCCATCAAAAAGGGGTCACCATTAAAATTTAATAAAATAAAGTAATTTAAAGATTAAATCAGCCCAGCATTGTTTCCTCACAGTTACATCTAAACATGTTTCCCAACAGTACGTTGGTTGTATGACAAAGTTCATTTCATGCATGCCATTCATTTTTTAAATTTCAGTTTACCTGCTTTAATGTTAAATCTCACCAATCTTTTGTTTTCATCACAGCTATTAAGGAAACAACCGAAACTCCATCAATACCCACTGGTAATTTCACATTTAATAGTTGCATATATATTTAGTATATATCAACTTGTAATTGTCGTTACACATGGTGCCTTGGTTATTATATTCAAAGGCAATGTCACACTCCCCACGGTATTTTTTTAACCTAAATATTACTTTTCAAAATTTTCTAGACTGCAAGAAATCTGATTAGTTATTTGGTTATTTCAAGGAGTCATCTACACTACTCCTTCAGTGCTACCATGCTTGATTTACTGGTTATTTAATCTGGCCAGTCTTTTGTTTTCTTCACAGCTACTGAAACTCCATCACTCTCCACTGTTAAATCCACATTCAAATTATTAATTTTTTCAATATATATCTTCTTGTAATTGGCATTCCAAATTGTTCCTCTATAAATCACATGGTCAAAGGCAATTTCTCTTTGCTTGTGTGATTCATTTTTTCATTTACCTCATGGATATAACCCAAATATTTGTAGAAGATATGAAATCCAGCATATGTGCTTTCCCCCCTAATAGCTGCCAGTACTGCATACGTTGAGGCAACTTCTACAACTATCAGAAGTAAGTGAGCAATTTATTTCAAGTTTTTTAAAAAGTGACAAGTTTTGGTTTTCTTAGCGGCTACTCCGACCAGATGCAGCAGGGGTTCTCAACCTTTTTGCTCCACCGACCAGACCACTGAAGTATCTGTTTATCTACTTGCAAATTCTTGCTTTCAACCTCTTGGTTTGGCAAGACTAGGGACAGAGACGAGAGCTCACTCTCACTTGGCTCCTGACTTGCTGACCTGCCAACCTTCCTGTCATCAAGTTCAGAGTCTTAACCACAAAGCCACCGCAGACCGCTTAATAATATAAGTTGCTTAAAATATGTTGTTATTCAACAAAGCCATCAGTTTCTTCCAATATTGTTATGTGTTAGTTATTTTGAGTAGGAATGTAAATATTCTTTTATTTTATTTTCATAAGTGAGAAGAATGTCCTCCCCCCAGATGTTTTGTCCCTGATTGAAAGATATAAGTCACACACCCATTTTTCTATTTATTTTGCACACACACAAAATCTACCTATGTGATTTATGAGGAGGAGGGAAAATATTTCATTTGGCTGCTTTAATATTAAATCTAACCAATCTAATGTTTTCTTCATAGCTACTGAAGAACATATTGAAGTTTCAACAGTGCACACTGGTAAGTCCTTGTTTAAATTGTTACAGTATATCCTTATATAATTGACTTTCCAAATGTACCTTGGTTATTACATTCAAATGGGTCTAATTCTAGTTACATCCTCTTCAGCTAAAGAAAGGACTAGAAACTTTGAAGCAATTTTAAAAGGAAATTGCATTGACCTTTATATATTTTTGTCTTTGCTTGCAAATACCCCAAAGTACCACAAGAAAGAAGTATAGCTCTTATCATGATTCAGTAACAAAACTTGGCATTCTTTTTCATATTGATAATGCAGACACCATATTGTGCAGAAATATATGGCCATTTCTTGCCATTTTGACTCATGGATACAGAAGCACACTATCCCATATTCATAAACCAAAAGTTTTCCCCTAAATAATTGAATATAATTCATTATTCCAGAAATGTGGAATCTGTTTCACTACAATAGAGTAAATTGCATATACAGTATCTAAAACACTTGGTTCTTCTGAAATCATTCAAAAGCCAAAAATAGAATCCACTTCCAGTAATTTGTTAAGTAATTGGTTGGAGGAAAATTCATTTTCATTGTTCTGTAATCAAATTGTGCTGTTGATGATGTAAAAATTATTGGGGATTCTTTAAGGTAGTTTTAGTACCAGTTAGGGGAAATGATTGAATGAGAACAAACTGAATTGGTTTCAAATTTCGAAGTTATGTTTCCTGATCTATACATTCTCTTATTTTGACATTATATGTATGAAATTTTGATTCATGGTTTCTAGAAAATCAATGTGGTGGCCAACTCACATATTCCTATGGATCTATCAATGGGCCATTTTATCCTGGGAACAATATCTCGGTACTGTGTGTCTGGGAAATTGAGGTGAATCCCTTTGATCACATAGTTCTTCAGATTACTTACATTAGGTAAGTATATTGAACTTTTCCTCCTGCTGCAATAGAATGTGGCTGACTGGATAGCTCAGTGCTTTAGGTATCTATCTCTAGTGCCAGATGTTGGGAGTTCAGTTCCCTTCTGGGCATCCCAAAAAAGGTAAACTTGGTAAGATAGAGGCAAGCTACATAGTCCCAAGGTACAGTACTCCCAAAATGAGGAAATGATAAACTACTTCTATGTATTCTCTGCTTATAGAACTCTGGAAATGATAGTTATAAATTAGAAGTGACTTGTTGGCATGCAATGATTATTACTACTGAATAGAATTAAGTAATCATTTTCTCATTGTTGTGGAAATCCTTAAGATAATACAAGGAGCTCTCTTTTTATCTGTTTTCTAGTCATCTAGATTCCTAGATTTTATTGCCTTTGAGGATCTTCATATAGTTCATATAGTTAGTTAAGCCTGGCAAGCTATGGTCCATGGGGTCATGAAAAGTCGGACTTAACTGTGTCCGAGTCCACCCAGATCCATACCCATCACAATATAGCACCATCTGATCCTCTGCTGTCCCCTTCTCCTTTTGCCTTCAACATTTCCCAGGCCCTGGCCTTCTCCAGTGAGTTCTCTCTTCTCATTTGATGGCCAAAGCACTTGAGCTTCAGCTTCAGTATCTGTCTTTCAAAGAGCAATAAGGGATAATTTTCTCTAGGATTGATTAACCTCATCTCCCTGCAGTCTAACGATTCTCAAGAGTCTTCTCCAGCCTCAAAGTTCAAAGGCATCTATTCTTCTGTGCTCAGCCTTCCTTATTATCCAGCATTCACAACCATACATTACTACTGGAAAGACTAACACTTTAACTATGCAGACTTTTGTCGGCAGGGTTATGTTTCTACTTTTTACTATACTGCCTAGGTTTGCCATAGTTTGCCAAGGAGTAAGTGTCTTTTTACTTCGTGGCAGCAGTTACCATCTGCAGTGATCATGGATCCCAAGAAAGTAAAGTCTATCACTGCTTCCATTTCTTCACTTTCTATTTGCCAGGGAGAGAAAGGGCTGGATGACATCTTCTGTTATTTTTATGGTGATTCACACAAGGCTCCTTGCCCTGACAAGGCAACAGTCCTGCAAGAGAGGCTATGTATTTGGCATATGGTGATATAGCTGTTGGCTGCTTCACCAATTACTGTTCAGAGTCATCACAGACAGGGTGAATTAGCATTGGCATGATATGTTTGGGTTGCTTTAGTTTAAACGCAAGGTAAACTAGCCACACAAACTCTTCAGCATATGTGGGATTATGACCTGTTCTGCTGAACCCCGTGTGTTCAACATTCTGCATCATGTGTATCACTGAAACCAAAGCATTATTTTCTAGTTTAATACAAAAATGTACTGTAAAATGTAAAATGATGGCAAAGCCAGACATGAAACTTAATAAATCTACCTCCACACAGTCTTGACTGCAATAAAGAATATATCGAGATATTTGATGGCAGCCTGAGTTCCCGATTCCTACTTGGAAGAATATGCTCTGATATTTATCTTGGCCATAATTTTACATCAACTTCCAACACATTGACAATTCTGATGCACAGAGATTCAGATTATGCAGGATATGGCTTTGATGCATATTACTCTTCTGTACATGGTAAGAGTTACTTACTAATGTAGTACTGTATTAGCATTAGCTTATTTTTGGTTTAATTTGTATTGTGTTAATATTATGTTTTAAAAATTAATTGTAATCAGAAAGTCCTCATCTGTCTGTTGCTTTAGACTGAACCATTTCTTTTGTGATTCTTCAATTGAGGGAAGGTAATCTTTAAAATGTGTAAATTATTCCATTTAATTGAATGAAATTAATTGACATTTGGATGGACTAAAGAGATCTTTCTGGTGTAGGACCAAATGAGAGCATGTCCAGTTGGGCGCTTAGACCATTTTAATTTTTTTTAGTTCTCAGAGGTCAATCCTGTATCCATGAATCTATGTTTGTCAGATACTGGAGTACTCATAATTATTGGACACTGGAGTGCCCCATCCTCCTCTCGAGTGCTTCTTCTTGGACTTCTATCAGGGGCTTGCACTTTTTAATAGTGATCCTATATACACTAATACCCTGGATAACGTTATGACTTGGTTCCACAAATCATGTCGTTATCCTGTTTTTAGCGTTGTCCGGGGTATACATCGAACAACGCTAAAAAAAAAAAAGCCCTGACGTCAGGGCGCGGTTTGTACCTGAAGTCAAACCCTAGGATAGCGATTGCTAGCTGGGACAAGAGAAGGCTTTTAACTCAACCACCCTCCCCCCCCCCCAGTTTTGGCAGGCGAGGAGAGGTGAGGGGGACAGGGGCCTTTTGCCTCCTTTGAAACCCGCGCCTGCCAGGAATGAGTCCACGCTGCCAAAGAAAAACGTGGTGTGGCAGCGGCGGGCAAAGCAGCCAACAACCTGGCCAGGATCCGTGAGGACCATGAGCGAGCTCTGCGGGAGGCCAAGGAGACCCTGCAGGAGGCAGAGGCGGGGGAAGGGGGCCGAGAAGAGGCTGCTGCTGCTGCTACTGCCTTCTTGGGGGTGGGCATGTGGTGGAAGGAGAACCTGCAGGTCCCTTTGTTCGTGGAAGACATGGGCAAAGAGCCCTGAGGAGGAGGAGGCGGGAAGGTGGCTGCCACGGCTGTCTTACCTGAGAGAGAAAGAGGAGGTGGTGTGAGGAGGAAGGAGAAGGAGGCAGAGAAAGGCACTGAGCTAGAGGAAGGCGTCTGAACACACAGAGCTGTCCTCGAAGAAGGCTATGCCCACTTGGGGTGGGAGGCGGAATGAACCCAGAGGCTCTGACCAGGGCATGTGACGCTGGAAGCTCAACCTGATGCCACTTACATTCCTGTTGAAGGAGTTCCTGGGCAGGAGCGGTAGTGCCATGACTGCCCTGGTCCCTTTCTCCCCTGGGGCTGGTGTTGCTGCCCGAACCTGGCCGGCCTGCTGCCCTCCACGCTCCTCAGCTGAGGATGCGCCGGCACGCTGTTTGGAGTCCTGAGGATGCGCCGGCACGAGCGAACGAGCAGCAGCAGTGGGAACTTTCCTTGGCAGCCCTCCCCTTCCTTCTCTTCCCCCCGACTCTATTGAGAACCTGCCCGTCTCTCTCCCTCCTCTTTCTCCTCCCTTCCCCGCCCTCCCTTTTGCCTCCTTTGCAACCCGCGCCTGCCATACCCTTTCCAAACATCGGACGGACGGGTGCGTGCGCATGAGATGGGGTTTGGGGAGGATACGGGGAAGATCTCCGTATGTTCCCCAAACCCTGTCTCGCGCGCGCGCACCTGCACAGTGTTTGGAAAGGGTACGGGGGAACTTCCCCCGTACCGTTTCCAAACACCGTGCAGGCACGCGCGTGTCAGACGGGAGCTGGGGAGGCTACGGAGCTCTTCCCCATAGTCCAGTGGTGTCGCGCAGACTTCAGCCGCCTGGGGTGAAGAACAAACTCGCTCCCCCCTTCTAGGCTCGCCCCCACCAGGGGACCCAGTTAACCCCTTGCTGTCTGTGCCAAGGCCCCCGGGGCCGAACCCAGGGCTGGCAGAGCCCCTGAAAGCCAGCTGGACGGGCAGGCAGGGGCAAACAGGTGAGGCGAGGTCAAGCCCAGGTCCTGCCAGGCTACACCTCCAGCATCAGGGACACGGCCAGGACAAGGCACGCGATGGGGCGCAGCGATGAGGAGAGGAGGTGGAGGAGGATGTGGAGACAATCAGAACACCCGCACGGTGTTTGGAAAGGGTACGGGGGAACTTCCCTGTACCCTTTCCAAACACCATGTGGGTAGGCGCGCCCGTGTCAGATGGGGGCTGGGGAGGCTACGGGGAAGATCTCCGTAGCCTCCCCAGTCCCTGTCTGACACGCACCCACCCGCACTGTGTTTGGAAAGGGTACGGGGGAATTTTCCTGTAACCTTTCCAAACACCGTGCGGGCAGGCACTGGGGGGGTTGGATTGGGTAGATGATCTACCCAATCCAACCCCCCCCCCCACACACACACACTATTGTACCGGATAACGCTAAAAATCACATTATCCAATACAAGATTTTTCCAAAAATCTTGCATCATTATGCGGTTTTAGCGCTATCCGGTACAATCGTTATCCGGGGTATTACTGTACGTCATTCCCAGTGCCTGTGGATGGCATTAGGGATCCTTGCAGCAATCAAATGTTCCTTCCATGGTAAACATCCTAATCCAGGGGTTCCCAAATGAAGGCCTGCAGTCAGTTGTGGGCTGTCAAAATTTTTGCTACCCCACAGTGGGCGAAGCCAATGTTGTGGGCGGAGCCAAAGGAAAAAAAATAAAAAATCAATAAAAATTAAATAAATATATATATTAACATTAAAAAAATAAACCCAGCCATCCACCCACCCACCCCAAACACAAATCAACCCACCACCCCACCCCAAACACAAACCCATCACTTACCTAGGCAGACAGCAGGCAGCAAGCAGGCAGGCAGGCAGGCAGGAACCGTGGCGGTGCAGCGCCTGGCGGTGCAGCGCGGCATGGCGAGGAAAGGCTGCCGCCACCGCTTCTAGAGGCACTGCCTGCGCCCTTCCTTTCCGGGCAGCCAAAATGGCTGCCTGGAACTGCGCATTCATCAAACCTCTATTTGACACATGCACACTTCTATTTTTAAGTGCGCATGCATCAAATAGAGGTTTGAGGCATGTGCAGTTCCAGGCAGCCATTTTGGCTGCCCAGAAATACCCTTCCGGGGGGGGGGCAGAGAGACGATCAAACCAGTCACCCAGGAGTTTACCACAACCCTGGTGACCCCCTCCTGATGGGTGTTACCAGTTTGAGTGAACCGGTCCGAACTGGTAATAGCCAATTACTACCCATCACTGCCCTCCAAGTGCATTTGAGAAACAAAATGGCCACCCCTTTGAAGCTGTTGGGACAAAATGACCACCCATTAAAAAGGTTGGAACCCCTGTCCTAATCTGAAGGGACTAATTAGTTCATTTATCGTATCATATGTACGAACACTTTTATTGCTCCTTTGCAGAGGTGCAGAAAGTTGTAATTATCTTTCCCTTTCCAACCAAACATTGTATTGCTGGAGGGTAAAAATAAATAAATTTTGTTTTGGCTTTCAATGCTATCCTTTCAGTTGTGAGATTTGGAAAGATTGTCAAGAAATAGTGTCCCGCAATATCCTGTTCATAAATGCAAAGTGTGCCTGCTCCATGGATATACCCAGTGGTGGGCAGCAAAAAAAATTTGCTACTACACTGTGGGTTGAGCCTACATCACGAGGTGGAACCTATGATATGGGTGGAGCCTATGCTACGAGTGGAGCCTACATCATGGGCGATCTAGTCATGCCTGCCATATGGCCATGTATACATCTGCAAACAGGAAGCACTGGCTTTTTGGCTGTAAATGGAGATGAGCACTGCACCCTAGAGTCAGATATGATTGGCTTTTGAGCAAAGGAGACCTTGAACCACTTGCAGGGACAAAACCTGATGGGGCAGGGCAGGAAGGTGGGTGTGGACACCCAATTTCACTACCACCTCTGCCCAAAGGACACCCAATTTTGCCACCCCCCTGCCCAGAGGCCACCCAATTTTGCTATCCCCCCTTCCAGCACTGGATATACTGCCCAGCACTGGATATACTTAGCTTACTCATAATTGCGCAATAAGGGGATGCCAACAGGACCTCTGTTTACACAGTGGGATAGTGAATGTGTCCATGTGCAAATAGCAAGAAAGAAGAATCATGTGTGAAATAAACCATTGTGTGAATGTAGAAAACAAATGTGGTTCTAGTCTTTAAACATATTTTCCCTGAGATACTTAACTCAGTTTAGCAAACAGACTACATTTCTTTTTTGAAAATTATCAAAAGCTGGGAAATTATTTTCATAAAGCAATTAATTTCTGATAGATACCCAAGGCTCCTCAAAATAGTTAAATATTTAAGTTAAATATAATTGGGTCAATTCCTACTTAAAATGCACCTATGGGTACAGATAATATAGAAAGCATCTTGGTGGTGTTAGATGATGAGTAAGTTGATGCAAGAAGAAACATTCCTAGAGATATTTATTACCCCAAGATGTTTGTGATTTTATGACAGTCATCAGCAATCCAAACTACCAAAGCCCCTTCAAAATCCATCTACTATGATACTGTTAATCTGTACCAAAATGTACCATTCCACAATGGTCTGTACCAGTTACAATTCTGGCAGCCATTCTCTAGATAAGGATTCCAGTTTATCTTCAAAGTCAGTTCTATGTGTAGTGTGCTACAGTAATCTACTCCAAAGTGTCCCAGCAAGCAAAAAGATTAGTACTGTACTGTATTATCATAATATAACCCAATACTTTTGTAGTATGTTATTGTATGGATAACTGTTAAAATTATAATTATAGCATTTGTACTATTCAGCGTTTAATCTGTCTTAACAGATGCAACTACCAGTGCACCACTTCATAATGAAACATCTGGTAAGACATGGATTTTTCTCATATATATGATTTACTAGTTTGTGATATAAAAGATTAAACCTGATGCTCTGGTTCAAACTGGAATGCCAGAATTCTGCTGGTGATTTATGCTCATTTTAAGAAAATCATATAAGATGCAATATGTGCCTCAGAATGCAACAAGTACCTTGTTATTGAGTTGCAATTTGCTACCACATCTTATGCCAAGGGTTCTCGACCTATGGCCCACAAGCCATACTTGGCCCACGGCACAATTTCATGTGGCCTGCTGCTGCCACCACTGCTGCCACATCCAAAAGCAGAAGTGGACACATTTATGACAGCCGTAAATGCACCTGCGGCTATCGTAAATGTGCCGCAAATGCACCCACAGCTGTTGTAAATGCATTTACAATAGCCATGGACGTATTTTACAGCAGCATTTACAGAGGGGTGAACCACCAGTCAAGGCACACTCAGCTTTCTGAGAGGGTGATTAAAAAGGTTGAGAATTCCTGTTTTAGGTGATTGGGTTTATGGAAGCATAAATTGCTTGTAGGATTCTGGCCAATGTCTCATTGCTCATGTAATAAAGTTATCTTTGCCTCACTGGAGCATAGGCTGGGCAAAAGAGTATGTTTTGGATCTTGAATAGAACATGTTGGTTAGCACACATTATTTACATGTGAGACAGAACAATAATATAATAAGTCAAACTGGCAAACTATTGATGCAGATGAATGCTCATTTTTTAAAACTTTTTGTCTTTCTCACAGTTCCTTCTACAAAGTCAAAAAGTAAGTTTTTAATTTTCTCCATCTAAGGTAAAATATGTTTGCAAGAATTTGAGCAAGGGATCCTGGTTAAAATGCAGAGTGATTTTGACAAGATAGTTGTGGATAAATTCATCTGCTAGATTCAAGTTTAAACATTCAGTCTTGTTTTCTCTCTGACATAATTCCTCAGAGTCCTTTGCCAGAAGAAGAGGCCATTGGACTTACACAACACACCCATGCCATTATATAGCTTTTGCTTCTTAGGATTGCTACTAAACCTACAGAGGTATAGGATGACAATTTTATGGACAATTTGAATAATAGAATTCCATAGTTGTCTGTAAATGCATGATACAATATGTCACCATTCAACATGATGAATCATGGACAACTTGAATTATGGCCAAGTTGTCATTTGATCATATTGGGCCAGAACTATTGCTCTGATAACAGAAGTCATTGCCAGAATATGATAGTGATTTTTCCAGCAGAGGAAACCAAAGTCAAGTGGTTCATCTTAACAGAAGATGTTAAGTAGAAAAGTTTTTTAAAAAAGTAATCTTAGTTGAATAATTTTATTGTTATCTATGGGAGACTTCCAGTTTGCCTGCTCAGATGATTGTGGTTTTGCATGAGGTCTATCTTTAATAGAAACCTTTAATACAGATATTTAATAGAGATGCTATTTGGAATGGACCCTCAAAAACTGACTTGATGTTGCTGCTTTAGGTTGTCTGGGTACAACTCAAAACCATCGTATTAAAAGAATCAATAGCATTGACTTGTCCTACAAATATCTCAAATTCTAAAAATATGACAAAATAATTATTTGAAAGTTTCCTCTTGAGCGCCAGCCAGCTTCCCATTGTGTTGACTAATTAGACATTCTTACCATTAAACAAAATGTATAATTCTTGTGAAGTGGCAGATCTAGGGTGCAAAAAAAAATCCAGTCTGGAAGTGTTTATTTATTTAATCAACTAATAGAGGCATGATAAATCCTTTCTAATTCATTGAAACTCAACAACAATTAAACTCAAACCAAAATTGTGTTATAATTTCTAATGTTTTTACATTCTTTAACATTTCTATGCATCATCTTTTAGCACTCTCCTGTTCTGGAGAGTACATGGTTGCACGTATCAGCAGAGTGTATCTCCAGTCCCTAGGTTATAATGAGTGGAGTTTGAATCTGAATTCTTCAGATCCAATGTGTACACCTCAGCTTTCACAAGCCTATGTTATCTTCAACATACCATACAGTGGCTGTGGCACAGTAAGACAGGTGAGAATTTGATAGTTGTTGCAATTATTACTATATGCCCTTTATATCATCATCATCTTTTAAAGATAAGGGAATGAGTTTATGCGATTTATTATCTGACAAAAATATATCACTATGGCTGAAATCCTGTTGGGAGGGAGTCATCCTGTGCAATAAGAATCAGCAGCAGACTGCAGTGGCTCAGTGGTTAAGAAGCTCGCCTTGTTAGCGGGAAGGTTGGCAAGTTGGCAGTTCAAGACCCAAGTACTGCATGATGGAATAAACATCTCTGTCCCAGCTCCTACCAACCTAGCAGTTTGAAAGCAAAAAGTTAGAAGTAGATAAATAGGAACCACTTCAATGGGAAAAGATCATGGGAATATGAGAGGAGCGTCATCTGGGCATCCCTTGAGCAGAGTTCCTCCAGCAAAAATCTTTTCACCCAAGAAAGCACCTTTGCGTGCTTCTGACACAATTTTTAAAAAACCAGCAGTAGCAGATTGCCACTGTTTTAAGGCTTGTTTTTGCAGTTCTGGGATACATACAGCATTATTGACGTGTATGTGTGCATGTGCAAGTGCACACACACGTGTGAGTGAGCCATGTGCACCCTGAAAATAACTGACTGCATGATTCCCATTGCACAATGGAGGTGCAAAACAAGATTTCACCTTGGGTCTCTCTTAATCCAGAACAGATATAAACAACCAGCCTTGGAAAATAAACACTTTCTAAACCTCAGTTTGCAAGAAATATAACCATGTCATCATTTTATCCAAATTAGCAAGTTAATTTCAGACACTAGGTTAAAGCAATTCTTTGTTATTTAACAATGGTGATGATCACAGCTGATATTTCTTTTAATTATGTCAAAGCAGGAGAGGTGGGGAAATTGCTGCAGAAAGCATAGCATCCTTTTCAGAAAAATCAGGATATATGCTAGAGCTATGCACACGTCCCCTGATTTAGTCTGGTGGTCAGTTTGGCATTTTGGAAGCCAGTGGGTCTGTGGTCATCGAGGTCCTGTCCTGGATCCAAATTTATTTGCAAATTCAGATTGATGCCCCTCCTCACAACTTGCACTGGCAAACCAAAACGGCTATAACTTTTTCCTTCCTGTACATTAAATTTGGACACACAATAGAGAGGAATAAATGTATCAAATTTCAGATCACTTGCTTCAAAGATTTGCAAATTGGGCAATTTTAAAGAGCAACTGAACTGAAATTCTAGCCTCAGATTTCATGGTAGAGCTCCACCAAATGAAGATGGACTATCACATAATCCCTTCCAGCAGTCTTGCTCCCAACCCCATTTCAGACATTTGAATCACTGAACCAGCCCAAATAGCCTTCACATTTTCCCTCATCTGCACATTTTGCTTCAGTCAAGATCTTGTACAAATAAGCCTGAGTCCAGCCAATTCAATTCAGGGTGGTGACTTTGGCTCAAGCCAACAAACAGTTCTAATAACAATATTTTATTTTAGATTTTAAAAAAGAATGTGAAGAAGGTCTTGTTTCTGAACTTGCCCTCAATTGTGTAATGCCAGCTCAAAAAGAACTAATGTTATCAATGCAACGACCCTTTTTAACATTTCACATTGGAAAATGTAGCTGCAAAACATTTTTCTGTGTTTAAAGTCTTCTTTATTGTTGATGAAACTCATATTATTTTAAAATCAACCAATTTAAAGTTTGTTTTGTTTTGTTTACTCTCTAATATGCTTTTTGCTTACTTTTTTCCAAAGTGCATGCAATAAAATAGACTCAGACTAGATAAGATGGTATTTTGCTATTTGTTATAATTCTGAAATATAATTTAATAAAATTATTGAATACTAGAGTGAATGTTTTGTACGGTAGAATTGAGTTACCTACATTATTGACATAATGCTTTGCTATCTTTTTTTTCTAACCCTTTAGCAAAGGAATAATGGTACAATAGTATATTCCAACATTATCAACACAATAGTCTCAGGTGGCATCATTACAAGGAAGAAAAACTTTCAGTTTCACGTTATTTGTGAAATGAATGAAAACACAGTCTTAGAGGTATCATTTCTTACCCAAGATGCAATCGACATTGTCGAAAGGCAACATGGTCATTACAATGTGACTCTTGAATTTTACCACTCATCATCGTTCAACTATAAAGTCTATAGCTCTCCATACTTTGTTGGACTTAATCAGGATTTATTCCTTCAAGCTAGTCTCTACAGTTCTGACCCAAACCTGGTACTATTTATAGATACTTGTGTAGCATCTCCATACCAGAATGACTTCAGAACTACCACTCATGTTTTAATGAAAAATGGGTAAGTATAATTTGGATGTAAGAACTTTAAAATAAGATATTGTGTCAAAGGGGAGGCCTGGTGCTGGATTTCCTTGTATGTTGGTTTTAGGCCATGTATAAATTAGAATTATGTTTCTCTCAACCACCACATAAAAGTGACATCTTGAATCCCTTCTCATGTCACATTTCTTCAGATCAAGTAAGAATCATAGGACTGCAAAGACCACTTGCAGGTCAAAATTCCCCAATGTGAAATAGTAACTTAACTGTTTCAATTTATCGCTATCCAAAGATTCTCATACAAAAGCAGAAGGAAGAGGATGGCTATGGACTGCTAGACAGAATGAGTTGTAATGTGAGAGGCCTCATGTCAACAACCATTGCAAATATTTGTTTATTGTGTTCACCTTCTCTTTATTGTGTGATGACCACAGTCTTACTATTAACTTGTAGTTTCCTTGACAACAAGTAGAAGATAGAAATAGCACATGTTTAGAAGCACAAGTTCTTTAAATGCTGAAAGATGTGTGGTGTCCATAGCACAATTATTATTTCTCTCCTATGCCTTGTACACTTGATTGCATTGTTTTGTGATTGGAACTTGGAAGTACAGTGGAACCTTGAGATACCAAATTAATCTTTTCCTCAGGGTTCTTCACATGGTGAAAAGTTCATATCTCATAGGAATCCATTCAAAACCAAATAATCCATTCCCAATGTCAAAAAAAAAACTTTAAAAAAACCCGTATTTTTTCTGTTCAAAACTCTTCATAAAGTTCACTTTGGAATTTTTCACTGCATTTTCACATTTTATAAAGAGATTTGAGCAGATAAAAGATGGGGTTTTCCACATTTTTTTCTAGACCTCCAGAAGGGATTACATTGGTTTCAATGCATTTTCAGCACTTTGACAGTGGCTTTTAGTGGCCAATTCTGGTAATGCACCAGACTCATCGCCAACAATCAGCAGCTAGTTTTCCCCAACCCAGGAAATGCCGAAAATGCTGCTTTTAAGTTGCCAAAATGCATCAAAAATGCGTTGGAGAATCCCAAAAATTGAGTGAATATGCTCTGAATACTGTTGGGGGGTGAGTCCAGCACATTACCAGAGCTGGCTACTAAAGTCCACTGTCTGAAAAACCTAAAAAAAAAATCTGTTCGTATGGCAAAAAACCCCATAAGTCAAGGCATCATTTTGTCAGGATTTCCTTTCGTATCATGAGTTTTTCATTAGTTGAGGTGTTTGTAATTCGAGGTTTTACTGTAATTCTTTGCAAGGGTGAGTAACACTTCCCTGGACAGCCAGAAACAACATGCATTCAGAATAGAAAACTGCTGGTTGACACATTTGACTAGTAAAACTGAATATTTATAGCCTGTGGCCCCTCCAGTTTCTTGCCCTACAGTATTTGCCTCTTGTGCCAAGTAGACAGAAGTGGTTGAAGCAAATTCCCCACTCTTTTCTCAGCCAAGTTTTCATGATGGAAGCCAAGTCAGTAAACTTATGCGGAATCAAATCCTGCACTATTTTTATGTAAATATTTTTATTTATAACCTTCTAATAACCTAGCATTATGAAACTTTGGGGTCAAGAATGTTTACTTTTCTTGCCTTCTTGGTTTATAGTGCAACTGGAAAAGAAGGAGAAATAGTCAATAGCTTTGCCTTCCTATTTCCATTTTAAATTTCTCAATATAACTTCCCTACCATATCTTGAACTTTAATTTCACCCTATATAGCTTTCCTGAAGTAACACCCCAGTTTCGGTATCAAGTTCTTTGATGGTCATCCTATCAGCAACATATACACCTCCTCAGCAGCCCAGCTTATGTCTTCTGTGTCAGGAATAGACGTTGTTCAAGGGTAGAAAAGGATGGTGATTGCAGGCTACAGAACAGCTGGCCACCTAAAAAGAGATTTAGTCTTACACCAAGATGGAAGTTCCTCAGATATGAAGTCTCTTGGGAAAGGGCAGGCAGCAAATATCTACTTTTTTGGAAGGGTGATAGTATTTATCCTCTTATTCAACTACATGCACTGATTGTGAAGACTCTTTTGGTGTACTGCCCACTTAATTGACCAACAATCTCCTTTCTTGAGCCTTCATATTGTTGGATAAACTTTGCAGCATGATGCAGCTAGAATTTAGCCAAGGATTCAGGCTGAAGACTTAGAAATGCAAGCCCCCTCAATTCCCCTTTTCTTTCATCCTAGGTTCAACTGTTGAACAAATAATCAGGCACAGCTTTAACAGAAGGGGAAAATGTTTACTTATAAGTCCTATGTTCAAATAAAGTTGTCATGTTGATGGCCTAGCAGTGGTTCCCAACAAGGGGTACACAGCCCACTAGTGGACTTCAATTCCCAGAAGCCTAAGTCAATACATTGGCTGATCAGTGCTTTGGGGAAATGACTTAGGCTTCTGGGAATTGAAGTCCAAAAACCAGCATTTGGGAAACACTGGCCTAAGCCATTGATGGAGAACCTTGGCACTCCAGCTGTTTTTGAACTTCAATTCCCAGAAACCTTGATCAGCTATAATATAGCAGTTCACTTCATCTTAGTTGAAAAAAGCAGGAAGGAAAATGATAGTTTGAAGAGTGTACTGATTTACTAACTTTCTGAAACTAACACTTTTTGATTAAGAAAGAGACTGAACTAGGATGAACAAATGATCCACTCAGACAGGTAGACTACAAACACAGAATGCAGCATACATACAGAGTGGAAAGCAGTTACTTTTGGAGGAAGGATCATTAGCCTTTGATTGGCTGTTTAGATTTAAAACAGGCAATGACTATGTTTATTAAATGCTGACCATTCCCATCTACATGTTAGTATGTAAAACAAGCAAAAAGCATGAAGAAATTGCCTGCTGTAAACTCAACATCCTCTCTTCAACTGACATGCTTTGCCCAAGGAGTCCCATCTTCTTTCTAAGTTCCTTGAAGCAGACTCTTGGGCACTGGCTTTGTTAGAATGTCAACTGTCATTTCTCCTGTTGGTCAGCTGTATGATGCCTCACTCAGTCAGCTTCCACCCTATCTGTTATTTCATGTCTATGTGTTCTGTTTAAGCATTGATCTTGAACATGTTGCATCTCTGATTGCCCTCCATGAGTTGCACGGGCATATCTTCTGAAACTTTCAAGTCCATCAACAGCACCTGTAATCAAAGCAGTTCTCAACCTGTTTCCCCTGCAGTGATAAACCCTGATTCTAACTTTTTCTTGTTTATGACTAGACCACGAGATAGGGTTACTGCCATATAAAATAAATAAACACTAGTAGATCTGTGGTTTGAGGCCTCTTTACCCCAAGCTGCATTAATGTCCCCTGTAAGTCAAGGAGTCTCACTGGCGAACGATCTTAACTTAAGATCTATAGTTTTCTTTAGATTGCTAACTCTCAACTGCTATCCTGTCACTTTGTGTTGGGGAACTAACCTTTCTACTAAGAATGGCAACTGAAGTGGCTATATATGGACTAGTGGTATTTGTGAAATATGGAAGTTTTCATATGGTTGTTTTGTACTGACTGTTATGTGGTAGAGGTTCATTTTCAATTCTATGTTTAAAAGTGTTTCGTTTGTTTGGAAAATCTTCATATTACACATTAGATTTGACAAAATCTGTTTGGGTAGATATTACAACTCTGTGTGTGTTCTGGAGACCTGGTGTGTCTGTCTAAGAATTCAATTATATTTTGCTTTGACTTAATAGGTATGCTCCATCTAGTTCTTTCTCAATTTGAATGTCTAAATAAAATTCCAATTTCCTAGCTTTTATTTTTTCAACCTCCTTGTTGATTTTCTGAATTCTCTCTATATATTCCTGTTCTGTGTACGTTAGCCAGTGAGACTCCTAGACTTACAGTGGACACTAATGCCGCTTGGGGTAGAAGACTCAAACCACAGATCTACTAGTGTTTGTTTATTTTAAACAGCAATGACTCTATCTCATGGACTAGTCATAAACAAAGAAACCTGTATGTAGCTACAATTAGATTGTCTACATATGCAAGGATAAAGGTTAAATGTCTCTCTTTGTTTCTGGCGAGCAAACATCTAGCTCAAAACATACACAAACTTTTCTGTTGGCTTTAGAATTGCTATTTCTTTTCTCTCATTTTTTCTACTAACTACTTTTTCTGTTGGAACAGCTCTTATTGGCTGCAATGCCTCTGAGGGCACTACAATTCCTTGCATAAAGTCCTGTTTTTCCACAGTTGAAAGAGCTACATGCTGATTGGTTGTGAGAAGTGGCCTTCCTATAGCCCCTTCATTGAGCTATGAGACCTGATTTATTGAGTCTCTCTGCTTTGTAATACAAGTTACTGTCTCTAGCTGGGGAGACCATGTGACCCTTGCACTGCCCTCTGAGTGCCTTGAGAATAGCTTAGAAGCTGGTATTTTGTGCTGTGAAATAGCCTATGAGTGATTCAAATGCTTCACCATGACTGGTGAGTAGAAGGACATGTCTCTGGACATTTATTAATTTAAACCAACAAGATTGAGCTTGTCCATGATCTTTAAGAATGTAGAAATGTGCTTTTCACAATCTCACTTGCTGATCAGTTTTAAATAAGCTAATTCTGTAGAGACATTTTAGACAATTGAGCCTTGACTCCAAAAGCTGCTTCTAGATTATCAATATTGTCCTTGCAGATTCACACATTTTCACATAATCAAACTCATGGTCACTTAAACTGCACCAAATCAGTCTCTGGGCAGCTATATCCATTTTATCCTATTTTGGTTTTGCATCAGCCTCAGGTCTAAGATTTTCTATGCCGTCATATAGCTTGGGATTCTTCAAGCTTCATTTCTGTGATGCCGGTGTTCAAAATTATAGGGAGTCTGTCTTGGCAAGATTCTTGATAATTCATTTTTCTCAGCTGGACAACCTCAAGATCTGGGCCCATAGCCTGTTAGATAATATTTGCAGAATAATGCAGCTGATTTGAAGCCAACTAATAATTGTGACAGGTTCATAGTGGTCATGGCAGAAATGAAATCCGAAGCAACTCCTAACTAAGAATGAACAGTGAAATCTCCTAGAAAGTAATCTTTGATTGTGTTCAGTATTGCACAAGTGTTAAACTTACAGCAAGCAATCCTATCAGAGTTTCCCCTTACCTTTTTTCACATGGCTGTCAATCACTTGAGACCAGCTACTTCCAAATTCCAACAAGAGTACTGACAAGAACTACTGTTGGAATTCAGAAACACCTAGTCCTACATTATCAAAAGCCATAGTAGAGATGTCTTTAGAGCTAGCACATTGTTAGAGTCCCTCTCATCTAAACATCTACAGAAATATGGCACAACTATGGTTTATTTTCCTTTTCAGATGTCCAGAAGACTTTACCTGTAAAAGTATGCCTTCAAGAAAGATAAATGAAGCTCGCCTCAAATTCACCTCTTTTAAGTTTATTAACAAATATAATGAAGTTTATCTGCAGTGCAAACTGGTTGTATGTAGGGCAAATGACTTCTCCTCTAGATGCTACAAGGGATGTTTAACTAGAACAAAGAGGGATGTAGGTGAGCCTCAGGAGAAGGTGGAAGTTGTTGTGGGACCAATCAAGCTCCAGAAAGAAGATAATGAAAACAGAAAACACGGTAACTTTTCTTTATGGTCCCTTTTCTTGGCTCTTTATTCACCAAATAAATATTATAAAGTAATTCTAAAGAATACAGAACATTCATGCCAGGGCAATCATATAAGCTATGTTATGAATGTTCACAGGTTGAGATGGGGGAAGTTCTATTCATGTTTCTTGCTGTGGCAGAATAAATGCTGTATAAACATGCTAGAGAAAAGTAAGTACCGTGTAGATATGATATAATTGGTAGCAGCAATTAAAACAAACAACTCACTTTTATTAAGAAAGTTAAATTTGAGACAGAAAAGCTAAAATCCTAATGCTAGCTAGTTAGACAAGTGTCTTAGAATACACATGGAGAGAAGTGACAATGTGTCTTAGAAGAGAGACAAGGAAGTAAGTCTGATCGATAAACTGTAAGAATTATCAGATTGACAACAGATGCAGCAAGAAGTAGAGGTTAGAAAGTCTGTAGGACAGATAGGAGCCCTTGCTTCTCTATTCTTCTTATGATTTGAATGGGTGCTAAGAAGCAGTGCTTGGAGGCCGCCAGATGAACAAGTTGTTATAGCTAACTGTATGCATGCCAATTACATGACCCAGACACCTTGCCAGTTAGCTGCAGTTAGCCACAGCAATTTGCATGATTCCTCTTGAACACATATAAAATCTCAACAGGTTTCTGACAGTGTTGTCTAAGCGTTATTTTCTGAAAACATTGTTTTTGGTCTGTTTAAGTAACATTAAAGTTCTTGTGTCTTTAATTCCCACTTGGCTTGTTGAAGGAATAGGTTTGCGTTGCACAAAGGGTGGGAGAAAGGGCAGAAATTTGATATTATATCATTTTCTCTTCCCACTTTAATGCATATATAACAGTGGAAATGATTAATTACTCTATTAATTCTACTGGACTTGTGTGTCCAAATGCTTAAAAAGTGGTGTTTTGTTTTTCCAATAAATGGGTTCTTTTTTAAAATAAGCCAGCTAAACTATTTCATGCATTGCAACTTTCAGATGGTAAGATGGCTCACATTCATATTGACCACTGGTTGGCTTACCAATTAATATGTAAACTGTTTCCTTCAGAATTTGAATTCTGTACTATTTCATCTGTTGGAGGTTATTGGATCTGTGGTTTTTGGTGCCACAAAAGGATTAACATACTGGTGTGAAAGTCCTGAATCTGTTGGTTTGAATGTCTCTTTTGCAATACTGATGGACCACATTTAGATTTTCTAACAAACCATTTCAAATTGTGTTTTTATTTACAGACCTGGTAAAGAGCGTGAATCCAGGGAAAGATGAGGCAATCAGTCCACTTGCTGTTGCTACTGTGCTCTTAGCTGGCATGGTATTTGTTCTGTCTGGCTTCCTTCTAAGCATTAAATTCAGAAGACATAATTATCATCAAATCTACTGATACCAGTATAATGGCAATATAAACAGGCCATGCTGGAGGCTACTTGGGTTGTAAACCTCATCATTCCTGTCTATTAGCCATGACGGCTGCCTGTTTTGAAAGCTACCAGTTTTCCTTCCCACCACCCAATCATGTCCAACTGATTTGACCAGTTACCATTCTGTAGCAGCTGTCATTTTCATTTTAATACTTAGTTACTGTTTTAGCTTTGCTGGATATACCATTTGATTAAAGTCATATACCTGAAGTTTATTAATTGACTGTCATAACTATTATGTCGCCAAATATTGTACACATGAACAATGCTCAATAGAGAGGTATAATAACTATTTTTAATGAAGGATTTGCCAGATTATTAATAAACATAGTGTCAGAAAGTTTAGCTGTTGGACCTTATTGAAATCTTTTCAAAGGAAACTAGAGAGAAATGGTTAAAAATGCATAGCCAACCATATTTTGATCTCTTTTGTGTTCTGGTGTTAGACATTTGGTACATTTCTTTGACTGGAGAATGATTTCTGTCAAAACATAAGATATCAAGTGTCTTGCATCTTCATCTACCATCTTGTTCAATTGAAGAACTTCAGTCAATAGCTACCATTGTGATGGGCAAAATTAAAGCATGATGAACAATAAAACCAAATAAAAACTTTCAAAATGTTGTGATATATTATACTTGCCAACACGTAAGATGCACTGGAATATAAGATGCACCCCGTTATTACCAAAATAGCCCACCATAAGCCACTATATACAGTACAAGACACACTCCATTTTCCCATTGTATTTTAGGGGGGAGTCTTTTATGCCAGCAAATTGATATTATTGTATTACTAAGTTAATGAAAATTGATATGAATTTTTTTTTACTGCTAATTAATTGGCAGTATACTTTCCAGTACATTATGTTTTCCATTAATTTGGATCAATTTATGTACATTCCATAACTTTTGACAAATACATAGGCCTTCAGCTGGTGTAATATCGTCTAAGGAAGTAGTTCAGCTATCATGTAAGAAATAGTAATACAGTAATACAGTAATACCTCGGATAACGCTAAGACTTGGTTCCACAAGTCTTGGTGTTATCCGATTTTCAGTGTTATCCGATGCATGTTAAAATCCTATGGGATGAATCAGATAACATTAAAGCTCCATAGAGATACATTGTAACCGCACAGGCTTTAGTGGTTGTTATCCGATCCATCCCATAGGACCTTAACATTATTCAATCCAATTCTTCGCCCCAGATTACTTAACGTTATGCAATTTTAGCGTTATCTGAGGTAAACGTTATCCAAGGTGTTACTGTACCTCGGATAACTTTTACCTCAGATAACGCTAAAATCGCATAACGTTAAGTAATCTGGGGAGAAGAATTGGATCGAATAATGTTAAGGTCCTGTGGGATGGATCGGATAACAACCGCTAAAGCCTGTGCGGTTACAATGTATCTTTATGGAGCTTTAACGTTATCCGATCCATCCCATAGGATTTTAACATGCATCAAATAACACTAAAAACCGGATATCACCAAGACTTGTAGAACCAAGTCTTAGCGTTATCTGAGGTATTACTTGTATATCTTTTTAAAAGAACTCAGTCACTTCAATTACTGATTTGTTTTACAGTTCTGCCATCTCTAAACTGGGCCAGCTTTAAAATGGGAATTCATGAAGGATGAGCCTTACAGTAGCCATAGCCGTGATGGATCTACTAATGTTTAGTTTTAAATAGTTTTTATATATTTTCTTTCATAGTATACAGTAAAACACCAGATAACACTAAAACTTGGTTCCACAAGTCTTGGTGTTATCCGATTTTTAGTGTTATCCGATCCATGCTAAAATCCTATGGGATGGATCGGATAACGTTAAAGCTCCATAGAGATACATTGTAACTGCACAGGCTTTAGCAGTTGTTATCCGATCCATCCCATAAGACCTTAAACATTATTCAATCCAATTCTCCTCCCCAGATTACTTAACGTTATGCGATTTTAGCGTTATCAGATCCAATCGTTATCTGGTGTTTTACTGTATGTTGATTCAATGTGTACAAATGCCATATGCTAAATAAATAAATATATTCCTGCCAGGGTTTTTTTTATAGTGTCACAATCACACAAAGGTGCTTTCTGGGTTGAAAGGATTTTTTCAGGAGACACCTAAATAGGCTCCTTTCATGTCCCTAAGATCTTTTCCAACCTAAGTAGTCCCTATTTATCTACTTGCAATTTCTTGCTATCAAACTGCTAGGTTGGCAGGAGCTGGGACAAAGATGGCCACTCATTCCGTCATGCAGTACTCAGGTCTTGAACTAGCCAACCTTCCAGCTAAGAAGGTGAGCTTCTTAACCACTAAGCCACCACAGTTCCATTTCTGCCAGTAACAGAGGTAGAATAGATCTTTAGGCCAATAGATGAAAAAAGTAACTAGGAATTGTCGGGAAAATTTTATTTCTGTTTCCCCTAGCTGCTACACACAAAAGGACTCTAGGCACAATATCTTAAAATATAATTAAGTAGTTTATTGTAAGCAAAAGTCAAATACAATTAGAACATAATATGCAGTGGTGAGCGCCAAAAAATTTTACTACCACACTGTGGACGTGGTATGGTGGGGATGGCCAGGGGAAGCCCTGTGTTGCACCCGAATTAGCACTACTGTATTTCAAAACTTGGATTCTGGCGAACTAGTGTGAACCTGCTGATCCCCACCACTGATAATATATAAAGTACAATACCTTAATAATAAAGAGATGCAAGTAATATTAAGATTAGCCAATACAGTAATATAGAAATTTGGAGCAAAACAAAGACAGGTTTCCCAAAGATCCCATGTTTGCAAAGCCTGATTGTCTGTCTTTTCTCCTTCCTTATATACTTTCTGAAACTGCCGTTTTTAGTACATTAGGTCATGTCACATTTTGTAGACAGCAAGAAACACGTCAGACACATGTTGTGGTTAGCGCTGGCCAGAGGCGTAGCTACCGCCGTATCAGCCATATCAATTATACGGGGGGCCCGGGCTACGGGGGCCCCCAACGGGAAAAAAAAGAGCAAAAATGTACTGCGCATGCGCAGAAACTCAATCTGATGCATTGCGCATGCGTCAGATTGAGTTTCTGCGCATGCGCACTTTATTGGAGCCATTTTTGGCTCCAATTTTTAAAAAATAAAAATTCGGAGTCGGAGCCGCAGCTTCTCAGAGCGGCTCCGATGATGGCCCTCAGAGGAGGGCACCTCCCCTGGGGCCACCCAGAGTCCCACGGGCAGGTTGAGGCCTGCCCGGGCTGTCCGCTGCTGCCGAACCCCCATGGCCTGGGGACGCCTGGCAGAGTGCGCCACCGCCTCCTCCGGAGGATGCGCTGCTGCTGCCCATCCTTTGTCCGCAGCGGGTCCGGAGAAGCTCAGCCCACTCGCGAGCAGCGGCAGCGGGCGGGGAAGGCGGGAGCGCGCCCGTCCAGCGGGTCGGGAGCATGCACCTTGCCCACTCCCCCGGCTGGCTACCGGGCTCTCCGCCTTCTTCACTGCCCGCTCACGCGCCTCCTGCCTCCCGGGAGCGCGGCTGCCTCGGAGCCCGGCGCCGTCGGAGGGCACCGCGGTCGGGCTTGGCGGGGCGGGAAGGCGCGCCTCGGAGCCCGGGGCAGAGGGCGAGGATGGAGCCGGGAGGGTAAGTGAGGGTTTTGTGTTTCGGGTGGGTGGGTGGTTTATGTGTGTGTTGGGAGGGTGGGTGGATTTTTATTAAATTTTTATTTTATTTCTTTATTTATTTTATTTATTTAAGTTATTTACGGGTTTGTGTTGTGGTTGTTTGGGTGGGTGGGTGGGTTGAGGTGTGTGTGTGTTTGTTTGTTTATTTTAATTCTATTTTATTTATTTATTTTATTTTTATTTTTGGCCCCGCCCACGACATCATGATGTCATGACGTCGGCTCCCCCCACGACGTCATGATGTCATGACGTTGGCTCCGCCCCGCATATAAACGGCCCCCAAACAATTTTTATACGGGGCCCCGCCAAGGTAAGCTACGCTTCTGGCGCTGGCCCTGTCTTGAGTCACCTGCTGAGGTTCTTCTTGTCTGTCAGGTCACAGTGACCTAGCCACAAAGAACATTCTTACCCATGTGATGACTCCCTTTATATCTACTTTTAATTAATATGGCTGCACTTATGTCAAATAAGGTGAATCAAAATTTCTCTCTCACAATTCCCCCTTTTTGTCCTATAAGGACAATACTTCAATACACAATTCTTCACATACTTTTATATAAACTCTTAGTTAACTGTCCATAGACTTGGCTCACAATCTAATTTACAAAAATCTGTCTATTTGGCTATTGAGTACAGTACTTGATCATGTCAGCACTATCTCAGTATCTCAGCTTCTACTTCAAACTTATCGTACAAAGTGGCACACTACTTTTCATGTACATTTTCATCCTATTCCTTAAGAAAACAGGAGGCACAACTACATCATTTTCATATCAAAAAGAAAGCAGATTACTTATAGTGCATATGTCTTTTACTTCTGGTGGAACATTAGTAGTACTCATACCAACAAGTACTTATACTTTTAAGGATTAAATGCTTCTATTCTAGATTTATTCTGTAGGTGTTGTAAAAACCAGGACACGTTATCAGTTGATCATACAATGCATAGGTTCAAATCTATCATTTGTAAGTTCTATAAAACTGTGAACATCTTTGACAAGCCTTTTGAAACTATTTGAACTACAATATTTATATATACAGTAGGTATACCAAGAATAAGAAACACAGTAAGCTGTTTCATGTTAGCATTTTGTTCCTTTCATCTTGCTTTGGATTGCAGATGTTTCTCTTGAGTTGAAGCAAAGGAGTACATCAAACTATCTGTCCAGCATGGAGGTAATATCAGATGTCACAGGACCACAGTCTATGTTGAGACAGAGAATCCCATCACAAACTAAAGTCCATCTAGACACAACAGGAACAGTTCAATCTTTGCTTTCTTGGTCACAGCACTGCTCTGTTATTTTTGGTTGAACTTCAGTTTTAACCAAAGGACTTGGATCAAAATCATTAGAAACACCCAGAATTCTCTAGCTACAATGGTTAGTGGTCATACTAGTTGGTGATTGTGGAATTTGTTGTTTAAAAATGGTTTTCCAAATTCTGGGATACACAGAAAGAGCCTCCTCGAAAAATATGGTATTTTTGAAACACAATTGGGCATACTCTGGTAACGGCAACCTTGTGTTGCTGGCTAATCTTTCTCATACTAGGTAAGGTGAAAGAAACTTCTTGATTTTATGATAAATAACCCAAAAGCAAAAGAATAAGGTTGATTTGGTAGGGGGGAAATTAGTTCCACGATTATGAAAGATTAGATTCCCCCCCCCTCCCCAATACTGTTGGAGATTGTTCTGCTACAATCTACAATCTTAAAAAGTTAATGAGTGTCTGCAAATTAAGTCCTGGCTGGCTGGATAAAAAGTTCAGATGGACCCCACAGCTCAACATACTTGCAATAATATATTTATACTTTGGAACATTTGTGCTGCTAATCTTCTTCTATTTAGCTTACATAGTCAATTTTACTATTTTGAAAGGCCTTTTTTTCACAATCAATATTTTAGGCCCTGCAGCCAGAATTCATTCTAAATTGAAGGAAGGCAGGTGGGGCTACCATTTTCCTTCATGGTTTATCAAGATTGGTCTTTTCAGCTTATTTTTGCATAAGGTGAAGAAATTTTACTTTTTAAAAACCCATCAAAAGCAAGATCAGACAGTATGCTAATCCGTGCTGAGTTTGATACTTTTCTGAAGCATAGTTTTAATATTTTGCTTTTTATTCTATAAATTGACACCTGCGGGAGGAAACATAAAACACCATCTGCAATACAAAAGATACAAGATAAAATCAATATACAGGTATAAATTATATAAAACTATAACAGTCTCAAGATATTCTTAAACAACTGTCGATGTGTAAGATGAACATGTGCCAAACATGTGGAGAAAGGAGAGGTAAAAGATCCTGAAAAGCCTCTCTTAAGAATTCAGCCTTAACAGCTTTCCTAAATTCTTGGAGAGAGGGGTCCAGGTGAACATGTGGAGGGAGAGCATTCCAGACTGTTATGGTTATTAAGCTATTTGTAGCAGCAGCACAGCAAAGTTGAATATTCAACTGGGGCTACCAATGAGAAAGGCCAGTTCATTGTTGATGTCTTGTGGGCCTCCCTTGGGGTTGGTACCCAGAGCCCAGATGCCTGGGATAACTGAGTAGTCTGGGCTGTATTTATTTGGAGGAGATTCTCCTCAAGAGTACCAAAGCAGAAACCAATGTTGTTAAAGATCTTGCATCAAAGAGCATGTGCAGCGGCACCCTTGGCCCTTGGGTTATCTGCTTCTCTAACAAAACTACCAGGTCCAATACCACATCCAGATCTGAACCTGGTCTTTCGGGAGTGGTTCATGACCCTATCAAGAATGGGAAGAAATGCACCCAACCAGTCAGCAGAGCTACCTATCTCCCAACTGCATGTCTTTGCATTGAGAGATGGAGTTGAATATTTATGGTCACAGACAAGATGGCCAAGGATCATATCCGACAACCTGACACACACGCACACATTTCTAAAATTAACAGTTTTATTAAAGAAAAATAAGTGGTGAGAAGAGACTATAAAAGGTCACCACTTGGTTTGTCTGCAGATGTGTAATATTGGAACAAGTAGAGAAGACTATGAGGAGAGGAAAAGTTTATCTCCTTCACCAAGCCTGGCTGGGGGAACCTCTTCCAGGTGATGTTGACAACTCTAGATTGCACAGCCAGCAGCACTTCCCCCAGAATCTCACTGCTATGCCAGAGCATCCAGAAAGAAGAAACCTTGCATGGTGTTGGGCAGAGCTGGGCTGCAAACCAGGGCCCCTACTAAGTATTTTTTTTTGGGGGGGGGAGGGTATCACCTATTCAGTGTGCATCCTCCTGTTCAGTGCATCTTCCTATCCAGTGATGTCCACAGTCTGATTGTCAGATTAGTTTTAGAGCATCTCTACATGGGGGGGGGGGGTTCCCAGCATTGCGTAATGAAGCAAAAGTGCTTCAGAATGAGAGCCTGTCACAGAAAGAGGGTCAGGAAGAAAGGGAAATAGAAAAGGGGGAATCTGAGACTGTGAGACACATTTTAATGTGGAAATGACAACAAGTCAACCAATGTAGTGCAAGACAAACAAAACAAAGTACAATAAAATAGCATTTCTGGAACAGCATTTACCAGCAATCATGTCCCTATCTAATCCAGTCAAGGTTCATAATTCCACTGCCACCTACTTAACTAGAACTGAAATGATATTACTAAATTTCTAGGCATTGGGTTGGCTTCAGGATTTGCCTTCTGTGAACTGAAGGACTCTGCTCAGGCAATCTGCCTGTGTCTAAATTTAGGTGATCTTTTCCAACATATTTTAATCAGCAGAGACCCATCATCCCTTATATTGAATTTTTAAAGCAAAGCAAAACAATCACACTTATATACCAACCCATAGTGCTCAGTACATTCTCTGGGAGACCTCAAGTTAACTAGCATGCTGGGTACTCATTTTACCAACCTAAGAAGGATGGAAAGCTGAGTCAATCTTGATCCTGGCCAGGGTCAAACACACAACTTTTTGGTTGCAGCACAGCAATTTAACCACTGTGCCACCAGGGCTCATTATACCATTATATCTTTTTTCATGGTGCTATATCCAATTACAAATTTTAGTTATCTTCATGGCGATCAGCCATGAAGTCCGTCCTGGGAGCAATATAATGCATTTACCTTCCATTTACCTTCTGCATCACAGAGTGACACCCATACCATTGATTCTGTTCCAAGAGTCATTTTCTGGTCCTGAGCCCTGCTGCACACAAACTCCTCCTCAGCCTCAGGCCAGTATTGATGAAACTACTGCTCTCCATCAAGATGGATTCAAGTGGGATTTAATCCACTTGGGAACCATCATCCTTCACTGTGGACTTCACCACCCAAGGTTTCTAGTTCTCAGGGTTGATTAGCCACCACCTGATGATCGACATTAAGTCACTGGTAATATGGTCTATTCTATTACCATAGCAAGATAATCTGGCCAGACTGTGTATACTATTATATGAATGACTTAAAAATATTTATTTTGTCATACCTTGGTTGCTCAATGTGGCCCTATGATTCAGGCATCAAAAGGCACAGAAATACTTGCTGACAATTGCCTTCCTTGTCAAATTCATGACAACTGTTTAAACAGAAGTGCTGAAATTAAAGGAAATACTGAAGTAAATGAAAGGACAGGTAATTCTCAGATTTTGTGCACTGTCCAATATAAACACATAATGCTGATGATTCATGTTGATAACTGAACTTTAACCAAGGCCTTTTGTTTCATACAGAGACTGGATAGATTTCTCAAAGTGGATATTATTACTGGAAACATCTCAATGAGCATGCCAAGTCAATAAAGGTCAGACATTATGTCAGCCACACTACCCCTTATGTTACCAAGAATTAGAGATGGAACTGTAGTTTTTTGTTTTGTTTTGGCTCCAGCTCTTAGCATTTCCAAGAATTCACCAAGGGAGAATTCTGGAAGATGTAGCAAAAAAAAAGTCTACATAGCAGTTTTAATTTCCTACAAATGTCTCTATGTGAATGTGACATAGCACTATTTCTAACTGCATAAATTATGTCTTGTGACTAATGGGATTCTCAACCCGTGGGCTGGATGAGGCCTGTGGTGCCATTTTATGTGCCCCCCCCCCCTCAACTGCCTCCACCACACCAGGAAATGCAATGTGGTGAAGGAAGGGCAAAGTGGCCATCCAGCTTCCAAAACTGCCCTGGCTTTAAAAGGTTGAGAACTCCTGGTCTAATCAAAGACAGTTTACAGTTCAAGGCAAAAGACAAGATGGTGCCCATCCAGCTGACTGGACCTGAACACAGAACAGTGTTTTTCAAAGTGCCTCAGGACATCATGTTAGATTAAAAGATGCAAAACAAGACACTATAGAGGTTTAAGGAGGATACTGACTGGCTGGTGCCAACCTCATCACCCTCTGTGTTATAGTAGAGCTTTCCCTTTATGAAATGGAAGAAAGGTTCTGCTCATAGAACCTTTGTCAATTATGCTTTACGTTGAACCATTTCATGGTAGATAAACAAAAGTGTTTATTTGTAAAGACTGCAATTTAGCTTTCTCACCTGTAGAGAAATACCAGGAAATAAATCTTCTTTAACTTTTGTGGAGTAGAAGACACATCTTAGAGCTTTTCTGCATTTTCTTCTATATTGCTGCCCTCTTCCCCCCCCCCCCAACATTTCTGAGGCTCCCCTAGAATGGCATTCAATTTAGTATGTGGAAGAGGAAGGTACAGTCAAACCTCACATAAAGAGCTCCTCCCTTAAAGAGTAACTCGCTTAAAGAGCAGAATTTTCTCTGAATGTTTGCTTCGCTTAACAAATAAAACCAACTAAAAACTTGCTTAACAAATAAATCAGGGTTCGCAATCCCCCCCACAATTGGTCACTTACAATGGTGTTTCGCTTAAAGAACAAACTTGCTTAAAGAGCAATCCTGTGGAATGCATTATGCTCTTTAAGCGAGGTACAACTGTACAACAGTGGAAGAAGGATTTTTACAGCTCAGTCACCACACATATAAGTAGATATGCCTTTTGCTCATACTGTGTACTAAAAAAATTCCACTAGTTGATATTTTTCATTTCTTATTGGAGGATGAATTAATCTTTAACCTATTCATAATTAGTGGTTAGTCATTCAGGGTATTGGTTGTGATCAGCCAAAGAAAAAAATCAGGTTTATTTCATGTGCTGAGAATCAGAAGGGTAGTTTTAAAGTTTTTTTTTAACTTTATGTTAATTGAACACTTCTTATCTCAAAGATATTTCACAACAATTCTCCCAACAAAGTTCCAAGTGCCCTGGCAAAGTGGGTCCTTCTTATAAACCCCATGTTGCAGATTTTGAGACAGTGCAAGATAAGAAGGGGGAAGCTGAAAACAGGTAGCTTTCCTGGAATTGTAATTTGGGTTAAGAGGCAAAGCAAAATAAAAAATGGGGATTCCCAACCAGGTCACACACTTAAACACTCAGTGCTAGATAGTTGGACTGTAGTTGAGTAAGGATGCTATTATGCAATGGGCACTGGGATATATATATTTTCAGCTACAGAAGGAAGGCACAAGGAGGTTAACATTCTGTTTGTGTTAGTGGTGGGAACAAATGATTAATCTATTTCCTTCCATATGACAGTTATTCATAGATGAAAATCTGTTATGCAGCACTGACTAAACCAGGGCTTCTCAACCTGTGGCCCGTAGGCCAGATGCGGACCATGGCACCATTGCATGTGGGGGCCCACCACACCAGGAAGTGCCATGTGGTGGAGGAAGGGCAAAATGGCCATCCAGCCCCCAAAGCTGTTTGAGGGAGCATGACTCGGCCCCTAGCTTTAAAAGGTTGAGAACTCCTAGACTAAACAATATGACAAACATGATATCAAGTTTGGACATGAAGTAAAAATCCTGGAAAATTTTTTATTAGTGTTACATTTGTAAATGCAACATTACAGTACATTCAATCATTCTCTTTTAGGAATAGATAAAATGTATCTGGCTAATATTCTGATTGGAGCATAAGAGAAATCACATACAGTACAGTAATCTTTTTCCTTCCTCTGGCAGATAACTGTCATTCAACTGACCAGTTCATTGTGAGCATCTTGACATGATCTCTGTTCTGTGGTTATATAATTCAACAAGATATTGTCCACAAAGGTATAGCTACTAAAGTGCAAAGGGTTAACGTGCAAAGAAGGGCTGAATCAAGGATATTTATTACATTTTGAGAGACTACAGGGCAGAGCAACCCCAGAATGGATCCTTCTTGTTTCATTTGGTATTTGCAGGGTTAAATGGTGGCCTGCCATTTAAATTGAAGAAAGGCAAAATAATGATCAGTATAGTGAGATCCTGGCACCAAAGGAGAAAGTAAATACATCTGTACACATTTGCAATCACACACACACCACCAATGAACTTCAAGAGTTTCCCTGGACAGTCCAAGTATGAGAAGCTACGGATGTCTCAGATTAAACCTCCATGCACTATCTCAGTGATGGCAAACCTATGGCACCCCTGCCAGAGGTGGCATTCGGAGTCCTTTCTGTGGGCACCCATGCAGTCACCTCAGCACAGAGTTTGCCCTGCCCCTCTGTCCAGCAGCCTGATGGGAGTGCTTCCTCCTTCCCCCAGCACAGAGTTCACCCCAACCCTCTGCCCAGCAGCCCAATGGGAGCACTTCCTCCCTCTGCCCAGCAGCCCAATGGGAGTGTTTCCTTCCTCCCCTGTTGCTGTGATGGCACTTTGTGATAAATGTGGGTTTTGGGTTGCAGTTTGGGCACTCAATCTCTAAAAGTTTTGCCATCACTGCACTATCTATTCTCCTGCTGCGACTACACCAGTTGTAGGGCAAAGCGAAAGACTTACACTGTCATTTAATTTGTTCTTCCACAGTCTTCTTTATCTTCTCCCTGTCACTCAGTTTACAGCATGTCTGGGTGAGCACTTAGCATGTTCTTTTCAACTTGGATACTGGAACACCCCAAACTCTGTCTAAGCATTTCTTTTAGGACTCCCATTTTTAAAAACATTGCTGATTGTTGAAACACTGGATCAGCAAGAAAGAGATTTTTTTTCTATTTCCCACTGTTATAGACAATTGAAACTGTGGCTTTGATTGGTGATTTAAAAGGAAAATGGGAACATATTTTCCCCTTACCAATCCAGTGCTACAATGATAGGTAAGAAGAAAAAACTATTGCACTTTCCCAGCTCCTCTGCAGAGGAGCAAGGAAAATGTTTCCTCTGACTTCATGGCGAAGTGGCCTGTTAGCCACTTCACCATACAAGCAAAGGGTCATTTCCAGAGCTCTTCCTTCCTTTAGTAATTGTGGGGATGATTAACTTCTGCCTCAGATGCTGGCAAACCACATCTTGGCTGGGCGTTTCCTCCTTATCTCTCTGATGCAAAAGCAGCTTGTTTATGTCTTGCCTGGCCGTTTCCCCCTTATCTTTCTGCCCCACAACAAGCAGCCTGCTTATGTCTCACCTGGGCGTCCCCCCCCCCCTTATCTCTATGACACAGCACATCTTAGCAAAACAGCAGGTGCCTCATCCTGGCCTTAGCCAATCATAACAGCACGTGCCTCACCCTGGCCTTAGCCAATCATGTATTGCTTAGTGATAAGAAAGCTAATAAAAGAGATGTTCCCATAAAGCTGGGCATGCCTCACCTTGAAGAGTGGCTTGACTCCATGTCTTCTTGATCCCTTCAAGTAATTAGTGAGCCCAGACTGCCCAATAAGGCATAAAATTAAAATTTACCTAATATTTGCAACACTATTAGGATTATGTGTATTAGCTTTGATTTTATAGGCTCTGCCACCCCTTCCCCTTCCTTCTCTTTCCCCCCTCATTTTTGCTGCATGGTTGCAGATATTAACCACTTCCTGATGGATTCTGGATGCAGTGTTAATATCTAATTTATCCTCTTAAATGGGTGGCATCAATGAAGTCCCCCAAGTTGCAGCTGTTTATGGCCTTCAGTTGCCGTACAGTCAGTCAGTCAGTCAGTCAGCCTGTTTGTTTGTTTGTTTGCTTGCTTGCTTGCTTGCTTGCTTGCTTGCTTGCTTGCTTGCTTGCTTGCTTGCTTGTTTGTTTGTTTGTTGAAGAAGTAGAATTAGACATATAATGCCATGGCTTCTCAACAGAGTAAAACAACATAACCCTTAAAAGGCATAGACTGAGTCAGTCCCAACATATATGCCATATGTGTAGACAGTGCAGGAAGCTTCAACACAGGTTTAGTTTGCACTAAAACTTCAAAAGTGAAGTAGGGTGTCCTATGATGGACTCATGGAAAACAATTATTAGCACATGAAAAGTTTGCTTGGCTTTTCTACTGGCCTTGCTGTAATATTTAACCACTCTGGTAGAATTTCTGTGAAAATAATTTTGTCCATTTCTTACATAACAATCTGGTACTTTGGAAAATCATTGAACTTTATTTTGTTTTGTTTTTAACACTTGTATACTGTTTACATCCTCAAACGACACTTGTGTATTGCTAGATATCTTGAAATCTCCAAACATTTCACATATTTTAAAGGAATATATATGATATAAAACAGAATAAAATGATGGCAGTGTTATCTCTGAAAAACATTTCCTGGAGCACTTACCTAATATGGCATTATGTGCAACTACTAACACATTTCTTGTGTGCGGAGAACTGATCCTTCCTCTGTATCTACTGAACAGTAATCATCAGTAACTGTCAATTTCTAAGGATGTGGGTTGCGAAATAAAAATATGACTTCCTGAACATGGATTTGGGAGTTAAAGAAGGAAGAACAAATTGCATAATACCTCTTCTGTTTAGGCTAGAATTCTTATAAATGCTGAAAGGTCCTATTTCTTTATATTAACAGCAACCTGGACAATGGAGGCCCAGATACTCTTCTTTTGGATGGTGTTGATGCAGCCTGGTCTTCTACGTGAATCAGGTACTACATGAATAAGATCTGTCTGTCTGTCCATTACCTCACCTTTAGGAATGAGATTCTTATTTATTAAATCCAAATAAAAGTTGGAATGCCTGGAACTAGTAAAAGGTAAAGGTAAAGTCACCCTTGCTCAAAAGCCAGTCATATCCGACTCTAGGGTTCAGTGCTTATCTCTGTTTCATAGATGAAGAGACAGCGCTGGCTGGAACTAGTAGATAAACCTAATTGAAGGATAATAGAGAGAATAAGATTCAGTAAAGAAATATATTAAACTGCAATTAGAATTTATCTCATGGTGTTATGTGTGTGGCACATGTGAATAGCAAAAAAAAGTACAGAAAGATAGAAGGATGGTAAAGGGTAAGGGTATTAATTATAAACATCCAGGAAGCACTTAATTTCATCTTGAACATTAGTGTGTGGGGGTGGGTGGGGTGGAAGTGCCTTGTTCTCTTTTGTATTAATTATTCCGGGAGCCAAATTGCATATTACATTTGGAAGTGTTGATGGAATGTTGTTCAAAGAAAGGCCAGCTGAAGAGGTTGCCATGGTGTGAACAGAGGACTGGATTTAAGCCATTTGAATATACATGAAGGCTTGGTTGACAACCAAGTTGTACCTAGATAGAGAGCTCCTATGTTTACCAGTAAAATTCCTGTGCCTTAAAAATGGTCTAAGATACTTGGTAATTGTAAATATAGTGCTGGAAAATGCTGTTCAAGGATTGTTATAGGTAACATAAGTTCTTTCAGGACAGAAGGTTCATGAATTCACCATCTCCAACACTCAGTGGAATTTATTTGGCATGATGGACTCCCATTTTTGGGGAAAAATGTTTATGCTGAATAAATCATGTTCATCTAACTTGGTTGGTGTTGGTGGTGGTCCTTGGTTTTTGCTACAATAATTGTGTTGAATGTGCCATTTATTAATATTCATAGTATCAATGACTTATGACTGAGGCATGGCAGTACCTTTCCAATGTATAAGTCCATGAACTGCCTAGTTCAACGCAGTATAGATCTAATGTCCTTATTTTGTTTTATTTTGCTTTATTTTATTTACCACCACTTCATTTGTGTTTTGAAAGGTGCTCAGGAGTTGCGCTTGGCAAACGCAAGTAACAGATGTGCTGGGAGAGTAGAAGTTTTCTATGGAGGATCTTGGGGGACCGTTTGTGACGATGATTTTTCTATAACTGATGCACATGTAGTGTGCCGACAACTTGCATGTGGAGAGGCAACCACTGTGCTCGGGTGGTCTTACTTTGGCCGAGGATCTGGAAATGTAGTCCTGGATGATGTGAACTGCACAGGAAGTGAATTTTATCTCTGGAACTGCCAGCATGCTGGGTGGCTAACACACAACTGTAGACATAATGAAGATGTCAGTGTCATCTGCTCAGGTAACATTTCTTTGTACTCATCCAAGTACAGTAAAACCTCATATAACACTAAAACCTGGTTCCACAAGTCTTCGTGTTATATGATTTTTAGTGTTATCTGATCCTCTATGGGATCCATAGAGATACATTGTAACCACACAGGCTTTCGCGGTTGTTATCTGAAGCATCCCATAGGATCTTAATGTTATCTGATGCAATTCTTCCCCCCAGATTCCTTGATGTTATGCGGTTTTCGTGTTATTCGATACTAATGTTATATGAGGTATTACTTGTATTCTTGAGCTTTTGAACCTGGAACAAACTTGAGCAGGAAGTACTGTACATTGTAAGAGCAAGGACTACAAACAATCTAATGGCTGAAAACCCTTAAGCAGGGCAGAATAAACAAGAGAAAGCAAAAACTATTAGTTATTGTACCATTACTATTAAATTTTGTGAAATTCTATTAACCTGAGCTTTCATAATGAAGCTAGGCATAAACCCAGTTAAACACCATGCAATAATAGACAAGGCAAATAAATTACAAGGTTGCATGATTTGCTCAACAGAAGGGTTTCCATAAAATAATATAAGATCAAATTATATTTATTTAGAAATAGAAATCAGTAACAAGAAAAAGTTTGAATTATGCAGGAGATGCAATTCAGTACAAATAAAAATAATTTATTTTTCCATATTAATAGATGCTGGAGTTCCACCAACAAACAATTCTGTTTACTTGTGACACATAAAATTCCCAGTGAATGGGAATTGGATCTGATTGGGGTTATAGTCAGAGCATGATTATAGCTTGAAAGATTTATGCCTCTTGTTTTATTTTCTTTTCATACATTTTGCACTTCCTCTCTCAATAGGATCAAACATCACAGAAATACCTACTTCTGTCCCTGACTCTACAACTGATAAAGGTAAACACATCAGAAAATGAAGATTAGAAATGGTAGCAAGAAGATGCTTATTTAGAAAAAATGTTATTGTATAATTAGACAGCAGGTGAAGCTGAAATATGCACCGTAAAGTTGCACAAATATATTTTTTTTAAGGGTAGAGAAAGAATCCTGTTATTTTCCCCTTCTGCTTTTGTCATGATGCTTTCTGCTATTAGTGAAATATGCCTTATTTGTTTTCTATGTGGTGCCTATTATCTAAGCCTCAGCCCAAACCTGGTAACATTTGTTATGCCAAATGTGCCTGTGGAACATTCTCTGAATGTAGGATGTTCCTGTGCCTGTGGAACATCCTACATTCAGAGAAGGGCCATCTTGCCCCTTGTAATAAAAAGTGCCTGAAAAAGAAGAAAGAAGAACTGTTACCAGACCAAAGTTACCAATTAGTTAAAGAAATGCCTCAACTCTTGCACAACTATTTTGCATAAGCTCTTGGGGAAGCACTTGCTATATAGTGTTAGTGACTCACCCACACACACATCTTTTAAAATCATATTTCCTTGAATGCAGTCAACATGAAGATTGTTTTCATAAAAAAACTGAAAACTGCATAACTACTGTTCTACATGACAAGGAAATATTCCCCTCTGCCAAAATGTCATTGAAACCCAAATGCACAGACTGTAGTCAGTATTAATACAGACATTGTGCTTTCAATAGTCAAAGAAGCTTATGAAGAATATTGCAATATCAGCTGTTGTATTGACATTATTCCTAGTCTTGAAGCAGTCATCTCAGCAACAGAAACCATTATTTCATTTACTGTAATCAATACATTTTTTGCATTTATAGTAGTATTTTTTGTTGTTGTTATTCAGTCGCACAGTCGATTCCGACCCTCTGCGCCAGGCACTCCTGTCCTCCACCATCCCCCTCAACTCGCTCAGCTCTGTGTCCATTGTCTCCACAATACCATCAAGCCATCTCATCTTGGGCCGTCCCCTTCTTCTTTTGCCCTCGACCCTTCCAAGCATCAAGGCTTTCTCAAGTGAATCCTCTCTTCTCATTTGATGTCCAAAGTACTTTAGCTTCATCTTTACTATTTGACCTTCTAAGGAGCAGTCAGGGTTGATTTCTTCTAAAATTGACCTATTTGTTCTCCTCGCTGTCCAGGGGACTCTCAAAACTCTCCTCCAACACCACATCTCAAAGGCGTCTATTCTTCTGCGCTCAGCTTTTCTCATGGTCCAGCTCTCACAACCATACATTGCCACAGGGAATACCATTGCTTTGACTATGTGAATCTTTGCTTGCAATGTGATGTCTCTACTTTTCACTATGTTCCCCAGGTTTCTCATTGCTTGCCTCCCAAGAATCAGTCACCTTTTTATTTCATGGCTGCAATCACCATCTGCAGTGAGCTTTGATCCTAGGAAAGTAAAATCTGTCACTGCTTCTACTTCTTCCCCATCTATTTTCCAGGGACTGATAGGGCCTATTGCCATTATCTTGGTTTTCTTGATATTGAGTCTCAAGCCAGCTTTTTCACTCTCTTCTTTTAACCTAATGAGGAGCTTCTTTAGGTCCTCCTCACTTTCTGCCATTAGGGTGGTATCATCTGCATATCTCAAATTGTTGATGTTTCTTCCAGCAATTTTGATCCCAAATTGTGATTCCTCCATCCCTGCATTGCGGATTATGTGTTCTGTGTAGAGGTTGAATAAGCAGGGTGACAAAATGCAGCCTTGTCTTAATCCTTTTCCTATTCCAAACCACTCCATCATTCCATTTTCTGTCCTAACTGTTGCCTCTTGATTCGTGTACAGATTTCTCATGAGGCCTATAAGGTGTTCTGGTATTCCCATCTCTTTAATTACTTGCCACATTTTGTTGTGGTCGACACAGTCAAAAGCCTTAGTGTAATCAATGAAACAGAAGTAGACTTGTTTCTGATATTCCTTTATTTTTTCCATGATCCATCTTATGTTGGCGATGTGGTCTCTAGTCCCCCTGCCTCTTCTGAAACCCGCCTGCACTTCTGGTAATTCTCTCTCCACATACTGTTGCAGTCTATCCTGTATTATCTTGAGCATCACCTTGCTAGCGTGAGGGATGAGTGCAATTGTTCGATAATTTGAACATTCTTTGGGATTACCCTTTTTGGGGAATGGAACATATACAGATTTTTTCCAATCCTGTGGCCATTGTTGTGTTTTCCAAATCTGCTGGCATATAGAATGCAAAAATTTGATTCCATCATCTTGTAGGGCTTTGAAAAGTTCAACTTGGATACCATCAACTCCACTGGCTTTGTTGTTTGCAGTGTTTTTTAGGGCCTTTCTGACTTCACTCTCTAGAATGTCTGGCTCATGTTCAATGTTCTCATCATTGTGATCATCAGGGGTGTTGAGGTCCTTTTTGTAGAGTTCCTCTGTGTACTCTTTCCATCTTTTCTTAATCTCTTCTGCATCTGCTAACTCCTTGCCATCTTTGTCCTTTATCATGGTCATTTTTGCTTTAAATGTTCCCTTGAGTTCCCCAATTTTTTTGAAAAGATCTCTAGTCCTACCCCTGATATTGTTTTCCTCTATTTCTTTGCACTGTTCGTTCAGGTAGGTTTCCTTATCTCTCCTTGCTTTTCTTTGAAATTCTGTATTCAAGTGACTGTATTTTTTTCCTTTCTCCTTGGCATTTTGCATTCCTTCTGTCCTCTGCTATTTTAAGAGCCTCCTCAGACAACCACTTAGCTTTCTTACGCTTCTTTTCTTTTGGTATGGTTTTCCTTGCTGCCTCCTGCATGATGTCCTGCATCTCTGTCCATAATTCTTCTGGCAGTCTGTCTATCTGGTCCAAGCCATTAAATCTGTTCCACACCTCCACTGTGTATACCCAAGGAATGTTGTCTAGGTCATATCTGTCTGGCCTAATTGTTTTTCCTATTTTCTTTAGTCTAAGCCTGAATTTTGCAATCAGTAGGTTGTGATCTGAGCCACAATCTGCTCCTGGTCTTGTTTTTGCTGACTGTATGGAAGTTCTCCATCTTTGACTGCAGAGTATGTAATCAATCTGGTTTCGATGTTGGCCATCTTGTGATGTCCATGTGTAAAGTCTCCTCTTGTGTTGCTGGAAGAGAGTGTTTGCTATGACCAGTGTGTTATCTTGGCAGAACTCTATCAGTCTTTGGCCTGCTTCATTCTGTGTTCCAAGACCAAACTTGCCTGTTATTCCATTTACTTTTTGATTTCCTACTTTGGCATTCCAGTCTCCTATGATAATGTGTACATCATTTCTTGGTGTCTGTTCTATGAGGTGTTCTAGGTCCTCATAGAACTGGTCAATTGTGGCTTCATCTGCACTAGTGGTTGGTGCGTATATTTGGATTAAAGTGATATTGAATGGCTTGCCTTGTATTCTGACTGACATCATTCTATCATTTTTGAGATTATATCCCATTACTGCTTTTCTCACCCTTTTATTGACAATTATAGCTACTCCGTTTTTTCTGAGGTTTTCTTGTCCACAGTAGTAGATATGATGGTTTCCAGAGCTGAATTCACCCATCCCTGTCCATTTTAGCTCGCTGATTCCCAAGATGTCGATGCTTATTCTTTCCATTTCCTTTTTTACCACTTCCAGTTTTCCTTGATTCATAGATCTTACATTCCATGTCCCTATACAGTATTGTTGCTTGCAACACTGTATTTCTCCTCCCCCTTTCCTGTCTCTCCCCTTCTTCTGATCTGATGTGCTAAGCATCCTATTACATCTAAATTGCCCCATTTGTTTTGCCTTTTGTTTTGGTCCATAGGGTTCTCTTGGCAAAATTTCTGACGTTGGTTTGCCGGTTTCTACGCCAGTATCCTCTCATCATACATGTTATCACAGTTTAAAACAAAGTATTATCATGCATATTATCACAGTTTAAACAATATCAGACTAAAAATAGCTAATTAGCATTGATTATATGAAGTTATAAGTCAGTAGTTTCTAAGTATCCTTGTTATGAAATCCAATATATAAAATCTCTACTGTAAGTTCACTATAAGTCTCTACTGTATTAGTAGTATTAGGAAGCTATATTGGTGAATGCTCTGTGAATTTGTCTTATCCTCATTCTTAACCACTTTTTCAGGTATGTGTTATCACAAGTACTTTGAAGATGGTCTTCCATAAATATTGAACAGATTCTACTGTAACACTCAGTGATGGGCAGCCAAAATGTTTACTACCACACTGTGGCCGGAGCCAACACCATGGGCAGAGCCAACGTCATGGGCAGAGCCAACGCCATGATGTCATGGGCAGAGCCAACATCATGACATCATGGCCGGAGCCAACAACATGGTCGGAGCCAAAGTTTAAAAAAACACATAAATATACAGTACACATAAAAATACAAATTAAATACACATAAAACACATACAAATATACATAAAATATACAATAAATAGGCATAAAAACACATAAAAGTACACATAAAAATACACATTAAATAGACATAAAACACAAAAGTATACATTAAAATACACAATAAATAAAAACACATAAAATTACACATAAAATACACATTAAATAGACATAAAAACACATAAAATTACACATAAAATACACATTAAATAGACATAAAAACAGTAGTGGACAGCAAACATTTTCGCTACCACACTGTGGGTGGAGCCTATGCCATAGGCAGAGCCTATCACATGGGCAGAGCCTATGTCATGGGCAATCTAGTCAAGCCTGCCATATACATCTGCAAACACAGGCAGCACTGGCTCTTTGGCTGTAAATGGAGATGAGCGCTGCACCCTAGAGTCAGATATGACTGGCTTTTGAGCAAGGGAGATCTTGAACCACTTGCAGGGATAAAACCTCGTGGGGCAGGCAGGAAGTTAGGCGGGGCCACCCAACTTTGCTTCCCCATCAGAAGGCCACCCAATTTTGCTACCCCCCTCCCAGGGGGTGCGAACCTGTTGCTGCCCACCACTGCATAAAAACACATAAAAGTATTCATTAAATACACATTCCACCCACCCACCCCAAACCCAAACCCAAACCCAAGTCACTTACCCTGGGAAGCAGGTGGCAACAGCATGGCCTGGTCTGGCGGCACAGACTGGTCCAGCAGCGGGGCCTGTGTGCACCCTGGCCTTGTGGCGTGGTGGTCTGGTCTGGCCTGGCGCAGTGGTGTGCCATGGGTCCTGCGTCTATCCCTGTTAGCCAGGGATGCCCAAACTATGGCTTATGGGCCGGATCCAGCCAATGACACCAGAAGCGGAAGTAAAACTCACCCAGCTTCTGGGAGTGGTGAGGGTGGAATGGGCCAGATGAATTGGTGTCAGGGCCAGATCTGGCATGTTTCCTTGACTTTCCCTTGAAGTTCCCCCCTCCCCTCATGTCTTGGTGATCTTGGAAGGTCAGTGCACAGTACAGTGTACAGCACACAAGATAAATTTTGTTTTCTGCTCACCTAGTTTTCCTGGTGTGCCATGGCATCATTAAAAAAACATGTCAGCAACAGAGGGAGCAGATCTTTTAAAACAGCAAAGTTTAAAAAATTATGTCTTCTTTTATTCACCTAAACTAATCAGACTGGTCTGGCAAGCTTTTGTAATGTGTGATTGTTATTGAGACCTTGCAATCTTGAGATAAAGAGAGCAGGCAGCCCCCTCCCTCTTTCTCCCAAGACAAACTGGTCAGTTACAGCCATGCCTTAGGGAATTTGAGGCAAACACTTGTATCAGAGATCGTTGTTGTCTGATGAATCGGATAACGTTAACATAATGGTTAACATAATGTTATCCGATGCAAATGTTCGCCTCAAATTCCCCAACGTTATCCGATTCAAATGTTATCCAATGCAAACGTTATCCGAGGTATCACTGTATTTATTTATTTTGAGTGTGGTATACTGGGGGCACCTTTGAGTCCTTGGGGACTCTCATCTGTCCCTGCTCTAAATGCAGCAAGTAAGAATATGTAAACAGCAACTTTTTCTTACATGGCACTGTACAATCTATTCTATATCTTTGCATTGTTGGAAATTTAGATTGTATTTATATATGCAATATGCTAAGTCTGGCTAGCCATCCCACTACGGTAATGGAGTACACCATACAGCCAGTGACTCTACACTGAGTGTTGGGCAACGGTAACTAACCTGACTCCCTAAAGGGGTCAATGGCTGGCTATGAGCGGATGAGCCCCTTTAGGTGGGGTGATGATCAGTGGAAGAAATGCCACTGTAAACCATCATATTGGGCTCAACGGCAAAATGAGAGGAGGAGTAACTCTGATTCCCAAAGGTCATGGAGGCGGAAGAGGCCATGCCAGATGGACTGGCTGTGAAGGTGCATCTTGTTCATATCCTCAAGGTTGTGGCAGTCCATTGCAGTCCATGTGTTAAATCCTCCATGTCTCATTTCATATGTGCTGCAGGAGATGGCTCTGTGATCATAGTGTGTGGGTCATTTCATGGCAATCCGGGATCCACCTGAAACAAATTCACACTAGTCAGTGATGGGATGACAAAAATTCTACTACCACGCCATGACGTCACGGACGTCATGGGCATGGCCAATGTCATGACGTCATGACGTCATGGGCGAAGCCGACGTCATGACGTCATGATGTTGTGGGCGGGGCCAAAAATAAAAATAAATAAATAAAATAAAAATAAACATACACACACACACACCCCTCTCAGCCCACCCACCCAGACAGCTACAGCACAAACCCGTAAATAACTTAAATAAATAAATAAATAAAAATTAAATAAAAATACAACTACCCACCCAAAACACAAATAAATTACCCACCCACCCCAAATAAAAACCCCTCGCTTACCTTCCTTGGGACGACGAACTCCCATGGCCCGGGGCCACCCGGCAAGGCGCGCCGCCCCCGACTGCGGCCACAGGAGCCACTGCCTGCAGCCGCCGTCCACAGCCGCCGCCGCCGCCACCAGAGCTGCTGCTGCCTGCAGCCCTGTGGCCTCCTCCTCAGGCCGGTACTTTAGCCAGGCTCCGGCCACGGCCAGGGGCGGCAGGCAGCAGTGGCTCTGGCGCTGGCTCCGGCCGCGGCTGCTGAGCCTCCCTGGGCTGTCCGCTGCAGACAAGCCCCCATGCCCAGGGGACGCCCGGCGGGGCACACTGCCGCTGCCTGCAGCTTCCTCCTCCACCGGGCGCCGCAGCCGGGCTAAAAAGGTACCGGCCCAAGGAGGAGGCCACAGAGCTGCAGGCAGCAGCAGCTCCGGGGGTGGTGGGCAGCAGCTGTGGACGGCGGCTGCAGGCACCCAGCCCACAGGCGCCCGGCAGAGGAGGAGGCGGCAGCGGTGCACCCCGCCGGGTGTCCCCAGGGCATGGGGGCTTGTCGACAGCGGACTGCCCAGGCAGGCCTCAACGTGCCCCAGGGGGAGGTGCCCTCCTCAGAGGGCTGGTGCCGCAGCAGCAGCCGCCACCGCTGCCCTGAAAGCTCCAAAATATATTTTTTAAAAATCGGAGCTAAAATGGCTCCAATTGACTGTGCATGCGCAGAAACTCAATCTGACGCATGTGCATTGCGTCAGATTGAGTTTCTGCGCATGCGCAGTCAATTGGAACCATTTTAGCTCCGATTTAAAAAAAAATTTCTTTCAGTGAGGCGTCCGGAACCGGATGCCTCAAAAGTTGTCTACCCTCCCGGAGAACCCTCCGGGATTGGTCCTACCAGTTCCAGGGAACCGTATGGAACCGGGAACATCCCATCACTGACACTAGTAGCATATTTCCTGATTGCCTCAGAGGGCAAAGGTGGCCCAGAACCAGCTAGCCTCCAAGACCAGGCCTCCTGTTGCTCTAGAGCAGGAGAAAAAATATGCTCAGAAAACCAGAGGCTACTCTGTGTGTAACAAACTAAATTCAAACTGTGGTCCCAGTGCAAAAGGTTTTAAGAAATGTTTGACTTCTTTACTTCAGAGATTTATAATGAGCTGCAACAGTGAGGAAACAAAGTATTATTCTGACTCAACTGCACAACCATTTCCCAATTGCTACCTAGAATACAAAAACCAATTTTTCACTTAAACTTTTTTTGTCTTTTTCCAAGTTGCAAAATTCAAATCACCAGATGCTTCCCTGAGTGCTTGGTTGTATCTAAATTAGAAAGTGGAGTGATTTGTAAATAATCCATGGCTGAGAGCAGAGATGAATAAACCAGTTATCACTAATCAGCATCAGTGATTTCGTTAAGCATTCCTTATATATTCAGGCCCACAGATCCCAGGATGTAGAAAAGATTATTTAATATTCTCCCTTCTTCAAATTAGGAAGCCCTCCATCTCATACTGAGAAAAATGTTATAACTGGTAAGTATGGTTACTGCCTTAACTTTAAAAAAAATGAAAAACAAAGTTAGCAACCTATGTTAGTTGCTTTGTTCTTTTTTCAGGGGTTCATACTAGGTAATTGCTGGAGTGAACCAAATTGTCTGCAGATAATTCCTACTGTACTTTTTAAGCCCTTGTCAGGGGCTCTGCTTTTTTGCTACATGTTGAGTTGTTCTTTAAAAAACAAATGCAAAACAGAGTTAGCAACTTATAGTAACAAACAGGAAGCACACTGACTTTATCTTTTTAACAAAATCACATTTCTGCAGAGCCTCTACCACCAACAACATCAGCAAATGTTTTGTCCCTGAGGCTAGTGAATGGAGAGAACAGGTGCCAAGGTCGAGTTGAGCTCTACTACAATGGGAGCTGGGGGACAGTTTGTGATGACTTCTGGGGCCTAGACGATGGTCAGGTTGTGTGTCGGCAACTTGGCTGTGGAGAAGTCATCGAAGCTCCAAGAGAGGCCCGGTTTGGTGAAGGCTCTGGTCCTATCCTCCTGAATAATGTAAATTGCAGTGGGCAAGAAGACTCCCTTGAGGAATGTTCCTACTCGGGATGGGGAGATCAGACTTGCTTTCACAAGGAAGATGCCAGTGTGATTTGCGCAGGTACTTTTAATAACTGTCTCTATATGTGAATTTGAATTATGTTTTGGCCTGAGTAATTAAATATTAAAGTTAATTTGTCGACTTAGTGAGAACTCTTTCTCTCTGTCTTTTAATTTAGAAGCACTTCCATCCACTACCCAGATTAATCTTCCCACATCTGGTACGTAGTACATATGGATTTTCTTGCAATTTTTTTTAAAACAGCAGATGGGGCTTTGGGATTATTTAAAACTGCACAACACATCAATAAAAAACCCATAGGACAAAATATGAGGCCACATTCATTGGAAATATATTAGCTCGCATGTCTCAGAGAAGCATTAGAACAGGGGTTGCCAACCTTTTCATGATACAGGTGTGACCACGCCCCCAGAGAGCTGAGTGGGCTAGATCATGCTCCCGGAAGCCTAAGCAGGCACATTTACAGCTATTGTAAATGCACCCATTTCTGCATTTATGGCAGCCACGGGAACGATTGCGCATGCACCTGTGCATTTTATGGCTGAGGTAAACACACCCACTTGCACTTTCAGGTGTGGTGGAGTCAGCGACAGGCCAGATGGAATGGTGCCTGGGGCTGGGTACAGACAATGGGTGATTGATTGGGAACCCCTGCATTAAAAGATCTGATGAATAAATAGAAGCTCTATCTGTGATCCTTAAACTATCATATGTTTCTTGTTCTCAATGAAGTAGATGGGTTAATTTGTTTCAGCAATTGTAACAAAAATAAAAATAAAAGTATTGTAGCTTATTTGAAAGACCTATGAAGCATATTTCAGCATGGCTTCTCGTTGGTTTCGATTCGTCTGTTTTAGGGGTAGTAGAATGTAACCTATTGAAAGCTCACATGGAACTAAAATTCTGGTGCAATTAGATAGGCATTTAGCCATCTGTTTGGTCTGCTTTGGTGATTAGTTGCTTTGTTCTTTTTTCAGGGGTTCATACTAGGTAATTGCTGGAGTGAACCAAATTGTCTGCAGATAATTCCTACTGTACTTTTTAAGCCCTTGTCAGGGGCTCTGCTTTTTTGCTACATGTTGAGTTGTTCTTTAAAAAACAAATGCAAAACAGAGTTAGCAACTTATAGTAACAAACAGGAAGCACACTGACTTTATCTTTTTAACAAAATCACATTTCTGCAGAGCCTCTACCACCAACAACATCAGCAAATGTTTTGTCCCTGAGGCTAGTGAATGGAGAGAACAGGTGCCAAGGTCGAGTTGAGCTCTACTACAATGGGAGCTGGGGGACAGTTTGTGATGACTTCTGGGGCCTAGACGATGGTCAGGTTGTGTGTCGGCAACTTGGCTGTGGAGAAGTCATCGAAGCTCCAAGAGAGGCCCGGTTTGGTGAAGGCTCTGGTCCTATCCTCCTGAATAATGTAAATTGCAGTGGGCAAGAAGACTCCCTTGAGGAATGTTCCTACTCAGGATGGGGAGATCAGACTTGCTTTCACAAGGAAGATGCCAGTGTGATTTGCGCAGGTACTTTTAATAACTGTCTCTATATGTGAATTTGAATTATGTTTTGGCCTGAGTAATTAAATATTAAAGTTAATTTGTCGACTTAGTGAGAACTCTTTCTCTCTGTCTTTTAATTTAGAAGCACTTCCATCCACTACCCAGATTAATCTTCCCACATCTGGTAAGTAGTACATATGGATTTTCTTGCAATTTAAAAAAACAACAACAGCAGATGGGGCTTTGGGATTATTTAAAACTGCACAATACATATATAAAAACACATAGGAAAACATTAAGTTACATTCATACAAAATATATTAGCTGACATGTCTCAGGGAAGCATTAGAACAGGGGTTGCCAACCTTTTCATGCTCTGGGCCTGACCATGCCTCCAGACAGTTGAGCTGTCTGGACCATGCCCCCAGAAGCCTAAGCAGGCACATTTATGACTGTCATATCTCCACCTACTTCTGCATTTATGACAGCTGCAGGAGCATTTTTACATGCACAGGTGCATTTTATGGCTGATGTAAATGCATTCGCTTCCACTTCTGGGTGTAGTGGAGGCAGCAAAAGGGCGGATGGAATGGCATCATGGCCTGAGTCCAGCCTACAAGTCATAGGTTGGGAACCACTGCATTAGAAGATCTGGTGAATAGACAGAAGCTCTATCTGTGATTCTTAAACTATCTAATATTCCCTGTTTTCACTGAAGTAGATGGTCTAATCTGTTTCAGCATATGTAACAAAAAAAGTATTGTAGCATCTCTGAAAGACCTATGAAGCATATTTCAGCATGGCTTCTCACTGTTTTCGATTCATCTGTTTTTCAGGCAATACACTGTGACCTACTGAAAGCTCACATGGAACTAAATTTTAGGTGCAATTAGATAGGCATTTAAACCGTCTGTTTGGTCTTCTCTGGTGATAAGTTGCTTTCTTCTTTTTTCAGGAGTTCATACTAGGTAATTGTGGAGTGAACCAAATTGTCTCCAGATTACTCCTACTATACTTTTCTAAGCCCTTGTCAGGGGCTCTGCTTTTTTGCTACATGTTGAGTTGTTCTTTAAAAAACAAATGCAAAACAGAGTTAGCAACTTATAGTAACAAACAGGAAGCACACTGACTTTATCTTTTTAACAAAATCACATTTCTGCAGAGCCTCTACCATCAACAACATCAGCAAATGTTTTGTCCCTGAGGCTGGTGAATGGAGATAACAGGTGCCAAGGTCGAGTTGAGCTCTACTACAATGGGAGCTGGGGGACAGTTTGTGATGACTTCTGGGGCCTAGACGATGGTCAGGTTGTGTGTCGGCAACTTGGCTGTGGAGAAGTCATCGAAGCTCCAAGAGAGGCCCGGTTTGGTGAAGGCTCTGGTCCTATCCTCCTGAATAATGTAAATTGCAGTGGGCAAGAAGACTCCCTTGAGGAATGTTCCTACTCAGGATGGGGAGATCAGACTTGCTTTCACAAGGAAGATGCCAGTGTGATTTGTGCAGGTACTTTTAGTAACTCTCTCTACATGTGGATTTGAATTATGTTTTGGCCTGAGTAATTAAATATTGAAGTTAATTTGTCGACTTAGTGAGAACTCTTTCTCTCTGTCTTTTAATTTAGAAGCTCCTCCATCCACTACCCAGATTAATCTTCCCATATCTGGTAAGTGGCATATATAGATTTTCTTGCATTTTTTAAAACACCAGACGACACTTTGGGATTATTTAAAACTGCACAACACATAAATTAAAAAAAAAAAACATAGGACAAAGTATGAGGCCACATTCATTTGAAATATATTAGCTCGCATGTCTCAGAGAAGCATTAGAACAGGAGTTGCAAACCTTTTCATGACGCAGGCATGACCATGCTGCTGGACAGCTGAATGGGCCAGACCACGCCCCCGGATGCCTAAGCAGGCACATTTACGGCTGTTGTAAATGCACCCATTTCTCCTTTTACGAGCTCCATGGGAGCATTTGTGCATGCAAAGGTGCGTTTTACGGCTGATAAAAATACACCCACTTGCACTTCCAGGAGTGGTGGAGGCAGCGACAGGCCAGATGGAATGGTGTACTGGACTGGGTACAGACCATGGGGCATAGATTGGGAACCCCTACATTAAAAGATCTGATGAATAGACAAAAGCTCTATCTGTGATTCTTAAACTATCATATGTTCCTTGTTCTCATTGAAGTAGATGGGTTAATCTGTTTCAGCATATGTAACAAAAAAAAAAGTAAAGTTGTTCCTTGCCTAAAAAGTATAATATTTTCCACAGAATTGCTCTTTAAGCAAATTTCCTCTTTAAGTGAAACACCATTGTAAGTGACCAAGTGTGACTTCTGGTGGGGGGAATTGCAAACCCCGATTTATTTGTTAAGCGAGTTTTTGGCTGGTTTTATTTGTTAAGCAAAGCGAGCATTCAGAGAAAATTCTGCTCTTTAAGCAAGGTGCTCTTTATGTGAGGTTTGACTGTATTGTAGCTTCTTTGAAAGCCTTATGAAGCATATTTCAGCGTGGCTTCTCATTGGTTTTGATTGATCTGTTTTTCAGGTAGTAGACTGTAAACTATTGAATGCTCACATGGAACCAAAATTCTGGTGTAATTACATAAGCATCTGTTTGGTTTGCTCTGGTGATTAGTTGCTTTTTTCAGGGGGTCATATTAGGGGGGTTATACTAATTGCTGGAGTGAACCAAATTGTCTCTAGATCATTCCTACTGTACTTTTTAAGCCCTTGTCAGGGGCTCTGCTTATTTGCTACATGTAGAGTTGTTCATTAAAAAACAAAAGAAAAACAGAATTAGCAACTTATGGTAACAAACAGGAAGCACACTGGCTTTATCTTTTTAACAAAATCACATTTCTGCAGAGCCTCTACCATCAACAACATCAGCAAATGTTTTGTCCCTGAGGCTGGTGAATGGAGAGAACAGGTGCCAAGGTCGAGTTGAGCTCTACTACAATGGGAGCTGGGGGACAGTTTGTGATGACTTCTGGGGCCTAGACGATGGTCAGGTTGTGTGTCGGCAACTTGGCTGTGGAGAAGTCATCGAAGCTCCAAGGGAGGCCCGGTTTGGTGAAGGCTCTGGTCCTATCCTCCTGAATAATGTAAATTGCAGTGGGCAAGAAGACTCCCTTGAGGAATGTTCCTACTCAGGATGGGGAGATCAGACTTGCTTTCACAAGGAAGATGCCAGTGTGATTTGTTCAGGTACTTCCAACTATTTTTTATTTAAATGATACAGATATTACTAATATAAACATTACTTCATCTATATTTCAATTGCATATGCTTTTTCTGTCTTGTTTTCTTCTTAAAATAGAAACATTTCAAACAACCACAAAGCATTCTACTTTATCGGGTAAGTGATGAAGCATATTTTCACATGTGATCTGCACTAAGAATGTATTACAATATTTCCCACAAATTAAATTGTTCTTCCTTTCTAATGTAGTTAAATGAATTGTATTGCTACCTTTAGCAATACATTAGCTGATTCTGCCCATTCTGCTTGTCTCGTTGTCATCTTGTATTTATTATGCGAGCATATGTCCTATCTGATTTTCCTTGTGTTGACTAGGTTTCTTCTAGTTGACTTTGTTTATTCATAGCTTTCCAAATATCTGTTGCCATTTTATATTTTGTTTTGAATTTCTTTTTCTCTGGTTTTAAACCACCTTTAAGTACCTTAGATTTAACAAAAGATTTGACTTTTCTTCTTGATGGTTTTGCTGAAAACAATGTTGAAAAAAATTGCATTTTTATAAAAATTGTTTTAGTTTTGTAGCTGTAGACTGTCACCCCCTTGTGTTGAAATAAGAAATTGTTCCTCAGTAAATTCATTTCTGAATATTCTGAGAGAAGTGTAAACTAATCAATCTGGGCATAGAAACAGAATCTGTACAATTTAATGCAACACAAATATCAGTTTAAAATTTAAATAACCTCTCAAGAGCATTTCAGATAACATGTGAGATTAACTACGTCATGAAAATGATTAAGTTTGAATGGATTTCACCAGTGTTAAATCTAAGGGAAATGTGGTATTTTTTAATCATGTGACCATACCCTCAGTCAAGTAAAAAAACCAACATTAATTAGTTGCTACACAGAACAATTGCTTACTTATACATGTTTGATGGCTTGCCTATCTATCTATCTATCTATCTATCTATCTATCTATCTATCTATCTATCTATCTATCTATCTATCTATCCCAAATTACACATCACCAGAAACATCAGCAAGTGCTTTGCCCCTAAAATTGATAGGTGCAGAGAACAGGTGCTGGGGTGAATTGAAGTCCACTGCAATGCAGCTGAGAAACAATCTGTGATGATGCTTGGGACATAGACGATGTTCAGTTTGTGTGTGTTGACAGCTTGGCTGGATAGTTCAGAATTGGGGCCATAAGAAAGATGCTCAGGTGTCTACACCTATTTTTTAATTATTATTTTAAAGAATTACAAATATACAGTTTATGTTGACAGTACAGTATTCTATAGACAAGACTTAATTTTTCTTCCTTTTTTAAAAGTAGAAACCCTGTCATCTACTACAATTAATCCTGTTTCATCTGGTAAGCACTACAGTTATATTACAGTATTTTTCACAAGAGATCAATATTCAAAATGTGTTACCCAAAATTAAACTGCTTCCTGCTGCCGATGTATTTAAATAATTGTAGAGATTTTTGAAGTGGCAGCCATGTAACTCTCGCTACAAAGATCTGAATAATGAGATGTTACATATTCCCAATCTTGGTATATGGAGTCGAAGTTTGGACATTGACTAAAGCATATGAAAAGATAATTGAAGCTTTTGAAATGTAGATCTACAGGTGGCTGCTGATATCATGGTTTGACCATGTGACTAATACAGAAGGGGTGCCCAAATCATCTGGCCCTCACCACCCTCGGAAGCAGAAGTAAAACACACTTGCACATAACGTGCCCATACATGCACATAACACTGCCATAAATGACCCACATCTGTTGTAAATGCATTCATGACAGCCTCAGATCATTTCTGGCACCTTTATGTACATGCATGGGCACATTATGCACATGTGCAGGTACATCATGTCCTTGCATGGGTGCATTTTACTTCCGCTTCTGGTGGGAGGAACCATGTGACCAGCATGTTCAACCACACAACCAGCCCATGGCCTGAAAAGTTTACGCATCCTTGCTTTAAAACAAAAGCAAAGAAAGCTCCAATACCTTGGGCATATCATGAGAAACCATATAAAGTATAGAATCCTCTGACTTACTCTGCACGGAAAGATCCCTGGGAAGAGAGGCCCAGGATGTAAATGGACTTCATGGTTGAAGAACCTAGGAGACTGGTGTGGCATGTATTCGGGAGAACTGTTCTGAGGAGTGAAGAACAGGATGTTGATAGCCAATATCCAGAATCTATATGGCACCTGAAGAAGAAGAAGATGATGATGATGAAGAAGAAGATGATGATGAAGAAGAAGCCAGCACGTCCCTCCCTTCCTTCCAAGGCTCATTCCCCAACCCCTCTCCCTTCCTCTTTCTCGAGTGTCGCCCGCCCTCCTTCACTCCTTCACTCGCTCCCCTCTGGCAGGACCGCGCATCCAGGCGAGGGCCATCATCGCAAAGGGAGACGCCAGCCCCGGGACTCTCACCGGGCATACCACGCTCCACCCGCTTGGCATCCCCACCGTTGCCATGACCCACTTCAACAAGGGCCCTTCTTACAGGCTTTCGGCCGAGGTCAAGAACAAGATTGCTTTGAAATATTATCCACAGATAGAAGAAGACCTTCGCAATTGGATTGAAGAAGTTACAGGCATGAGTATCGGAGCAAACTTTCAGCTGGGCTTAAAAGACAGCATCATACTCTGCGATCTTATCAACAAACCTCAGCCAGGATCCATAAAGAAAACCAACCAGTCCAAACTAAATTGGCATCAGCTGGAGAACATTGGAAATTTTATCAAGGCTATACAGCCACATGATATTTTTGAAGCAAATGATCTATTTGAGAATGGAAATATGACTCAAGTTCAGACGTCACTGGTGGCACTAGCAGGTCGGGCAGAAACCAAAGGCTTTCATACTACAATCGATATCGGTGTTAAATATGCAGAAAAACAAGCAAGAAGTTTTGATGCAGGAAAACTTAAGGCTGGACAAAGTGTGATTGGTTTGCAGATGGGAACAAATAAATGTGCCAGCCAGGCTGGTATGACTGCCTATGGGACTAGGATACATCTCTATGATCCAAAGATGCAAACTGATAAACCATTTGACCAGACAACAATTAGCCTGCAGATGGGTACTAATAAAGGTGCTAGCCAGGCAGGGATGCCTGCGCCAGGGACGAGACGAGACATTTATGACCAGAAACTCACATTACAACCAATGGACAACACCACTATTTCATTACAAATGGGCATTAACAAAGTGGCTTCTCAGAAGGGAATGAGCGTTTATGGCCTTGGACGGCAAGTATATGATCCCAATTATTGCGCTGCACCAACAGAACCGGTCATTCACAATGGGAGTCAAGGAACAGGAACTAATGGGTCGGAAATCAGTGACAGTGATTATCAGGCAGAGTATCCCGACGAATATCACGGCGAATACCAAGATGAGTATCAGAGAGATTACCACGGTCAGTACAGTGACCAGGGCATTGATTATTAGATTTGCCTCTTAATGCTCAGTACAGTATTAGGTTACTACTTTAGTCAGTTAAAAAAAACACACACAAAACACAAAACGAAACTAGCCTTGTGGAATTGTTACCCATCTTCTTTACATATTATGCTTCGTGTACCTAAGGAAAATGTTGCCTTACATAACATTCCTTTTTCCTTTCTCTGCCCTTCCCTTTTCTAGTTGCCTTTAGTGCTGTAACAATTGCAGTCTACAGCATAACCAATAATCAATTTTAAATATTGATATGTTTTAATCTATGCTGTAAGCCGCCCAGAGTCGGGTTTACCTGATTGGGGCGGGATAGCAAATATGAGTAGTAAAGTAAAGTAAAGAAGAAGAAAGCCATGTTAGTGTGTGCAAACATATCAGAGAGTAAACAAAGCAAAGCAGGTCCAGAATATAACAGTTAGTTTGATTACAGGTACAAGTTCTGCAGAGCCTTCACCATGGTGGAGAAACTGTACTTAATCTTTGTCATAGGGAAGATGCTGGTGTTTGTTCTGGTAGCCGAACTTTCTGTTGTTGTCTACAAACATCCTTTACACAATATTTACATTTTAATAATACAGTAATACTTTCATAGTAAATACAGAGCACTTGTCATTGTAAGATTAGCCTTTTCTTTTATTCTTTTCTACATCAGGGATAACTTTCACTACTCCAGTATTTCCTACTACTGTTTTCTCAACCACAGAGAGCTCCATTTTAACTAGGAGCCTTGGTGGTGCAGTAGTTAAACTGCTGTACTGCAACCAAAAGGTTGTGAGTTTGATCCTGACTAGGTCCCAAGATGACTCAGCCTTCCAGCCTTCTAAGATCGGTAAAATGAGTACCCAGCATGTTGGGGGCAAAATGCTAATTAACTTGTGAACCACCCAGAAAGTGCTATGGGGCAGTATATAAGTGTGATTGCTTTGCTTTGTACTGCAGTGAGTATTACTTTCTTTCTTTATTCGTGTCAGATGTACCATCAGCATATAATAACATACAAAGCTAACACATCTGAAAACAAAATAGTATTTAAAAGGGCTAGATGACATCTGCCCAATATCGGGCCACTTCAAAAGTATTACTGAAGTTAGAGGTGTTTTTAAAAAAAAAACAATTATCATTATTATGCATGTAAGAATCTCTATTCTACATACATAGTACTGTGCAAAAGTCTGAGGCCAACATCAGCTGATTTGGGAATCTGAGAAGGTGAAAGGATGGGTTAAATGCTTTCTCTCATGCACATCACTGTCACCATACCTTCCCCATCCCATCATTTGATATCTGAGAGAGAAAAACCCTAAATAGAAAAGTAAGGCTGAGATTGCAAGCAAGGAAATCACAGCCTGATGACAATCTCAATTCTAGTAATTAATAACTACTGTTAGTTTTGTAGAGCAATGATTTGCTAATTGTCCTGAATTGCCCTTTCCAGCTGTCCCCTTTTTCTGACTACATGTTGACCTAGTGTATAAGCATCAACTATATAAAAGCTAAGAAACTATACTATCTGTGTAAAGATTGTATTTTTCTATTTCTCTTTAACCAGCATCAACACCTCTAGTTAGCACACATGAGCCCACTACCTCAGGTAAGCTTTGAAACAGATTTTCACTTTTTAAAGAAAGATGTATGGAGGTCTGGCAGCACACTAAATGATTATTTAGAGAAAAGGACAAAATAACTTATATTGTAACAATATCAACTGCCCAGAAACAGAATAGCAGTGGTGGGCTGGCTCACCGGGCTACCAGGAGTCATCCCAGGGCATCCTAGCTCTCCCAGCACCAGTGGCTCCCCCTGGGATTAACCACGAGCATGCACGTTCACCTGGTGGAAGCAGTAGGAGAAGCTGCCTTACTGTAGCAATGAAAGAGGAGAAGCACCAGGCTGTGTTTTTTTTCCAAACCAGAAGGTGTCCCTTGATTTGGGGGAAAAACAGCCTGTTGCTTCTCCTCTTTCAAGGCAACTGCTCCTGCCAGGAGAGCACACGCACCCGTGCACTGGGTTACGGTTGCCATCAGTGGTTCATGATTTATGCTTATTTGTAAAAAAAAATTAATTAATTAAAATAATAACTTTGTACACCACTCAGAGTGGTAGAATATCCCATTTGGATGGTTTACAGTGGTAAACAAACAAATAAATAAATAAGAGGGACATAACATACAAAATAAGTCCAAAGATGCTTATAGACTAGTCGATGTAATACAACATTGTTCTTCAAAATTAAGGTTGTCAGGATGACAGCAATAATGGGCACAGATAATTATGACATTATGGTTGTTCTGTCTTTGTCATCTCTTTACCTAGGCTGATAATCTCTTTGTGGGCATTTAGTCATAGGAACAAGGAGTTGATGACTATCTCTACTCCTTCCACTAAAAGGAACCACATTATTTGAGTAACAGTTGTCTTTCTTTATCTTCTTTCAACCAGCATCAACACTTGTGTCCAGCACTCAGGAATCCATTACTTCTGGTAAGTTTTCAAGGAGAACTTCAAATCCAGTATCGGTTAATTCACCTGTACAATCCTAAACATCTTTAATCAGAAAGAAAATGCAGTGAGTTCCATATGACTTCCTGCCAGAAAAGTGTGCATAGAATTGGAGCCTCATTAGATTTTCCAAAACTCCGCTTTAAATTATACCTATATTTGATGAATTTGCATGTAATACAGCTTTTTGCTTTCTTCTGTTCTTTCTAGTTCACCAACCTGCATCGACAGAAAAAACACTAAGTATGTTATTTTCATCTCTAATTTGCTTCTCTGTTAAAGAGTTTATTTTAATGTTATAAATGATGGGGAAAAAACCAAAGCAGCACAAAGTAGGGTTTATGCCTTAGCACATACCAATAAATCAACAGTGTTAGACAAATCTAATACCACATCAGACTCTATCTTATTTGGCAGTTATATATACTTATTTTATTTATTTATTTATTTATTTGCATTTAATATCCCGCCCCAATCAGGCGAACCCGACTCTGGGCGGCTTACAGCATAGCTCATAATATATATGGCCTTAAAATTCATAAAATTCATAAAAAATTTAAAACATTGAACATTGAATACTAGGTCATAACTAGCAAATAAGATACAATGACATGTATGACTTTTGGAAAGGAAACCTAAAAGTAAAGTGGGTGGCAGAGACATACATCAGTGGAAATTTTACCATCTTTTTAGGACTGCCAAAGCTAATTACGTTCTAAAACCAGGCTTAAATACAAACTGAATGAGCACTAATAATCATGGACAAATGAAACATTAATAATAACAGCAATTGTGTGCCTAAAGTAAATTCTGACTTATAGCAATCCTTTCCATAAATTTTCTAGGATAGAATGCACAGAAATAGTTTACTATCCCCTACTTTTGGGGCCACCCTGAGACTATGCAGCTTGTCCATAACCATATAGGCTGGCTCTACTCCCATCATGCACAGTGGGGAACTGAACTCTCAGTCTGGCTCTACAACCAGATACCTAACTCACTGAGCTATCATTAAAGATGTTGTAATTCTAGCTGAAGTCATGATAATATTTCAAAGTTGTGACTCTACCAGACTATTTTGTCTGAAAAGCCAAGCTTGAAAATCTATCCAACATTTACATTTTAAAAAGTCAATTCAAAGCAAGTAAGTTTTTTGCTTGTCTGTATAATCATAATTCACAGCAAGCCAGATAGTTTCTGTACGTGACATAGTGCACAGAAATTGCATGTGGCTCAGATACTCTATGAATGATACATCTGCCAACAAACCTTTCTCATAAAGGCCTTGTGCATATTATCTATGGGAAACAGCATGTTTTCTTCATACAGTTTACATATGTATATTTTCAGACATGAAGCTCTGTTTTTAGTGTTAATTCTGGGGTCTTGGAAGGAGCTTCTCTGAAGCATGTGAAGACTGTGAACACTTTCCAGTTCTGACCAATGAGGGCACACTGTTGAGAGATTTTTCCACTCCGGAAGCACCATTGAGTTCCTTCTGATAACAACTAAAAAGTAGTGTCAATTCTTTGTGTCATAAATGTAATATACTTTTCTACAAATCCATGCACTTTTCTCTATTATTGCAGTGAAACTGTATTTCCTATTATAGAGCACTACCATTTCTTTTTCTTTACTTTTCCCAAGAGCCAGACTTTGGTGTGGAAACTACTAGTTCAACTACTTCAAATGGTAAGAGATGTTTCATCTTCATAATTAAAATTAATATAATTTAAAACTAATTCTGAATACACCAGCTATACAATAGGTGAATTGTCCACCTAAGTGTAGACATAAATGCATAAGATATATAACATGTATAGGACTTGATTTCTAGTGGCAACTGCTATTTTCCATTCATCTTTCTAGAAGGCTCTCTGAGACTTGTCAATGGAAGAAACAGATGTGAAGGACGGCTTGAAGTGTATCACGATAACAGTTGGGGGACAGTCTGCAATGATGAATGGGGCCTCAATAATGCACGTGTCGTGTGTAGGCAGCTTGGATGTGGAGAAGAGGTTGTCATGATAGCAGGGCAAGCTGAGTTTGGTGAGGGTGAAGGCATGATTTTTATGGATGATGTAATCTGCACTGGGAATGAACTCAGATTGGACCAATGCTCCCATAGAGACTGGGGGCTGCACAACTGCATCCATAGTGAAGATGTTGGTGTCATTTGTTCAGGTACCCTATCATTATTTGTTATTGCCTTATTACTCTTATCTGGGACTGGGATTTCATACCTACTTCCATGTTTCTCTCCTGCTAGAAGCTAAATGTCATCTTGGCTATTATAATATTGAGTGTGGCAACTCTAAAAGAGGATGCTTTGCATTGAAACACCTTCCATGTTCCTTCCATCCATACATTCTTCTCCTTCCTGCACTTATTTTCCCAGTTATTTTCTTGTGAACAATCACAAGAGTGCTGTATTTAAGCTTTCTTTATTTTATGTACTTTATAATTTCTTGATCTTTATTCATTAACTTTAATTTTTCTTCATTGGCCACTGTCTAAATCCAAAATATATGGATTGTAAAAAAAAAATCCACATTTTTTAAACGTTTCTGTCATTTTAACAATGGCTGTGTTAAAATCTGGGAGACCATGCTAAAGAATTGCTTCAAGAACACATGGCACTGCAAAATATGATTTTTAATTTTAAGGAAGCTCTTCCAGGCCATCTCTAGTCTGACAATTCTTTTGCTCTCTATGTTTCCTTCTCTTTCCAGGAGCAGAACAGAATACTTCTCCTCCCACAGGTAAGTGGCATCCCATCAAGTTCTTTATCTAGACCAGGGGTCAGCAAATTTTGCTCTCCAGATGTTCTTGGGCTTCAATTCCAAGAAGCCCTGATCAGCAGGTGTACTGACTTGGGCTTCTGGGAATTAAAGTCCAAGAACTCCTGGAGAGCCATGTTTGCTGACCCCTGCTCTAGATCAAAATAATAGTTCCGTTAATATAATTACATAACAAAATATACTTCTCTTTTATGAATTTCCCATGGACTATATCATAAACATCAATGCCATGGTTCTTACCTGCATACAATTTGATTTGTTTACAGCAAGGGTAAGAAACCACTTACCCTCCAGATGTTGTTGGACTATAACTATCATCATTGATCACTATTGGCTACACTGGCTGGTGGGAACTGCAGTTTGATGACACCTGGAGAACTACACATTTTCCATCCTTTTCCAATAGCAATGTTTTGCAACCTTTACAAAAGTGGACTGCATTATATGTCTGCAGTATACCAATGGGATAAAACCTATGGACTTTCACATATTGTAGGAGTCTTAAATAATTTAATTCATTAAATCTTCTGCCATTGGTCATAGTATTTGAAGATCTTGGGAACTAAGGAGAAAAGCATGAGTAGGGGAAAGGCTACTGTGGGATAAGTAATATTGACTTAGAACATATTCCAAAGAAATTTTAGACAATGATTAAGAAAGTCAACTATTCTCCTTCACAGATATCCAGGCATGAGAAGGTTCACGTAACATAGAATCAAGAGGACAAGTAAAATCATTGAATGGGCAAGCCTGCTTTCAATATTAGTTTCTTTTGTGAGCAGCTTGTCCTACATGTTAAGTTACAGGGTCTCCTGTCTGGGACTCCACCTTTGGCCGGGAGTTTTAAAACCCACCATGGCGACAGGGGATACGACTTCCCCACAGTCATCCCTGGACTTGTTAGCGGTTAGCGGCTGCGGTCAAGAGGCCATTAAATGTTATTGTAACATGGCATATTGTTATATTGAATATTGTTGTTTATTGAATATTATAAGGTTAATTGTGTTTTATAATTTATATTGTGTAGACTTAATGCTTTTATATTGTGTTGATGATATGCAAGCCGTCCAGAGTCACATTGCGTGAGTGGGGTGGCATATAAGTTTGTAATAATAATAATAATAATAATAATAATAATAATAATAATAATAATAATAATAATAATAATAATAATAATAATAATACCGAGATAATTAAACTGCAATGGAAATACACTTCCCATAATAACGGTCTAACATTGTTTTTATCCTTCTCTTCCTCTTTCTTCTAGAACCACCATTTCAAATGCAAACTACTGCATTGGCAGGTAAGACACATTATGGCTTCTCAACAATCACAATGTAAATCCTAATTTAGAATATAAAGAATTCTGTGTACAATAGACTTAATTGTTATCTCATGATGGACAGTTTGAATCAATAAGGCCAACAGCAGGTTTGGGAGAGAGTGTGTCCCAGGCAAATTTGTCTGTGGAATGCATCCAGTGTCCACCTGATCTGGAAATGGAGATGGCACTGATAGTGGCAGTGATAGCTAATTATTTCCCACCATGCTACTTTGCCCAGTGCCAGATAACTCCCAATGGTCCCTAAGACCCCACAATAAACTTAGATTAGAAAAGAGTGGAATGGGCAGTGGCACACAGCCCAGCACTGAAAAATGGAAGACTGAGTGGAGTGACTACAGCTGCCACCATTTTACTTATGTAAAGGAATTCTGTATATCATAGCCCCTTTAAGGATTGTTGCCTTGCCATGACGAGGGGGCTTGTGTGGTTCGATGAGACTATGGGCTATGCCATGTAGGGCAACCCAAGATAGATAGGCCGTAGCAGTGAACCCAGACTAAAAACAATCCACTGGTGAAGAGACTGGCAACCCATGCTAATATACTTGCCAAGAAAACCCCATGGACAGTATCAAAAGGCTAAATTGTATGATGCTAGAAGATGAGACTTTGATGTCAGAATTTGCTATTAGAGAAGAGCAGAGGACAAGCACTAGTAGCCCCGGAAAGAGTCAAGCGGCTGGGTGAAAAGGACATGTGGCTGTGGATGCATCTGATTGTGAAAGGAAAGTCTGATGCTGTAAGGAGCAATATTTCATAGGAACCTGGAATGTAAGATCTATGAATCAAGGCAAACTAGACATGGTCAAAAATGAGATGGAAAGACTCAGCATTGATATCTTGGGAATCAGTGAACTAAAGTGGATATGGATGGGTGAATTTAACTCAGGGGACCATTATATCTACTACCGTAGGCAAGAATCTCTTAGAAGAAATGGAGTTGTCCTTATAGTCAGTTAAAAAAGGGGATGAAAGCAGTAATAGGATACAATCTTAAAAATGACGGAATGATCTCAGTCCAAAATCAAGGCAAACCATTCAACATCACAGTAATCCAATTCTATGCCCTACCACTCATGCAGAAGAGGCTGTAGTCAACCAGTTCTATGAAGACCCACAACACCTTCTGGAACTGAAAACAAAAAAATGATGTCCTTATCATCATAGGAGATTAGAATGCCAAAGTAGGAAGTCAAAAGGTAACTGGAATAAAAGGCAAGTTTGGCCTTGGAGTACAAAGCGAAGCAGGGCAAAGGCTAATAGAATTTTGCCAAGAGAATGCAAAATGGGTCATAGCAAACATCCTCTTCCAACAACCTAAGAGATGACTTTACACACAGACATCACCAAATGGCCAATACCGAAATCAGATTGATTACGTACTTTGCAGCCAAAGATGGAGAAGTCAGCAAAGACGAGAACAGGAACGGACTGTGGCTCAGATCATGAGCTACTGGTTGCTAAATTCAGGCTTAGAATGAAGAAAGTAGGGAAAACAATTAGGCCACTCAGGTATGATCTTAATAATATCCCTCATGAATATGCAGAGGAGGTGAAGATTAGATTTAAGGGATTAGACTTGACAGACCGAGTGCCTGAAGAATCATGGACATAACATCATACAGGAGGCGGCAATTAGAACCATTCCTAAGAAAAAGAAATGTAATGCTAAAGAATGTTCAAATTATTGTACAATTGCACTCATCTCAAATGCTAACAAGGTCATGCTCAAGATCTTACAAGCTAGGCTTCAGCAGTACATAGATTGAGAACTTCCAGAAGTCAAGCTAGGTTCTGAAGAGGCAGGGGAACTAGAGACCAAATTGACAACATTCGCTGGATCATGGAGAAAGCAAGGGAGTACCAGAAAAAACATCTACTGTTTCGTTGATTACACCAAAGCCTTTGACTGTGTGGATCACAAGTCCTTAAAGATATAAGATTGCCAGACAACCTCACCTATCTTCTGAAAAATCTGTATGTGGGTCAAGAGGCAAAGGTTAGGACAGGATTACAAGACAGCTGATTGGTTTAGAATAGGAAAAGGAAAAAGACAAGGTTGTATATTGTCACCCTGCTTATTTAACTTATATTCAAGGTACATCATGCATAATGCAGGGAACCTCCTGCCAGTCAAACTGTGTCTGCAGACAGAGCTGCTGCCCTTCAGGAAAGAGCTGAAACCTGGCTGGTGGGGCAGGTGTGGGGAGGTGGAGAGGGAACAACTACCCCCCAGGCTCATTTAGAGCAGGATCACTCATGCTTTTAAAAGTTTTAACTAGATTTTTAATTGGTGTGGGTGGGAAGTAATTTTTCAGTGTTTTTTAGGAATTTTAAGAGTCTCTATAGTTTTAAATGTTGGGGATTTTTATGTAAGCCACCCAGAGTCATATGTTGATTGGGGCGGCTATACAAATTGAATAAAATAAATAAATAAATAAAACAATTTGAGTAATGAAAATTGTCATTATTAGTGTACTTCCTTTGACCAGTGTTTTTCATTTGGCTATTGGACTCATGCCCAGCATTTTCTTTAAAGCCAAGAATATGACATTAGCCTCAATAGGAGCATCAGCTATTACCACAGTATAGTAGAAGCTGGTCGTGCACCCGTGTATAATTGTCATTTTCATTGTGTCTTTTTGCAAACTAGTGGGTACTTTGAAGTCTTAGGAGAAAGAGCAGGGTTAAAATAAAATTGCGCAACATAAACATAGATGGCAACCAAACCTTCTCTCTCTCTCTCTCTCTCTCTCTCTCGTCTTTCTAAGAAGAGACGGTGAGACTAGTAAATGGAAGAAACAGATGTGAAGGACGTCTTGAAGTGTTTCACAACAATCAATGGGGAACGGTCTGTGATGATAACTGGGACATAAATGGTGCACATGTCGTGTGCAGGCAACTTGGCTGTGGGGAGGCTCTTTCAGCCCCAGGAGATGCCGAATTCGGTCAGGGCTCTGGCCCAATTTTCCTAGATGATGTAGAATGCACTGGGAATGAATTCTACTTGAATCATTGCTCCCACAATGAGTGGGGGATAAGTAATTGTGATCACAGTGAAGATGCTGGTGTCGTGTGCTCAGGTACTCTTTGAATGAATACAGCAAAACTCTTAACAGTTTAACAGACATGTACTCTTACCAGATAATTTTTGTGCCATGAATTGTCAGGCAAATACAGGGAAGAGACAAAGTAGGAAAATGGATATAAACCAGGGGTTCCCAACCTAAGGCCCACAGGCCAGATCTGGCCCACGGTGCCATTTCATGTGTCCCCCCTACAGGGGCATTCGAGAAACAAAATGACCACCTCTTTGAAGCTGTTGGGACAAAATGGCCAACCCATCGGGCAGGCAGGGCAAAACGGTCATCCTGCCCTCAAAGTTAACTCAGAGAGCGTGACCCGGCCCCTGGCTTGAAAAGGTTGGGAACCCCTGATATAAACATTCCCTTTACTCATATCTAGAACTTCAGATCAATGTATCAAATGAGTTGTTATGTGTGCTTTGTGATTCCTTTCTCTTGGAGTAAAGGATTCAAGGTCCCCTTGAGTTTGAGCCTGATGATTCCATCCTCACTTTTTCCATGGCAATGATGTCCACACCCTGCAAAGAAGTTTTAACTGTCCAAGCCTGGAGATGGGCTACAAGCAATCACTTCTGAGAAGAATAGTTGTTTTAAGTTTTTTAAAAGTTCTTAATTATTCAGAGTCTAATATAGGAAAAATGGTTTCTCAATTCCAACATCTGTACAAAAATAGGGCATTGCTTTACTCTCAAGACTATGATCCTTTGAGTCTAATATTGTCAGACAGTGGCTCTCTGGGATTTCAGGTCGAATTCCTGTGTAGTTTTGTGTGGGGAGCCCTGGTTTTCTATGGTGGGCTCACACCCCAGTAGTTACCAGAAACAATCTTGTTTAACTGATTCGTTTCCAAAATCAGATAAGATTGTATCCAAGAGAGTATTTTTTAAAAAAGGAAACTGTTGTACTGTATATTGAGTTGGAACATGTTGATTCTTACTTGCAGTTTCTTAAGATTCTTGTTATTCTCTGGCAGTCTGCCATTCAAGTAATAACAAGGCCTAAGCCTGGTGAGCTATCAAAATCTAGCAAAGTCGGATGTGTTCAAAATGGAATAAAAACCTGTCTTATGTATAGTCAGAACATTCAGGGAGGGACAGTTCCCATTCTGGGAATATTCTTTAAGAGAAATGGACTTTAAGTTTTCCCCCTCCCCTCCCCTCTCTATATTTCAAGGAACAAATCAAATCACCCCTTCTACAACAGGTAAGAAGTATCTCTCCTTCTCTTTATTATAACCCTAAATCCTAATGTATCAAGCAAAATCTGTTCTCAGAGCAATCCACTGAACATAAATGTCCATGACACTTTGTATTGAGTTTCATTTATTAGTGATAATTCCTGAAATGGAAGAAACAGATATGAAGGATGGCTTGAGATGTCTCTGGTAAAAGATGGGGAACAGTCTGTGATGATAAGGGGGATATGAGTGCAGCACAACTTGTATACAGACAGCTTGGATATGAAAATTCTCTCTCATCAATAGGATGAGATCACTTTGGCTAAGGTTCAGGTGAATTTTTTCTAGTTGGTGTATCCTGGAATTGGGAATGAACTCAATTGTAAGTAGTGTTCTCATGGAAGCTGGGGAAAACACAACTGAAAACGCTTAATACACTTACCCTCATTCTCAATGTCCAATTCATTTGGGAGTCACACGTATAATATTGACATTTAGCCTAAACATATAAGACCTGATTGATCTGGTCTCATCCTGTGTGAATGGCCTCCCAGACAAAACCTTGGGAAATGAATTTTTCCAGGTGAGTAGGAATATTCCCAGGGGAGCAGACAAAGCTGCACAGTGAGTATGTGCACTACAATATAGGGTGCCTTTACCTGTGCACATAAAAATAGTAAATACCATATTTGCTGGCATATAAGACCAATTCTCCCCCTTAAAACACACTGGAAAATGGAATGTGTCTTATACTGTATATAGTGGCCCATAGTAGACTATTTTGGTAATAACAGGGTGCATCTTATACTCCAATGCATTTTATATGCTGGCAAATACAGTACATTAGGATTCAGGGGATGCATACCCCTTGCCCTCCTGTAGATACACATTAGAGAAGGTATTCTCAAAACCAGCAAGTATCTTTGTCAGAACTGTTTCAAGGCCAGAGACAAAATGTTGGTTTTGGGTACCAGCAGAGAGAGGCTATTGAAAATATTTGGATAATCAGGACTGCTGTTGCTCAGCAGCCCCCTAACACTAGGTATGTCAGGTGATTTATTTTTTTTATTTATTTATTTATTGGATTTCTTGCCAAGGCTTGACTATCTGCCTATATTGGTACAGCTGATGGCAAGGTAAGTACCATACTAAGGAGCAGCTTAGTGAATGACCCCCATTGCAAAACATGTCACCTAAACAGTGCTGTGAACAGTCTTCATGTGTCACCTTCTCTTATTTTTCTTTTATAGTTTCTCCTGATGACACAGCCACAGATCCTGGTAATTTTTCTTTTTATTGCTCACTGGTTGTTGTTGTTGTTGTTGTTGTTGTTGTTGTTGTTGTTGTTGTTGTTGTTGTCGTTGTCGTCGTCATTGTTGTTCAGTTGCACAGTCGATTCCGACCCTTTGGACCCATGGACCATTGTCCGCCAGGCACCTCTGTTCTCCAACATTCTCCTTAACCCATGCAGCTCTGTGCCCACTGCATCTACAACACCATCTAGCACTCTCCTCTTTCAATATAAGCCGGATTTTCTTTTGGTCTTACTCACTTTCTACCATTAGGGTAGTATCATCTGCATATCTCAAATTGTTGATGTTTTTCCCAGTGATTTTTATTCCAATTTGTGATTCGTCCATCCTTGCATTGCACGTTATGTGCTCTGTATATAAGTTCCTAATTAGGTTGAAAGAAGAAAGTGAAAAAGCTGGCTTGAGACTCAATATCAAGAAAACCAAGATAATGGCAACAGGCCCTATCAGTCCATGGAAAATAGATGGGGAAGAAGTAGAAGCAGTGACAGATTTTACTTTCTTAGGATCTAAGCTCACTGCAGATGGTGATTGCAGCCATGAAATAAAAAGGCGACTGATTCTTGGGAGGCAAGCGATGAGAAACCTGGGGAGCATAGTGAAAAGTAGAGACATCACATTGAAAACAAAAATTCGCATAGTCAAGGCAATGGTATTCCCTGTAACAATGTATGGTTGCGAGAGTTGGACCATTAGGAAAGCTGAACGCAGAAGAATAGACGCCTTTGAGATGTGGTGTTGGAGGAGAGTTTTGAGAGTCCCATGGACAGCGAGGAGAACAAATAGGTCAATCTTAGAAGAAATCATCCCTGACTGTTCCTTAGAAGGTCAAATAATAAAGATGAGGCTAAAGTACTTTGGACATCAAATGAGAAGAGAGGATTCACTTGAGAAAGCTTTGATGCTTGGAAGGGTCGAGGGCAAAAGAAGAAGGGGACGGCCCAAGATGAGATGGCTAGATGGTATCGTGGAGACAATGGGCACAGAGCTGAGTGAGTTGAGGGGGATGGTGGAGGACAGGAGTGCCTGGCGGACAGTGGTCCATGAGGTCGCAGAGGGTCGGAATCGACTGTGCGACTGAACAACAAAAATATAAGTTGAATAAGCAGGGTGACAAAATGCAGCCTTGTCTTACTCCTTTTCCTATTCCAAACCACTCCACCATTCTGTATCCTGTCCTAACTGTTGCTTCTTGACTCATGTACAGATTTCTCTGGTATTCCCATCTCTTTAATTACTTGCCACATTTTATTGTGGTCCACACAGTCAAAGACTTTGGTGTAGTCAATGAAACAGAAGTAGACTTGTTTCTGGTATTCCTTTGTTTTCTCCATGATCCAATGCATCTTGGCAATGTGGTCTCTAGTTCCCCTGCCTCTTCTGAAACCAGCCTGCACCTCTGGTAGTTCTCTCTCCACATGCTGCTGCAGTCTATCGTGTATTATATTGAGCATATCCTTGCTAGAGTGGGGGATGAGCACAATTGTTCGATAATTTGAACATTCTTTGGCATTGCCCTTTCTTGGGATTGGAACGTATACTGATCTTTTCCAATCCTGTGGCCATTGCTGTTTTTCAAATCTGCTGGCATATAGAATGCAATGCTTTAATTGCATCATATTTTAGGGCTTTGAAAAATTCAGCTGGGATAACATCCTCTCCACTGGCTTTGTTGTTTGCAGTCCTTTTTAGGGCCTTTCTGACTTCACTCTCTAGGATGTCTGGCTCAAGTTCAATGTTGACATCATTATGATTATCAGGGGTGTTGAGGTCCTTTTTATAGAGTTCCCCTGTGTACTCTTGCCATCTTTTCTTAATCTCTTCTGCATCAACTAGCGCCTTGCCATTTTTGTCCTTTATCATGGTCATTTCCGCTTTAAAAGTTCTGTTGATTTCCCCAATTTTTAAAAAAGATCTCTAGTCCTACCCTTTATGTTGTTTTCCTCTATTTCTTTGCACTGTTTATTTAGGATAATAATTGCTCAATGTATGCGTTATCAAACATCCCTTCTCTTGAAGCATGCATTTTGTCAGCCCCCTTCCTAGACATATAGTTCTGATTCAATGTTTCTCAGTTTCAGAAAGTAACATTTTGCTAATTTCACCTCACTATGCAAAATGAACTAGCATAATGGCCAATGGTAGCAGGAAGAAGCCCCCTCTTTCTTTTCTGTCTGCTTAGTGGTTGCATTTTCTGTAGAACAAGTGATGCTACAGAGATTTTGTTTCAATTTATTGGCATTAAAACCATTCTGATGAAATTAATGATATTCAAACACCAAACTTCATCAAATTTGGAGAGTACTGAGAGGAGAGTAAGCAAAAGACTTCTCCAATTTGGGTGTGCCTAGGTAACTCGGGGGCTGAGTTATGCCCCCCCCCCCCATCACTCGTTGAATTTTCCCCAAACCAGCTTATGGTGGACTCATATTTTGCACAGTAATGTACACTCATGTAGAAGTCACCTGACTGGAAACAACAGCTCAGTTGGGAAGCAAATAGTAAAATCCAACATTGGCCCAATCAAGAAAATATCAAAAAATATCAATTGGACTTCAACTAAGACCAAGTCATTTTGATGCTAGTTCCAAATACATTATTATTTAGACTAGGAGTAAAATAGGGAAGGGACTGTGGTTAGGATGCTGAGCTTGATAACCAAAAGGTCGACAGGTCAGCAGTTCAAGACTCAAGTGCTGCATGATGGAGTGAGCTCCCGTCTCTGTCCCAGCTCCCACCAACCTAGCAGATAGAAAGCAAGAAATTGCAAGTACAGTACATAAATAGGTACCATTTTGGTGGGAAGATAAACAGTGTTCCATGCTCTCTGGTGTCTAGTCATGCCTGCCACATGTTCATGGAAATGTCTACTGATACAGACAGGGCTGGTTCTTTGACTATAAACAGAGATATGCACCGAACCTTAGATTCAGATACAACTGGCTTTTGAGCAAGTGCGACCTTTACCTTTATTAAAATATGGAACGCCCTCCAGAAATTGTTTAACTCATACCTCTTAATTAGAATTATATAATTTTGTCACCATGTTTATTCAATTTATACACAGAACACATAATGCGCAATGCAGTGATGGAGGAATCACAATTTGGGATCAAAATTGCTGGAAGAAATATCAACAATTTGAGATATGCAGATGATACCACCCTAATGGCAGAAAGTGAGGAGGACCTAAAGAGGCTCCTGATTAGGTTGAAAGAAGAAAGTGAAAAAGCTGGCTTGAGACTCAATATCAAAAAAACCAAGATAATGGCAACAGGCCCTATCAGTCCCTGGAAAATAGATGGGGAAGAAGTAGAAGCAGTGACAGACTTTACTTTCTTAGGATCAAAGCTCACTGCAGATGGTGATTGCAGGCATGAAATAAAAAAGCGACTGATTCTTGGGAGGCAAGCGATGAGAAACCTGGGCCGGAACATAGTGAAAAGTAGAGACATCACATTGAAAACAAAAATTTGAATAGTCAAAGCAATGGTATTCCCTGTGGCAATGTATGGTTGTGAGAGCTGGACCATTAGGAAAGCTGAACGCAGAAGAATAGACGCCTTTGAGATGTGGTGTTGGAGGAGAGTTTTGAGAGTCCCATGGACAGCGAGGAGAACAAATAGGTCAATCTTAGAAGAAATCATCCCTGACTGCTCATTAGAAGGTCAAATAATAAAGATGAAGCTAAAGTACTTTGGACATCAAATGAGAAGAGAGGATTCACTTGAGAAAGCTTTGATGCTTGGAAGGGTCGAGGGCAAAAGAGGAAGGGGAAGGCCCAGGATGAGATGGCTAGATGGTGTTGTGGAGACGGTGGGTGCAGAGCTGAGCGAGTTGAGGGGGATGGTGGAGGACAGGAGTGCCTGGCGGACGGTGGTCCATGGGGTCGCAGAGGGTCGGAATCGACTGTGCGACTGAACAACAACAAACAACAAAAACAGGATGCATAACAGGGTGCTGAACAATAGAGATTGAAATTATTAGGTTACAGCACATAGTCATTCATTCATTGTCCCAATGACTCACTCATTAAGGTTCAAAGCCTATGCATATTTTCCTGGAAGCAAAACCCACTGGAATCCCAGCAACATTTCTTAGTACAACTACATGGGAATGTAGCCTAACTCTACTTACTGCCTTGAGTCAAAGGTCTTAAGTAAAGCCAAAAAATGCCAAAATGAGAAAACAACAACAGAACTTTAGACTGATTTATAAATTTGCAAGCCAGACTTTAGGATGGTCTCTGAATGATTCTTCTAGCTCACTGATGGCAAACCATTTAGAGACTGAGTGTCCAAACTACAACCCAAAACCCACTTATCGCAAAGTGCCAACACAGCAGAGCGAACTCTGTGCTTGGGGGAGGAAGAAAGCGCTCTCATTGGGCTGCTGGTCAGAAGAGCAGGGTGAACTCTGTGCTGGGGTGATGGCACGTGTGCCCACAGAGAGAGCCCCAAGTGTCCTCTCTGACACACATGCCATAGGTTCACCACCACTGTTCTAGCTGATGAAGAGATATGCATGGCAGCAAAGTCTAATTACACGTTTTTTCTATCTTCTCACAATGCTTTTTTTCATTCCCTGGTCTAGTTACCCTTTCATGCCTGCCAAAATACATGAAGGCAATTATTTCAAAACAATTTATTGCTTCAAAAGGCTGCTCTAACTGCAATCTGTATTTGAGCAATTCTACCTGTACACCTGTGGTTACAAGTGAGCACATCATATTTAACTTACCATATAATGGCTGTGGGACAATACAAGAGGTAAGGAAATGTATCCCTGATCATAAGACATAACACTATAGTCTGATTGCTTTTTAAATTTCATTTTTTTTTAAAAAAAAGTGAAATTATTCCTCCTGAAACAAATCCACATTCAGTCAGGCATTTATTTATTTTTTTGGATATGAAGATCCTAGGAAGATTTCCATTAATTATGGATTCCTGTTTCATTTAAACATGGAAGCTCTGCTTACTTAAAATGTTATTGGTTTGCTCCTGTACCATAAAGGGAAAAGTGAGGAGACTTGTCTGTGTATCTGCTGCTTTTATACACATTAAGCTGAGATATAATCAAAATGGCTGGTAGAATATACAGAGTTATGAAGCATTCACAGAATCAAATTAAGAGCTATTAGATTAATTCTAATCAAAATTAATCTTTAGAAAACTACTTTGTGACCAAATAATAATAGTGAACTATCTTGCTTCAAGCAACAAATTACTTTTAACTAGTTCCTCATTCCAAGAACACAGGTATAACAAAGTTACATTAAAATTATAGCCTAGATCTTATTGAGCATGGTTAACAGGAACAACACAACAGGAACAATGTCACTGGAGACTCCAATTGATCAAATGCTTTCTTTTTACAATTTAAGGTGTTGATTAAAAGAAGCTGGGGGAAATAGTGAGGATAGAAGATAAGGAGTTAAAATATAAAAGCTCACACAAAATAAACTTTCCAACGAGGTAGCTGGATATTTTTTTCAGCATCTATAGCAAAAATAAAAGAAGGTGGCACCTTAAAGCCTAAACAATTCATTTCAGTTTGAACTTTCATGGATCATAAAAACAAAGTGAGGGTCATAGTGATAAAGTATGGAAGTTATGGAGATGACTAAGACCAAACTCAGACTGCAATCAGCATGACTCTGAAATCCTTTGGTCTGATTGCTAACAAACCTATTAAACCTGGCATAATAGTGACAAAAAACTGTGTGAAACAAGAAAACAGTGACAAAACTTAGAGGGAAATGAAAAAGAGAAGGGCATAAAATACTGTAGCAATTTTTAAAAATGTGTTGTCAAGTCAGTTCTGACTTCTGACTACACTTTTTAAAGGATTTTCTAGGTAAAAAATACTCAGAAGTGCTTTACTGTTCTTTTCTTTTGGGGAAGAGGTATGCATCCTGAGGCTGTGCACAGGTAGACTCTTCTGGGATACAGAGTGGTGAACTGAAGTCCCAACCTTTGGCTCTGCAGTCCAATACCTAACTCACTGACTGAACAGCCATCCTAAGCTGTAGACGTTTACAGACATATTTGTTTCAATGTGAGGTTTTGTGGATCAAAATCCATCTATTCAGATACATGCCTTCAGATACGTGGCTTAGACACATGGATTCCAATCTCCAAAAGCTCATGCAGAAAAAAACTAATCTTTAACGTGCCACAATATCTTGTCACTCCTTTTCCCACACACACCCTTTCCCCCTTTAATTTTGCTAACTTGCTAAGTCAGACTGAAAGGTCTGCTTCAGGGGTTCCCACCTTTTCAAACCAGGGGCCGGGTCATGCTCTCTCAATCAGCTTTGAGGGTTGGATGGCCATTTTGCCCTAAAAGCTTCAAAGGGGAAGCCATTTTGTTTCTCAAATGCCCTTGGAGGGGTGGGGGCACATGAAATAGCACAGGGGGACAGATCCAGCCCACAGGACTTAGGTTAGGAACTCCTGGTCTACTTCTTTGGGCAAGAGCATGTATTACTTCAATTCCTTGCCATATCATCGTAAATAGAGTGACAGTAAGATTTTGTGATGGAGCTGTCAGTGAGCAAAGCTAGCACCTAATGATAGACAGATACTGAACCTTTCTTTCTTTTTGATGTATAAAAAAATTGCTATGCAAAAAATAATCTGGTATTTTAACAGAGTGATGGAAGTACCAGAAGCTTCTCCAATACTGTCAGAGGTTCAAGAGGTGATATAAATCTTGAGTTTCGTTTCACCTGCAAAATGGAGTCAAGGGAAATGAAAGAAGTCACACACAACGTAAATGGATTTGAATGCTGGAAGAAACCAAATAGACAATTACATTTGAATTTTTTGTTTTATGATTCATCTCCTTTCTCACGCCGTTGGAATAACATGCCCTATTTTATGGACCTGAATCAGGGGCCACGTTTTGTAGTCACTCTCAGGGGCGGTTATCCAAACAAGGTATTATTCGTAGATACATGTGTGGCTTCCCAGAATGCTCACGACTTCACTTCTCAGACAATTGACATAATACGAAATGGGTAAGGAAATGAACATAAGAGACAAATGTTTTTCAATAATGTTCAAAAGGTTCAGATACAGCATTGTGAATCATTTTTCAAAGTTTTTGTTTTATTTTGCTTGTCTTTTGTGCTAATTATGCAGAAAACGTTGAGCCTTTTTAAAAATCTTAATTCCTCATCATTCTTCCAGCTCTCTTTCAACTTTCTGAAATATCTGAAGCTCACCATTTTTCTTTTTCATTTGTACCAAATAGGTCAGTGTATTTTCCGCCTTCTGCTTGGTTCTGCTGGGCTATTGCAACCTCCTTCTCTGAATTCTTTGTGTCACTCTGCTCTTTTGGTCTTTTGGCTTGGTAATAGTTTTCTTCACCTCTGAGCAACTCATTCATATGCAAGCCTTTATGGCCATCCTAAGCATTAAGAATTTTAATAGGATCACTATCAGAACATTAAAGTATGGGAAGGGAGAGATTCTTGAACTCAAAACCAACGATTGGATCAAAATGCTTTTGAACTATAGTGGAATGATTGAAACTTCTTCCAGTACTTCAGATACTAGAACATAGGTGCCCAAACTACAGCCCATGGGCCAGATCTGGCCCCCTAATGCCAATTCATTGGACCAGCACCACCCTTGTCACTCAGGAAGAAGTCAAACATGTTTTACTTCTGCTTCCTGGAGCGATGAGGGCAGTGTGGGCCGGATGAATTGGCATTGGGCACCAGATCTGACTTGCAGGGCATAGTTTGGCCCTGTGTAACTAGACTGAGGGTCAGGCATTTTCCCTACATAACTTTTTTTTTTAAGATGTTTAATCTATTCCTCATGATTTTGAAAGTCAACTCACAGGTTCTATAGCAGACAAATGTGATATTTTCATCAAATGAATATTTAAAAATATTTTGGAAAGGTACAATCTGCTCTCAAATCCTTTCTCTTTCATTCATTCTGACAATTTTACTATCAAGAGTGATACATTGTATTGCATGTAGAAGGAAATATTGTGATCAGAATTCTGTTTCCATTTTAGTGTAGTATTTAATGATTAGTATGACACAGTGGTAATCACCTGGTTTTATCACATTTGACAAAAAGTAAATATTTCATCTTTTTTTCTTTCTTTCAGCTGTGTAAAAGATAAAACCTATACTAATTATTTCACACGCAACAGGGGAGTTGTGCGTTTCAGTTTTAATCCCTTCAGAGCTTTCATGAGATCTTCAACACTTTATGTACAGTGTAAAGTGGTGGTGTGTCGTGCAAATGACTATTTTTCAAGATGCTACAAAGGCTGCCTATCTAGGAACAAGAGAGAAATAAGTTCAGATGAAGAGCATGTCCAAGTTCTTGGGTCGCTTAAGCTTGAGTAGCCTGAAAACATGAAGTCTACCTCTTGAATGTAAACAGCAATTCCTGTTGAGTACATTGGGAAAATTTATATATATCAAATCATTTTGTGGAATTTGCCTGTCACTGGATTGCACAAATAAGTAGTCTTCAATGTAAACAGGCCATAGACACAATGGGACTGTCAAATACTAAAATATATGCCTTTCATTTTCCTTTTGCTTTCCTATTATCTGGTGTCTTCTGACCTGGTATAAAAGATTTGTGAAATCTTTTTTTCTTGTTCCAATTATTTGGGTCAGTAACTTAATGAAATAAACAAAGCTAGCTGGAAAACATCTGAGATGAATTTCTTACATGAATGTAATTTTCATCAATCATTGTCTCAAGTCCTTCTGAATGTGCCTGTCTGATGAGATTTACTGTGTCCTGGAGATATACTAATGTGGTAAATATCAGTTCTCATCGAATGATGGAGCAGATACAAGTCCTGTGATGTTCACTTCATCAAGTCAACATTTAGTCATCTCTGTCTCTTTCATCCATCACTTAAGATGTTTAAAAAAACATTTGGGGGGGACAAATATTCCCAAATCAAAGCTATTTCTAAGTAATTCCCATCAATCTAACATCAGTTCTGTAGACATCAACTTTTGCAATTTAGAAGTAGACAAGAAATAAAAAACAGGTACATCTCAGAAAGAGTTCATGGGGAAAATGGCAAAACACAGGCTGGTGAACAATTGGGAGAGGGTGCCAAGAATCAGTAGTCTGACCTAGTTTCTAAACATGTTGAGAAGCAGTCAGTCTCAACCATAAGCATGATAAAAATCTCTTAAATTGAAGACTTTGGATTGAGCCAAGATGAAAACTCTTATAATCATGTAACAATTAGGGCCAGAGGTGTAAAAACAAAAATGCAGATTGCTATTTTATGGCTCAGAAAAATTTATGTATTAGTTTATATACTCAAATATAAGCCAAAAAATTTTAACACAAAAAATGAGGTTTAAAAGGGAGACTTGACTTATATTTGGGGCACCTACTGCAGGGGTCCCAAGACACCCCCAGATTGAGCTGTGCTGACGAAAAAGATTGGGGAAGCAGGTGCACCTCAAACCGGCTTTCTTGCTGCTTCCGGATTGAGACACACATGCCTGGCTCCCCCCTCCTCTTGTGGGTATATTTCTATAGCAACGGGATTGCAACAACAATGGAGGCACATTCAAATTGCCATGATCAAAGCATGTAAAGTACAGGACAAAAGGCTTTCTTGAACTTCATTTAATGAAACTAAAGAACTAAGCCATCATTTTGCACTTTTATATATGATGGGGCGAAGACTTGGGAGGTATATGTTTACTCTTCTACTGTACTTTGTTTTATAAACAAAATGTCCATTAATTTATGAAACAAAACACAAAGAAACAAGGCATCTACTCTGTCGGAAACTCTATTGGTTCCTGTTGCAATTTTACAAACTTATATCATTGCATTACATTACATTACTAAGTATGGGAGCAATACACTCCAGTGTGGAGGTGTGAGAGATAAGGGGATACAAAACAAGAAACTGGAATGCAGTTTCCAAGAACACCAAGGCATACTGTGTGGTGGAAAAATCTAGAAAACGTGAAATGTGTTGGTCACTGATGGTTACCCTCTTTTCCTTATTTCACATCCACATTCCTGTAAAGAAGTGATTCTTTAAGTTGGAAACCAAACATAATTGAATAGATAATTGATGCTCATCTGCCTGCATTAAAAATGAAAGAAACCAAGAGATTAATAAAGCTGCCAATTACTTTATTTAGAGTGTGTCTCCATTGTTCAACACAATGACAAACAGCCAAAAAGTAACTTTTTTGGAGATGTGTATGAATAAATAAGTGATAAACCAATGTAGAAATATTCTTTGAACTGTAAAAAATATTTTTTCCTTGCAGGTTAGATACCCAAACACTAACATTAGTGTACAACACTGAAAAAATTACAGTAACAAGTACAAGTTCTGGAGTTTTAAATACTAACAAAGTTGGAAGCATAAAGCTTTGAAGAGTTTGCATGATAAATACTTGCATTTAGTAAACATATTCAGGTCTTCCATTTTTCAAAGAATACCTACGTCTTCTCAGTTGAGTGTCCTTCTCTCAAATCACCATTTTCCTGTGGAACCTTATTGCATTCCTGAACTATGTCCATTATTGCTGCAATTTTATTATCTACATGTTCTTGAAGTTTCTGCACACGCACATCAATGTAGTCCATTAATTTATTTTCCATCAGTTCCATGTGTTTAGAGATGAACTTTTCCAAATATATGCAAACTGACCGCTGCTCTATACTGCAAGAAATGAAAATAAAAGAGTGGGGCAAAAATGTAATTAATTGAATACTTTACTCTGAACTTTAGAATAATTTAATAAAAACTACAGTGCTGAAGAACCAAGTTGCGAATTATGAAAAGCCTAATGTTACTTGGTACTCTGAATAGTTAAATAAGGGCAACTTAGAAAGCACAATCTTTATTTTTTCAGTTACAAAATCCATTATGACATACTTTATGACAGTGATGGTGAACCTTTTAGAGACCAAGTGCCCAAACTGCAACCCAAAAGCCACTTGTTTATCTCAAAGTGCCAACCCAGCAACAGGGGATGAAGGAAACACTCCCATTGGGTTTAAGAGGGGCGGGGCAAACTCTGTGCTGGAGGAGGATGGAAGCGCTCCCATTGGGCTGCTGGGCAGAGGGGCAGGGCCAGTGATGGGATGTAACAGGTTCTCACCAGTTCTCCAGAACTGGTAGTAACTTTTCCCAGTGTCACGGAGAACCGGTAGCAGCTTTTGGGGGGAACCACCTTTGGGCCTTACCTTTTCACTGGTTCCCCCACTGCACATGCACGCCAAGCATTTGGTGTGCATGCATGCCTACAGTTCTTGGCGCGTATGCACGGCCTCCTTGCTGTCCTCCCAAGCGAGGAGGAGGAAGAGAAGCTACTAGCCTGAAGTTCCCTATCGCCTGCTCCCCAGGGTAAGTGACTCACCTTTGGATGTGGTGTGTCTGTGTGTATTTTAATGTGTATTTAATACCTTTACCTATATTGATGTACTACCACAGTTCCTAAAAAGGCCTGGCGGCCTGGCTTGGGATTTTTAAACAAAGTCTTGGAGTTACCTCATCAATAAGCTACACCTGTGCTGTTCCAATTGCTGTTCCAGTTGGAGAATCCTTAAGGAGGTACAGCTGTTTTACATTTACATTAAGGGATATTATCCTAGAGAACTGGTTAGGCAAAGACTTAGTACCTAACTTCTTTAACCGTTGAAAAGTTGAAAATGCCAAAATGAAGCCATCTTGTGGTGAGTTCATTCTGTAGTTCCTTCAATCTGACCTAGTGTGAGAAAGATTAGCCAGAATATGCTTTAAGCTCTGGTTTAAAAGCTCTGGTTGATTTGTGTTTTGGGGCCCCGCTCATGACATCTTGACATCATGATGTTAGCTCCGCCCACACTGTGATGATGTCACGGTGGGGTAGTAAATTTTTTGACATCCCACCAGTGGCCCAGATGCAGCCTCCGATGTCAATTCATCCAGCCGGTGAAGCCCTCGTCAATCCTGGAAGCGGAAGTAACACGCATCCAAACAGGTGTGCTTTACTTCTGCTTCCAGAAGCGATGAGGGCTTTGTAGGCCGGATGAATTTGCATCGGGGGGGCGCATCCTGCTCCTGCGCAATAGTAATCAGCTTCCTGAACCACATGACTGGCCCACGGCCTGAAAAGTTTGGGCACCCCCGGTCTGAGTGATGTGCAAGCAGCTTCTGCGCCCTGCAGCTGTGGGCCATTGTTTTCAAAAGGGGGAAATGTGCATTTGCAGTGATCCCCAAATGAACTGCCCCACCCGAGCAAAGCTTAAAATAAGCTAACATAGGGCGTCGATTTTAAGACAACATAGCAAGAACGCTTTTATACCTCCCCATAGTTTGTAGTGCACTCTCTGGGTGGTGCACAAGTAATTAGCATTTTTGCCCCCAACATGCTGGGTCCTCATTTTACCAACCTCGGAAGGCTGAATCAACCTTGTGTAGATCGAACTTGCAATGTTCTGGATGCAGTACAGCAGTTTAAGCACTGTGCCACCAGGGCTCTTTTTAAAAAAAGGAAGCAGAAAAAGTCCTCCATTGCTTGATGGAAGACTTCAGGTTCCCAATCAGTGATGGGGTTTTTAAGCAAAGTCTTGGAGTTACCTCATCAATAAGCTACACCTGTGCTGTTCCAATTGCTGTTCCAGTTGGAGAACCCTTAAGGAGGTACAGCTGTTTTACATTTACATTAAGGCGTATTATCCTAGAGAACCTGTACGATGACCATATCCATCTTGCAACATGGTGCTGCTCAGGCACTTATACTAACAGGTAAGTGACGGGTTTGTGTTTGGGGTGGGTGGGGTGGTTGATTTATGTTTGGGGTGGGTGGGTGTATTTTAATGTAATTTTTATTTTATTTATTTATTTATTTATTTATTTATTTATTTTATTTACAGGTTTGTGTTGTGGGTGGGTGGGTGGGTTGAGGTGTGTGTGTGCTTATGTTTATTTATTTTTTCTTTGGCCCTGCCCATGACATTATGACATCAAGACGTTAGCTCCGCCCACACTGATCACATCACAGTGGGGTAGTAAAAATTTTGACATCCCACCACTGGGCAGGGCAAACTCTGTGCTGGGGTGACTGCACAGGTGCCCAAAGAAAGGGCTCCGAGTGCCACCTCTGCCATGCATGGCACAGGTTCACCACCACTGTTCTATGAGCTCCTATTGAAAAAGTGTAAAATTATGGATCAAATCAAAAGCCTATCTAATCCATTAGCCTGTATTCCCATAGTTTCCAACCAGTTATCTTAGAAAGCCCACAGACAAGACATTGTGGCACCCTGTTGACTCAGAATCTTGTTCAATTACCTCGTAAGGCTAGATGGTCTTATTCCTCATACCCAAAACTATTGTTTGATAAAATTTTATAAAACTGCCAAACTAGAACTCACCCAACAGTTTGAATACCATCTTCAGATATAGAAGTGTTCTCACTGAGTTTGTTCCTTTCATCTAGTCGTATACGATTTACTTGACCACATACAGTTTGAAGAAGTGGAAGCAACTGCGTGCTATGGGGCATCATTGGATTTTCATTTCCTTGCTCTTGTAAAAATGATGACACCAACCCTCTGAAGTCATTCTGGGAAACTATATTACTTGGCTTTGGAGTCTGAAGTCCTGCACACTCAGAAATGTCTCCTGTATTTGGTGCCTCTCTGTTCCTAATGCTGTTCAAGTCTTCTTCAACCACTTCAGTTTCCAAATTAGCTTTTAGAAGAGAAGACCCATTGGGCAAATGATCCAGTCTTCGAAGATCAACGCCTTTTTTCAATCCATCAACAGTATGATTGCTTCCAAGCATATATCCATTTCTTCCAAAGATACTTTGTAACTTCCCTCCAAAAGCAAATCCATTCTAACGGAAATGAAATGGATGGACAAAGTCACAAACTATATATGATGCCCAGGCAAACAAATGTATGAAGACCCAACAGCTAATGGATAACTTTTTGAATTTGCTCATTTCAAACTCCGAATCTGATATTCATACTCATTTTCCATGCTCTTACACACTTCCTTCTGAAAGACACCTTGATAAATGTTTTGTTTGCTTAGTAGCTTCTAACTATAATACTTGTTTGCTCCTGTCAAGATTAGCTACTAAAACCTTCTTCTTCTTGTGCCGTATCCAAATTCAAACATTGGCAATTATCAGGGCAATCAGCCATGAAGACTGTCCTGTGAATATAATGCAGCTATTAAATAGCTATATGTTATTGCTGCTTACAAAAATATGTGGTTTATTCAGCATGATTTTATCTTCAGTGTAAGAAATGACGTGTGTGTGTGTGTGTGTGTTTCCAGACAACAGTAAATGATGATTAAAAATTACTTTAATTATGGGATTGATCAGGCAAAAGAAAAAAGGGCAAAGCTAAGATTAATGAGACAATGCTATGTTTTCACTGATTTTCCCCATATAAGTTTTGCAGAACTTGGAAGAGCTTTCAAGAAAAATAAAATAAAACATGCTTCTTTTAATTATGGTGATTCATCAGCTCAAGAGGACAATCCAAAGGAACAGGGGCTGTTTACGTTGCCAACTGAATAACTAAATTGGGGGAATCAAAATGATACTGTGAAGACAGCAAAGGTTCTCCTTCCTAAAGATACTCAGTCTCTCAGCCTCTGCTGCCCAAAATTTCCCCAAACTTTGCCATACCAATTTGGAAAGTATAACTCACCTTTTGTTGACATCGAACCATATCCAGAAGTTGCTGAGCCCCAGGTGATAACTTTGACCCCACAGATTCCACTATAGTTTGTACTTTGCCCAGGTCTATTCCTACAGCAGCGGAGCCCAGTGTAGATTTCATACCAACTGACCTGAGTTGCAACACTATTTTAGTGATGAGTACTCTCTGTTTTTCCCTGAGGGAGAGCAGCTAATTTAAAAAAGGAAGAAAATACACATAATTTTAAAATATACATATTAATTTGTTGAATAATTCAATAAATTATCATAAACAACAGATATAGACAAAATACATTGTCTATTATAATGGCTTATGGCTATGTTCACATGCCATGCCAAGCCACAGTTTAGCATAACAAAAATGTGAAACAATAAGCCACAATCAATCTTGGGGTCATGTGCTCCCCTTGTGTCTTCTCCTTCTGTGTGTTTGGGAAGAAGAGTTAGAAGGCTCTACAGATCTGGTAAATCTTTACCAAAATCCTATTGTCAAGAAGCCATCCAGTTACTTTGATCTTGGTCAGAGGTAACAGGGGTAACAAGAGTGAGCCAAAAACAACTGATCTCAACTCTGGTTAACTTAATCAACCTCAGTAACTATGGTTTAGTGTGAGAAACTAGGTAGCTGAGCAGATGTTGTGAAGTAGAAGGTAAATTGTTCTGCTTAGAGAAACCAGGTTAACCACCTATGCTTGTGTCTCATTTTTATAACCAAAACAACATATGCACAAGCACTCATGCAAAGCACATTGTTTCTATTTATCTTGTTACAAAAAAGGTACTAAGATGCCAGAAAAAAGTTATTTTGCACCTTACCTTTATCTTACAAGAGGCTGCAGAGCACTCCAATTTAAGATACTTTTTGTAAAATGTACCCTGGTTGGTTTTGCTAGGAAAATATAATAAATGAACTGTGTGAGTTCTATGTAACAATGTAACAATTTGGCAGCTTAACACATATACAAAACAAAAACACTAGATAAATATATTAGTCTGACTGTACTTATTAAAATCAAATGCAACAGCTCTGCATTTACAAACACCTGAATCTTTCAATAATTTGGATGTTTTCCTAATGATTTCCATAAACGCTCCAGTGACATACATAAATCAGAATGAATTATATAGAATTATATACTTAGGCCAGAATCCATAGAAAACTGTGTGATAAACACTTACAGGATACACATTCATAATATAGAAAGTTGTTTATTTCCCTTTCCAGTGATAACTCTTTTCCCATTCCCTCTTTCTCTCTCTTCTTGCACCATGTTGAATCCACAGGATTTTTGGCCTTTAAGAGCCATTTTAAAGCCACAAGAACATTAAGAGGTACATTAGGGAGAAGCCCCAACAGGCAAGCAACTGTCTCGATCTCAGCCTTGCTTACAACACTGACGTTGAACTCAAGCTTATATTATTTATGTCGGAAATATTTGCACAAACAATATTTTAAAACCACTTTTTAGTAGAAGTATACTGTATTTCAAAATAAATTTATAAAGTCTTATTTTAGGCAAAATTCATAACAACTTCCTCCAATCTATGGTATTCATCCAAACTTTAGTTTTCATGACATTTATGCATAAATGTCTGAAATGCCACCTGGCTGAACCTTGTCCTCCCATTTACTGTGTAATCCATCAATAACTCTTTCTCTTTTTCTGTGTGTGATATTTATTTATTGACTTAATTATTTATTCAAATTTCTATTCTGTCCTACTCGCACAGGCAACTCAGGGCGGATTACAAAAAGTCATAAAAGTCACAAAAGACACAATACATAAAGACCAGATTAAAATCTAAAATCAGTTAAAATAGCAATTAAACAGGCTAAAAACAATTCCTTGACATTAAAAGGCAGAGAGTGGGTATGAGGTGTTAGATAAACCAGCAGGATGGGGTCAATGAACCATCACTGCCCCACACCTGCCAGCCAAGTCTTCACACCTTTTCTAAAGGCCAACAAGTCCGTCTGGAGACGCAGCTCTAAAGGCAGGCAGTTCCAAAGTGCTGGGGCGGACATGGAGAAGGCTCTCCTTCTAGTACCAGAGAGGTGTGCCTCTCTGGCAGATGGCACCACTAGGGAGCCTCTCCTGTCTGGAGGGATGGACAGATAACCTTGGAGAGATGCGGTCTCTTAAGTATCCTGGCCCACTACCATATAGGGCTTTAAAGGTAATAACCAGCACCTTGAATTGGACCCGGAGGCAAACTGGTAACCAGTGCAGCTCTCGGAGCAGTGGGGATACATGCGAATAACGCCCACAACCCAACACAATCCAGGTAGCTGCGTTCTGGACCAGCTGCAGCCTCCAAATGGTCAACCCCATGTAGAGCGCATTACAATAATCTAATCTTTAGGTGACCAGAGAGTGGGTGATCATGAGCAAGGAGTCCCTGTCGAGGAGTGGGTGCAATTGGCATATTACACGAAGCTGTGGCAGTCCTAGCCACGACTGCCACCTGCTCTTCAAGCAGGAGTCAGGAGTCGAGGAGGACCCCCAAATTGCGCACTGGGTCTGTTTGGGGCAAACTAGCCCCATCCAGAACCAAAGATAGTAACTCCTTAGTTAACACAGATTGACATGAGGGCTAGCAAAGTTTGAGAGTTGTGAAATCTGGTGACTAAACTGTTAGGGTACACATCTCATTAATGATTTTAAGACCGACTCAGTAATTCCAAAAAAGCAAAGCATCTTCTAACCTATCATGTTCAATAGCGAAGAATTTTTCTCCCTTTGCAGTTCCACAATATTCTTCCCCTATGTAGACTTCCATATTTCGGGCTTCACTCACAATGCCAACACCAATAATTTCTTCAGATCCAAGGGCATTGCAGTGCAAATACAGTAAACATGGAGGGATGTTGTCATTCCCCAATCGGCCTTCAAGAACCACAATATTCTCACTAGAAGAAAAGAAAGGCGAGTTTACATTAAGCCCTTTGAAATGCCAATCATTCTGGAAAAATCCAGTTAAACACAACTCACAACAAACTGAATGTGACAACAATCTGAAAAACAAAGAATACTTATTATACAGCTAGATGTGGAGGTTGGGAGCATTACCTTTTCTTGATTACAACTATCCAAATTCTTCAGTCAGCTGGGAGTTAGAATTCAACAAAGAATAAACATTTCCAGTCTCTGGCTAGAAGTTTATATAAAACATAAATCTTACAAATTTTAATTGTTGATAAACACTGCATTTTAAACTGAGATCTGCAAGTGCAAGTAGCTTTAAATAGGCTCAAGGTACGTCTAAACAAACTCCTGTTGGAGTTGCATGTTGTTAAGACCATTCTAACTCATGGCAATCTTTTCACGGTTTTCTAGGTTGAGAGTACAGAACTAAGAATTAGTTTGCCATTCCCTTCTTGAGGGGGCATCCTAGCATTGTGTGCATCTTGCCCAAGGCTACACATGCCGGCTCTTTTCCCAGGAGGCACAGTGGGAAGCTAAACTCCCAATGTCTAGCCCTACAGACAGAGACTTGAGCCACTGAGCTATCCAGCCAGCTGCAGCTGCTAACCATTCCTGAATTTAAAATATACAAATGATGGGGCTGGAATATCCATTCACAATTATGTTTTGCAGCTGGCTGGATAGGTCTGTGAGTTTGGTATCTGTCTACAGAGCCAGAGGTTGGGAGTCTGATTCCACACTGGGCATTCCAAAAGGGCCAGCCTGTGAACTTTGGGCAAACTGGTCCAGGATGCTTCCAGAAAAAAGGAATGATAAACCACTTCTGTGTACTGTATTCTTTACCTGGAAACCCCTGGAAAGGGGTCGCCATAAGTCAGAATTGACCTGATGGCACATGATTATTATATTACCGTCATTGCAAGGTAATTAATGATGGCACCTTTTTAAAACATCGTATATATTTTTGTAATATTAGTCTTTAAAATTCAGTTCCAAAAACAACAGCACAATAACAAAAGCCTTAAGCATGTCTACAGAAAACAAGTACCTCTGAGTCATACGGACTTTTATCTTTTTTTTCATTACGCACCTTCAAGAACACAGCCTAGAAATATGAAATTTTGAGTTGTTGACAAAATCCTGTGGGAGGATTGGCTTCACACCCTGTTCATTAAGTGGGAAATGAGAGACAAGAAAGGAAAAGGGGACTGTTCAGCTGGTGTTTTGTGTGTTTGCAATGCATCCTCCTGAGGAACAACCCACCTCAAACCACCAGGTCAACCTATTTTGAAAGATATGGTGGTGCAGTGGTTAAACTGCTGTACTGCAACCAAAACCTTGTGAGTTCAGTCATGATGGGGACAAGGTTGACTCAGCCTTCCATCCTTCCGTGGAGGGTAAAATTAGTAAAGCCCAGCATGTTGGGGGCACAAAAAAGCTAATTAACTTGTGAACCGCCCAGATAATGAACTAAGCAAAGTGGCTTCATTTTGGCAATCCAGTGTCTGATGAGGACACAAAAGAAGTGAATTAAGCACTATAAGGGGCAGGTTTTTTTGTTGTTGTTCAGTCGCACAGTCGATTCCGACCCTCTGCGACCCCATGGACCACTGTCCTCCAGGCACGGTTCCGACCCTCTGCGACCCCATGGACCACTGTCCACCAGGCACTCCTGTCCTCCACCATCCCCCTCAACTCGTTCAGCTCTGTGCCCATTATCTCCACAATACCATCTAGCCATCTCATCTTGGGCCGTCCCCTTCTTCTTTTGCCCTCGACCTTTCCAAGCATCAAGGTTTTCTCAAGTGAATCCTCTCTTCTCATTTGATGTCAAAGTACTTTAGCTTCATTTTTACTATTTGCCCTTCTAAGCAGTCAAGGTTGATTTCTTCCAAGATCGACCTATTTGTTCTCCTTGCTGTCCAGGGGACTCTCAAAACTCTCCTCCAACACCACATCTCAAAGGCGTCTATTTTTCTGTGCTCCGCTTTCCTAATGGTCCAGCTCTCACAACCATACATTGCCACAGGGAATACCATTGCCCTGACTATGCGAATCTTTGTTTGCAATTTAATGTCTCTACTTTTCACTATGCTCCCCAGGTTTCTCATCGCTTGCCTCCCAAGAATCAGTCACCTTTTTATTTCATGGCTGCAATATCCATCTGCAGTGAGCTTTGATCCTAAGAAAGTAAAATCTGTCACTACTTCTACTTCTTCCCATCTATTTTCCAGGGACTGATAGAGCCTGTTGCCATGATCTTGGTTTTCTTTATATTTAGTCTCAAGCCAGCTTTTTCACTCTCTTCTTTTAACCTAATCAGGTATACAGGTGTTATTGCTATTGTGATATATGTTGTGGTTTATATATGTTGTGGTTTATATATATATATATATGTTGTGGTTTATATAATTGCTAATTACTAGTTGAATATTTTGGAACAGTAGCCATGTTAGTCTGTGTTTCAGGCAAATCAGAGAATAAACAAAACAAAACCAAAAAACACTGTAGCACATTAAAGACTAGCTGCCGTATTTTAATGTGAGCTTTTGTGGATCAATATGATCAATAATATGAGCTACTGAAATGTAAACGTTACTCTTTAAAGTCCTACTACCGTGTTTTGGTTCTTGTTTATTATCTGATATTCGTGGATCAAGTCTACTTCGCTTGACAATTTTTGCTAATTACTAATTGCACAGCCAGCGCCCACACCCCGGTCTTTTCCCAGCCACCTTGCCAGGCTTCCGCCCACGTTTTGAAAGCAACCGAGGCCCCTTTGGCCTGCCTTTACCAGCCCCTTCCTCCCGCTCCAGGGTGCCTTTCTGCCCTCACCCGTCCTTCGGGGGTCCCAGGCGGGCATCCCAGGAGGCACCGGACTCCCCCTCCGGGACGAGCCGCAGGACACTCGCCAAATCCGCGCTACCCTCCCAATTACAGGCGGCTGAGACACGGGCGCCGTCAGGGAGGGCGTCGCCGGTGGCCCGGGTCTGTCCCACTCCGGGCGTCGCCATCACCACTCCAGCCCTGCTCGCCATGGCAAGGACGACCCGCGACCTTGGTGCGAAGCGGACGGTAGCCTGGAGCAAGCCACGGCCACCAGTAACCCACAGGCGGATATCGTGAAGGGCGGAACTTGGCTCGAGTGAACGCGCCCCTCGCCCGGACACCATTCCTTGAGGAACTTCCGGTCGCTTACACGTCAACCATAGACTAAATGCATCTGTTCATAGATATATAAAAATGGGAGAACTGACCATAGAGATAATAAGCCATAAGTCATAAACTTTGTTTGTTAAATGGTGGAAGGATATAGATGCAGACTGACATCTCAGATAAAGCAACTAAACCTATCTAGGGGGTTGCATTCACTCGCCAAAAAAGGGAGCAAGGCTATACAATCTGTACATACAGTAAAACCTCATACAGTAAAACCTCATATAACACTAAAACTTGGTTCCACAAGTCTTGGTGTTATATGATTTTTAGTGTTATCTGATGCATGTTAAAATCCTATGGGATCCATAGAGATACATTGTAACCACACAGGCTTTAGCGGTTGTTATCTGAAGCATCCCATAGGATCTTAATGTTATCTGATGCAATTCTTCCCCCCAGATTCCTTAATGTTATGCGATTTTAGTGTTATTCGATACTAATGTTATATGAGGTATTACTGTATAACACTAAAACCTGGTTCCACAAGTCTTGGTGTTATATGATTTCTAGTGTTATCTGATGCATGTTAAAATCCTATGGGATCCATAGAGATACATTGTAACCACACAGGCTTTCGCGGTTGTTATCTGAAGCATCCCATAGGATCTTAATGTTATCTGATGCAATTCTCCCCCCCAGATTCCTTAATGTTATGCGATTTTAGTGTTATTCGATACTAATGTTATATGAGGTATTACTGTAGTATCTAACACTGTCTCTTCCTACACTCTTGACACATCTTTTGGTTAGTAGGTTTGCATTGGTAAGGTGTATTTTATGCACCTATTTTCCTGGCAACAGATCCCATGGAACTCAAGGAACTCCTTCTCCCTGAGCAAATGTGCATTGGATATTGAGTGATAAATAATTTGAAATAATGAGACACACCGAAAACTGACAGAAATCAATTTTATTAAAGCCAGATATCCATATTAGAATAAAGCTGCTCACTGAAGCCTAATTCCCCCTTTTCCGTTAGCTTCAACTTCTGAACAAAATAGCTTACATAGGATATTTCTTGTGGTTAAGCTATCGAAGCTAAACTTAGATGCTATTTCCTACCTGTATTCCATTCCTGTTTTCAGTTTTAGAGGAGAGCTGGGTCCAGATACGGTTTGTCTTTGATCCCTGTGATTCCACATGTCCTATACAATGATTGGACCTGATGTTATGTTATGCTTGAAAATAAAATGCTGCACCCTAGATCAGTGATGGCCAACCTTGGCACTCTAGATGTTCTTGAACTTCAATTCCCAGAAGCCCTGATCAGCAGGTGTGCTGACTTCACTTGGGCTTCAGGAATTGAAGTCCAAGAACACCTGGAATGTCAAGATTGCCCATCACTGCCCTAGAATAAGAATGCTGTTTCTTTGTTCTCTCCTGCTCATTTTCAATCTTCTCTGACTGTTCTGTTTGTGTGTTAATCTTTGAATAAAGGATATTTGAAGCTGACTATCTTTTTACTTCTGTCTCCTCTGACTCACACTGAGCCGAAGAACTACTGCGGGTTCCCCCACAACAAAAACAAATGGTACAGTAATTGAGACATATACCCCACTCACCCTTGAATGTTCCTACAACATCAGCAAAAATAAACCATCTAGTTAAACTGACAATGCAGAGATAGATAACATAATATTTTGCCTACACTGTCAAAGTTGCTTGTTTAGGAAAAAAATGTGGTGCAGGGAAGGGAGTACACAAATCAAACTGTCCATAACCCCACCCCCAGTAAAAAATAAAAACATGACCATCTAATTTTGTTTGTTTCTCATGTGTGATGGTTGCAGGGAATGTTGATCATAAAAAGAGGTATGTACTTGAACATACTTTGATATACAAAGTTATTTTTAGGTGGCCTTTGACTTTATATTTCCACTGATATAAACAGGGCAAAACTGGTTCTAAAATGGTTGTATGCAGTTGATAAGTACCTGTAAAACTAGCTGACCAGTGTTTCATCCATTTTTATTTTCAACACCTTCTTTACATACACTCTTTACTATAGGGATAGTGGCTCAAGTCACTAAGACGCTGACTGGGAGGCAGAAGGTCAGCAGTTCGATTCCTGAGTACTGCAGGACAGAATGAGCTCCCGTCTCTGTCCCAGCTCCTGCCAACCTAGCAGTTCGAAAGCAAGAAATTGCAAGTAGATAAATAGGGACCACTTCGGTGGGAAGGTAATGGCATTTCGTGCGCTCTGGTGTCTAGTCATGCCTGCCACATGACCATGGAAAACGTCTGCAGAAGCAGACAGCACTGGTTCTTCGGCTTAGAAACAGAGATGAGCACTGACCCCTAGAGTCGGATACGACTGGCTTTCGAGCAAGGGAAGCCTTATACCAAAGGGATTGCAGTGGCTTAGTGGTTAAGATGTTGAACCTGATGACTGGAAGGTGCTCCGGTGTCTTGTCATGCCTGCCACATCACCACAGAAACATCTACAGCCGCAGACAGGACTGCCTCTTTGTTCGTAAATGGAGATGAGCATCAGAAGAGTAGCGTGCCTTGGCAGGGCCCCATATAAAAATTTGTTTGGGGGGCCCTAGGAAGGGTAAAGATTTGTTTTGCTTACGCACGTTGGGGGCCCCCGTGGCCCGGGGGCCCCGTATAATTGATACGGCAGATACGGCGGTAGCTACGCCTCTGATGAGCATGTGCCTTAGAGTTGGATACAACTGGCTTTCAAGCAAGGGCGACCTTTACCTTTACTATATGTAGGAAGGCATTGTTGCCATTGTGTGTACCTTCCAGTCTCACTCAAAGACAAAGCAAAATATGCCAAGTGTTCTAAGAGAAGAAGGGCTTATTTCCTATACATGTGTTTACCTTCATGTGAAAAATGTCAGATAGCAATAGCTGTAATTTTTCTTGTACTGCAGTAAAACTGTCAGCCAGTGAGATCCTTCACACAACTGTGCTTTCCAACTACTGTTTTTTGTCTTCTTCCATTACTTTAGGGTTAAAAATTGAGCTTTGTCTGGGATTTTCAGATAGAGCAGTTCCGTAGTCATTTGTGTGGGTGTGACCGTAACCTATGTCACCACCAGCTTTTGCAGCTGATTGCTTCAATGGTACTGCCAGTTCCCTATTTGTCAAACTAACTCAGCACTGCCTGGCTAGTGCATCAGAGCTGGTGGTTGTACTGTCATATTTGTTGCCTGTGCTCCATCTGCCCAAAGCAGCGCCCAGCGGTGGGAGTGATAGTCTCTAACATCAATGTTACTCAAGTACATTTCACTTCCCAATAAGGGAAATATTGCAGGGATCCATACTGGGCAGGGTAGCAAGAGAAAATATGTCTAAGGTGCAGAAATTTCTGTCAGAAGAGGGGAAGGGAGGAGCAATTGTGAAGAGAAATTAAATGTGATATCATGAGCAAGACCACAAGCTACCACCATTATATGGTATCATATAATGCTTTCAATGTTCACTATTCCAAAGGCATCCGGATGCTAGAAATGAAGGTGAGGGTGGAGGAAGAAGCCTGAACAGGTGAGTAGGTATTAAACAAAGAAGGGTGTGGAGTTTGAGTATATAGGGCTTTGCAACTCAATTTGGGGCATGGCCTCAATAGCTGGACCAATGGTCAACATGAATTGGAAATTTGATAGGTAGAGTAACAACACAATGGAGGCTAGGAGAAAGGGAATGAACTTTGAAATCTGGAAACTGATTGTGCACTGAAGCAGCAGGAAAATCCTTACAGCACTATAAATCACAATACATTGGGATTCATAATTGTCTGGATTCCCTCTTCTGAAACCAAAAAGCATCCAGTGAAGATGGTGGTTTGGGAAGTGTTATATAGAGAATGAATGGAAGCAAGTGATAGAATGTACCATATTAGACAGGCACTAACTTCAATATCTCTCCCTTTCTTTTCTTCTCCCTCTATATGTCTCTCTCTCTCTCTTTCTCCCCAGAATTTAAATTCACATTAATTGACATATAGAGAATGGGGAGAAAGAGAGCAAGAACAATACTGTATCGTTTTGACTGCTACTGTTCATGATACTTTAATTTTTTTAAAAAAAACCCACACACACTTGCTCTCTTTCTCCCCGTTCTCTAAGGGTTATAGTTCTTATACCCTACTAAATTATTTTAATACTTTCTCTATATAAAATATCAACATTTTACATACTTGTAAGTTTCTCACACCAAGGCCAGTGCTTTCCAGAGGTGATAGGAGAAAAACATGTAATTTAATTGAAAAAAGAATTTCAAATTCAAGTTTTACACAAGGAACTTAAACTGAGAACCAATGTCAGATTTATATTGGGAAAAACACCCTTGTGGTGCAGCTCCATCACACGGCGTTATTTCTTAAACTAAATACAACATGCAGGATTGCTTTATGTGGTTTCTCTCTCCTAATATTTTCCTCTGAAGGAGAATGTAAAATAGGTTTGATTGAAAAATGTGGAGTGGTCCAAGGTCACTAAAAGTAAGCTTTGAAATAGCTGGGATTTGAAATTGAGTCTCCATGTGGAAAATTCTAACCATTACACAACACTTTCTCTTTTAGATCCATGGTTAATATGGAAATGAAGGGGTGACTGAATCATGTTGGTAGAAAAACCAACGCAACCCATTAATGTAGTCAGTTGGCAGAATACAAAACTAAGGTCACCTAATGTGGATAACTGGACTAAGGCAACTGGATTTGAAGAACTGAATTGGAAATTATGGCATCTGAATTTGGGAGAATTGGAATACTGTACAGTGATCCTGAAGTTATCCTACATTAGCCTAAATTAGCATGCCTGAAAGTGTACCCATGAACTATGAGCTAGATGATTTAGCAAGAGACAAATTACTTCTAAACTTTAACTGGGTAGCTAATCTACCTTGCTAGATTTATTGCTCAGCATAAACTCCATTATCTTATCTAGATCAGCTGCTAAAGAAGGGAGAGGAAGTCATCTGCATGTTGGCACACCTCAACTTGCATTCCTGGATAAAATTACCCAGGATAACCACCAAAGAACAGTATTCTCCAAGAATTACGTTCTGGAATAGACTATTCAGATAAAAATAGAACCACTGCAATTCAGCAGGAGTAGGCAGAAATTAGATCTGGCTCTACCAATAGATTGGTGGTTATTTGCAGTAGTTTATTTAAAAAATATTTTGACTCCCAGTTGTTTAACTACTACTACTACTGAGTGCTGTGAAGTAAATTCTGATTTATGGCAACCCTTCTAGGGTTTTTAGGTAGAGAATACCTAGAAGTGGCTTGCCGTTCTCTTCTTCTGGGGAAGCCCTGGGACTACGCAACTTGCCTATAACTGCACAGACTGCCTCTTTCCTAATCTCTGGCTCTGTGGAAAGATACTTAAACCACTGAGTTATAGCAGCAACAAAATGAATGTCCTGAATTAAGTTGCTGAAATGAATAGCGCATGGGGCAAGCATGAGGGGTAGGTGCATGTTTCTTTTTTCACCCTCTTTTTATTTTTTAAAACTGAGTAATATAGAATGAAATATTATAATATCACAACAGAAGTATTTTTTTTAAAAGAAGAAATTAATTTGTTTTCTGATTAACTCCAAAAGGATCCCTAGGTTGTGTCAGAACCCGGGGTGGGGTGGGGGTGGAGGGATAGGAAACTTTAAATTAAAGGTTAAAGTCCACGACTGTCATCAGCCTTTACAAGCACAGAATTGTACTATAAAACTTTGGCCAGTGGCAATGAAGGACCAGCCCAAGCAAGAATATTGTCCTTCGAAACTCCTTCTTTCCCTATCTCTAACCACACATCGATGCATTACAGCTATGTGACTTCCAATATTTAAAATTGCTTTCTAAAAATTAGCAATCTTTCTTTAATATGAACAGGGGTAGCGGCAAAAGCTGGCATATCCCAGGGAAATTGTTTTGTGCAGCTCCTGCTCAGTTAGACATACCTGATATAAATAGTTTACAGTGACTGAAGCATTGCTGCAGTGCCTTGTTTGCTTAACCTACAATTGAAAACAAAAAAAGTGGCAGGTACAGTCTAAGGACACACCGTCGGGTGATTTGTTTCATGAATTCAAACCACAGCCACCCTGCAGCAAAGAGGCAAGAGACACAAGTGAGAAATTTGTAAAGTTCTTGATTGCCTCTTCGTTGCTGGGTGGGCCCTGATTCCCCCCACACACACTTTCTTTCTTACCTTCCTTCCTTCATGAAACAAACATGTTGACAGCCTGTTTACTTCCACATTCAGCAAAAAGGAGAGAATTGCAGAGATACTTTTTGTGAAGGAAGGAAGGTTAGAAAGGAAGTGTTTTTTTAAAACCTTCATAGAAAATGTTTCTGAAGTCCGATCCAAATTGCATCAGTGTCAAAATAAAGGTTATTTTGTCCTCTATCAATCACACTTTGGATCACTTCGATCAGCTGAGTAATTTGGTCACTGACTCGCCACCAACTGTCCCTCACTCCTGAAAATGTCATTTTTACGAGTCCCATTTTTCCTTAATATCTTTGTTGTTGAGTCCTGCTTCGGTGTCATTCTTCTCCACATGTTGTATTCAAACTGTATCCACCTCAGGAAGTTGTCCTATTCAGTTTCTTTTTCCCTTTTATTTTTTCATTTTTGTGACTTCATTTGAGTGTTTTTTTGTAAAACGCTTCATATGGTTTTTCCCCCCGAAGTCCAATTTCAAATGTAATAGTGTCAACACAAAGGTTATTCTTACCTCTTTCAAACACACTTTGGGTCACCTGAATCAGTTGTGTGGTTTGGTCGCTGGGCCACCGAAAACTCACACACACACACACACACACACACACACACACACACACACACAGGTTGCATTTTTTTAGAGGCAACTTTTGGAAGCAATGATGTCATCACCTTGTATTTTTGGCCAATGGCTCTTTACATTTCTGAAAGTTGCCGAGATGAGCTTTCAGTCAATTTAACCATTATGTTCGTGGGTGCTTTAGTTTTGTGGTGGCAGCCCATCAAAAGTACATGATTTTTGTTACATTGCAAAAGCTGCCAGACCACCCAACCGAAACGTAAGACGTTAATTGAATTCACGTCAAAATGTCTGGAATTTTTCAACAAACAACCACCACCACCACCACCCCATTCCTAGTATCTGAATCATTTATTTTGCTAAAGACATTTATCTATTCAAATAGTTTTCCCCTCTTGTTATCCTGTATTTATGACACTTACAAATGGCAAAGTACAAACAAGTGTTTTGAGTTTGATTTTTTAAAGTTTCCAAAGGTCTTCTAACATAGCCTCTGCGGAATCTGGCTCTGCCCTGTCAATTTTCTTCACAAGCAGGACAGCAGACTGCCTTTCACCAGTCTTTGCAATGATTGCATGTGGTAAGGGGCAGTCCCGTGAGTATGCAAGTTGCCTAACCAGTTCTGGTTTTTTTATCCACAGGGTAACAAATAACACTTCCTCTTTCCTGAAAATGTTATCTGAATTCCTTTGCTGCTGCCCAGCCAGCCACACTTAAGATTCGAATGTGCTGTTTTCTAACCATTTGATGAACTTGCTGTGGCATTTCCAATTAGAACACTTTTGCTGGTGGAATTGGAGGAACACACCATGGTAGAATGCTACCTGTATCTAGTCATTCTGGGACTAATAGGCTTTGGAAAACAAATACTGACCGTGGGTGAGTTTTAGCTTTGTTCTGTTTCTTCTCTTTTTTGAAAGCAATTGGAAATGAACTGATGATGCTTAAAATTGTCAGGGATTATTTTAAAGACTCTGAGGTGGAAGGAAGGTCTGGAAGTGGGACTGCTTCTAGATAAGTGCAATTCAGCACGAAGAGTATAGATAGAACAGTGTTTTTCTCAAATTGGGGCCCAGGCTCTAAAGGGAGACTTCAATTCCCAGAAGCCTAAGTCAATACATTGGCTGATCAGTGCTTTGGGGAACTGACTCAGGCTTTTGGGAATTGAAGTCCAAAAATCAAAGATTGGGAAACACTGTTTTAGAGGCAAATGCTTTTCAGTTTCTTAAATGTGGACCAGTTATTTATGACACCGTTCTTTTTTGTCCAGATTAAAGTTTGAACTGCCAAAATGAAGCCACTTTCTTGGCTTTGTCATTGACCAAGATTAAATCTTCATCGGTACATGTTTCTAATAGTAATCAGCAGACCAGCAAATAAGCCGGATTCTGTATCTCTCTACATTCACACAGTGTGTTGTTATCTGCCAGCAGCCCCCACTTGAGCATGTTGGTCTTACATTTAGACACTACAGTTACTGAAGCCGAAGCTCAAGTACAGTAAAACCCTGACTTATATATGCCTCAAGTTACATAAAATTCAACTTACATAATGATTTTTGCACTAAAACCATGTCCTGATTTACATAAATGTCCCGATTTACATAACACAATTTCCATAATAAAGTAAGAAGTAGTAGTACTGTAGTACTTTCCTATGGGGCTGCTTCGAGTTACATAAAAATTCATTTTTTCCTAAGGGTTCGCTTTGAGGTAAATTAAAAAAAAATTAATTTTCTTATGGGTTTGCTTTGAGTTATGTAAAAATTAATTGCTCCTATGGGTTTGCTTCTAGTTAAGTAAAAAACCAATTTACATAAAAGCCTATGGAACAGACATTTTATGTAAGTAGGGTTTTTACTGTACTTGGGCCACCAAATGAGAAGAGAGTGTAGAAGGCCCTGATGCTAGGAAAGATTGAAGGCAAAAGGAGAAGAGGCAGCAGAGGATGAGATGGCTAGATGGCATTGTTGACACAGTGGTTGTAGATTTGGGTGGATTATGGAGAATGGCAGATGACAGAGGAGCCTGTTGTGCAGTGGTCCATGGGGTTGCAAAGGGTCAGATTCAACTATTCAACTGAACAACAAAAAGCCTATTCAGGGTCCTCCAAGTGACATAGGGAAGGTTGAGTTCAACATCTTCCATCAAATGCAGGAGGCTTTATCTCATGTACTGTACTTGAATATAGATTGTAGCGAATCCTGCTCTCCAAAATCAAATGTTCATATTCTGTAAAGATGTATGCCTGCCAAAGTACCAAAATACATAGTGTCAATGTGCATTACAGCTTCGGCCACCCACCCATCCCTGGGAAGACACTTTCCTTGGGAGGTATTCATGCGCTCACAGGCCATTGAAGCCCTGAAAGGAAATTGTAAGATGGAGGTTGAGGGATGGAATGGCTGGAATCCAGAAGAGCAACACTCCATGTTGCAATGGCTTGCTGCAAGCCCATTTTGTTTGGTTGCCAATACCTTCAGTATGACTGAGGCAGTTTTAATAGAATGTATTGAATGGTGTGTAAAGAGACACCAGCCAGTATCCAGTGGAATGTTTGCTGAGTAGAATGACCCAACAGTGGAATACTGCAGAACCAAGTATGGGAAAACATAGTCAAATGTGAGGAATTTTGGGAGATGCCGTGTAAGAAGTAAAATTTCTAAAACTGTGTGTGGGATTGTGTCTCTGGCACAAACATTGCAATTGGGCCAATGGTGATCCTTGTGAGGAGACCTTGCACAGCACACTCATTAGTCCAAACAATGGATTCACATGTTTCTATATTAGTGAGGCTTTCTGCTAGCAGAAATCCAATGGTATATTAGCCAAAGAGAACAAGGGTGCTTGGAATTGGGCAATTAGAGGCAAAGATATATGGTTTCTATATACTGTAGTTTCAAGAAGCCTCCATAAAGATATACACAGCAAAGAGTCAGCAGCAAAGTTTAGGTTACAAGGTAGACAAGGTCTGCAACTAAAAGTGGCCTTGTCTCCAGTAACATCCTGCAGCTGCAGCCTGAGGTTTATATAGCTAGTGTCCAACCCACTAGAGTTAGTTAAGGGCAAGTTAGGAAAAACTTCATTGGTATAATTTGGAAGACTTCTCTCTTTGGGAGGGAAAGCTTTTTCTCAAGGAGACTCCTTGCTTTTGAAGAGGTATTTAGTCCCATGCAGTTTGGCCAAACACTTTGCATAGTGGCTTCTATCTGGTCTTATTCCTTGCAGTATTCTCATTGACTAGAAGGTGGTCCAGCTTCCATACCAGGCACAAAACCTCCTTCCTTTCCCTCCCTTTCCAAGGTGCATCTGGTTTTCTTGCTAAGCTGAGCTTTCCCTTTCCTACAGGTTTTGGATATAGGTCAATGATATAAAATCATGTATGTAGTTTAATCCACAAGTGAATCTCTGAAGAAAATTACTCAAATCTTGAGAAAAATAATATATTTTGGGGAGGCATAAATATGACTTTGCTAAAATCTGATATCAAGCCCAATTGCTCAAAAAATCTGATTTGATGCAAATCTCCATTTAGATGTTAAGCACATTAAGATGGGTGGGTTCTCTGAAGTTAAGTAGAAATGCTATTCTTTATACTACTGTATTTTTAAATTAAGATTCTAGAACTTTTAGCACTGTATAAATGAATTTCAATATGATGTTAATGGAAAGTCTCCTAGATAAAATAAGGAAAATCCCTTCTTTTTCAGGTTTCCATGCTCATCAGGTCTCTGGGCAATCTGCATATGAGGTTATCATTCCTCAAAGACTGGCAAACAAGGAGAAACGCTGGACACATTCTTATGAGGTTTGTTACTTTTTAGATTTCCTCCCGTCTTTTAGTTCTGTTCAATATTTCCATTTGGTTCAGTGATGTCAATAAATGAACAGGGCAGACTTTTGACCAAATATCTAATCTATGAGAACTGGATGAATAAATGGTTAAAACAGTATAACACTATCCATAACATTTCAAACAGTGTTCCTGGTCACAGTCAGTGTATGATGCTGTGTGTGACAAACAGCAGCTAATTTTAATAAGTTCAGTGCTCTGTTTGTGTTCTATAGCCTTAATGAATGAAATATAACCAATGAAAATGACTTGCTTATGATTTGAATGGATCTACTGAGCCAGCTGCATATCCCACGATAGAATTTTTACCTGTTGTTCAGTCGCACAGTCAATTCCAACCCTTTGCAACCCCATGGACCACCACACACCAGGCTTCTCTGCCATCCTCCATAGCCCACCAAGATCTACACCCACTGTGTCAACAATGCCATCAAGCCACCTCATGTTCTGCAGCTCCCTTCCCCTTTTGCCTTTGATCTTTCATAGCATCAAGGTCTTCTCAAATGAGACCTCTCTTCTCATTTGGTAGCCAAAGTACTTGAGCTTCAGCTTCAGTATTTGCCTTTCCAAAGAACAGTTAAGGTTGATTTCCTTCAGGGTTGACTGATTTGCTCTCCTCGCAATCCAGGGGACTCTCAAGAGTCTCCTCCAGCACCTCAGTTCAAAGGCACTATTCTTCTGCAGTCAGCCTTCCTTATGGTCCAGCTCTCACAGCCATACATTACTACTGAGAAGACCATTGATTTAACTATGTCGAATTTTGTTGGCAGGGTGATGTCTGACTGACTTCTAAACTGTTCTTTACTGAACCTTCTATGGTCAACAGAAACCATGTTGTGCCACAGCTATATGTAACTTTCTCCATTCAGACTTTTAAAGCCGAGGGTCTATTGTAGTGTGTGAAGAATATTTGATAAGAATTTAGATAGAGATCATGGCAACTAGCTAGTTAGGGTTTTCTGGATTTGTTCTCTGTTAAGAAAAGGGACCCATGGAATGTGCAATAGCATGTTTGTGATAAGAGATTGTGCTGATTTTTTATGAATTAAAAACTGTATGCTAGGTAATATATGTGATTTGTTTTTCAGAAACATTTAGATAATCAACTCTTCTACTTGATTAAGACTGGAAATAAAACGCATATTCTGAAATTAAAGAAAAATACGTATGTAAAAGACTGTTCTAAAATTTTGCACATTTTTCTTTAGTTGGCGGTGTTTTCTAAAGGAATGATATTTATTAGAGTAAGCAACCTTTGTGGAATTAACACTATCTCCAAACCTTTCCCCATCCCTGACCCCTTTCTGTTAATTAGGATTCAACCTCCTGATTATTTAATTGCATTCTGAGTGATGAGACTACTATGTCAAAGTGTACATGTGAAAATATTAATGCCAGTCTGGTTTTAATTTTTCTGCTTCTGAATTATTTCATTATTTACTGCTTCAGTTCACAGGGTGTATCTGCCTGACATATTTAATGGACATGAGTTATTTTGTCGATTGGATAATACAGCTTCTGGAATTATTTATTTATTTATGTAGTTAGTTAGTTAGTTAGTTAGTTAGTTAGTTAGTTAGTTAGTTAGTTAGTTAGTTAGTTAGTTAAGACAGTGAAATATATTAGTACTGTATATTAATAGCTACATGAATTGGGCTACATTTATAGTATATTACTTTACTTTCAGAAACCTTATTGGTGAAGATTTCATAGTATATACCTACAGGAAAGATGGTACATTGAAGACCACTCCTTTTGAGATGAAGGTATGGTGTCCCTTAGAAACACATGGAGAGATAGTTTTGCCCAAACCTATGATGAACTAGGTAGCTCTAAATTACACATAGACTTTATTTCTGCCCTCATTTCAGAAGAGTAGTCTCTAATTCACTGCCTTCCAGATTTGTTGGATTGTAACTATCATTGGCATATATATTGTCATGTCTCTTGGAAGCTGGATGGGAATTCACAGATTTATAGTCCAACATGTAGAGGGGACCACATTCAGGTAGATTGAGAAGATGCTAATGTAATTCTGCTCCACTGCGCAGAAGAACCTATATGATCTCATTCAAGGAAGCTACAGCTCTGCAGGGCATTGTTCCATACTGCCATCTTTCAAAATACAGTATGCTTTACTTCTTCCTAAGCCAGTAGTGCCCAAACTTATTTTGCTGCTGGCCAGTCCCACCCTCGACACACAGCTGTAGGCTGCTCCCACTGTTGACCATTTCGACGTCACCAGCAGTGGCAGCAGCAGTGGTAATCGCGCTTTGTCCCCGCTGCTCTGAGCAGCCTCTGACTCAGTCCCATCACTGCATCAGCCTTTGGCATTGTGGATCGCTGCCTTGGGGAAATTTTCCCCATTTCAAAATCCACGGCGCTGGGAGAGCCCCTTGGTGCACCAAGGCTGACGTCAGCGCACCATGCCAAGGGGCTCTCCCAGCACCATGGCAGTATGAAACAATGCCCTGCTGACATCAGGCGGTAGGGGCGGGTAGGAGGCAGTCCAGAGAGGGCCTGGGTTCTCAGCCCAGGCCAGATTAATAAGATGCATGGGCCTAATTGAGCCCATGGGCCATAGTTTGAACACTGCTATCCTAAGCTAAGATGATTAATACCTAGTTCAGTCACAGTGCTTAAGAAATATCTAAAATTCCTGATGAAACATTTATTTTTCCAATTATGATTACCACATGATTTACAAGAACTATATTCAAAGTTGACCTCTATTAGCAGATCCTAAATTGTCAAGGGAATCTAAACGTTGACTGGCTAGGGCTGCCATAAGAAACTTCCATCTCCAGCGTATCATTCTAAAAGAATAGCTGTCTGTGTAAATAAAGAACCAGACATCACCACCTGGAGATAAATCCTGTAAAGTCACATTTCATTGTGAGAAATGAATGCATTTCTTAACTCTGTAAATAAAGCTATTCAGTTCTTCAGAAACAAAACCCACTCATGTTTATGAATGTGAGATATTTTGCTTCTGTATCCATGATCCATGTCAGCAGCTAAAAGGATGTCATGCTTTACATAGCAAAGGGCAGCCTGAATGCTAACAACACCAATGACAGCAGTCAAGATGGTCTATAGCAGGGATCCTCAACCATTTTAAGCTGGGGGCTGGTTCATACCCCCTCAGACTATTTGTGGTGGTCCCGCCACTGCCGCCTTTGGCAGTGGGACCACCACGAGCCCCCCTGCATTCCCACTACCACACCACCTTTGGTGGCAGGACCACCCCACACTCTGCTTCCCTGCTTACTGGCATCCACAGGCATCTGCTGGAAAAGCCGCTCTCGGACAGAGTGGCCCCTGCAAAAGACACGGGCATCTGCAGGCATCCGCAGACATCTGCTGCCTCCCCGCCAGTGCCTCAATCCTTGTCTCCTCCGCTTGGCTTGGCATGTCCCTAACGGCACTCTGTAGCAGGGCGGATGTTGTAAGCTTGTACTACGGAGCACAGTTAGGGACACGACAAAGATTGAGTCGCTGTTGGAGTGAGGGTGCAGGCTGGATGGAATGGCGAGGATCCCTGGTCTACAGGATCCCCTCATGTGTTCACTACCATTCACAAATAGACACCAAACAAGAGAAAATCCCAGAAACTGGTTCCTTTTTACAGTACTTCAGTTAACTAGTTCTCAATCAAACACAGAACAATTGTCATGGTTGTTTTTCAACAAGCATGAATGATAATGATCACTTACTGGGAAGGAGTTTGGCTTTAGCAGTTCCACTGCCCCCAGTGAATTTCCACAGCTGAGTAAAGATTTGAACTTTGATCTCCATAGTTCTAGTCCAGTGATGGTAAACATTGGTACTCCAAATGTTCTTGAACTTCAATTCCCAGAAGCCCTGATCAGCAGGAATGTTGACTTAGGCTACTGGTAATTAAAGTCCAAGAACACCTGGAGTGCCAAGGTCCACCTTCACTGTCTTAGCCCCTCATTCTTTCCACTACACCACACTGGGTACTTCTTAGAAAAAATGTAATCAGAACCTAGACAACCCTGTATTAAATGGGATGGTCAAAATCTCTGAATTTGAAGCAAAGGAGAGTACTTAATTAAAATTATTAAAGTGCCATTTTTATGACATATAAAAATGGGTTATAAAACTCTTATATTTTAATTGGACTAAATGATATAAATATGTACAAGGATTCAATAAATGTGAGTAGACACAACAATGAACTCTGGTTGGCACTTTCATTTTTAATAGAGGAATTAAAATGTTGCATATGGTCAGTTTCTGGGGCATGAGTAACTAGGGGCCCTGCACATGAGGAAGGTGACTGTGTACATGGGAGTCCTGCATTTAACTTCCTTTTCAGGTAATAGTTGGCTGTTGTGTTGCATGCACAGTTTTGCAGTACACATTTTGTGGATGTGTTTTCGTGAGTCAATTGAGGAGAAGGAGTCAAAGATGGAAGAGGACTTCACTGAATCCCATTTTAGTTTCCTCACTGCTTTGCATTTGCAGAATTAGATCATGTCTTATTATTTCATTGCATTGTATAGTGACATAGAAATGTGTTGCTCCAAAACTGCATAGCAACTGTGCTTAAGGACAGAATTATGTTTGAGTTAGCATGACACTGTTATTTCTGTCAAACTGGAGGGTGAATCTTCCATTTACATAAGAAAACACTATTGATTATTTGGTTTCAGACTCACTGTTACTATCAAGGAATAATTGAAGGTGTTGCAGACTCTATGCTTTCTCTCAGTACTTGCAATGGGCTTAGGTATGTACTTGTCTTTCTTTTTATTCTGTTTTCTACTTATAGTTGAGTAGCATTTATCAATGTGGAGAGAAATGCAAGTAACATATGAGGAATTGTTATACAGTAATACCTCGGATAACGTTTACCTCGGATAACGCTAAAATCGCTTAATGTTAAGTAATCTGGGGAGGAGAATTGGATCGAGTAACGTTAAGGTCCTATGGGATGAATCGGATAACAACCGCTAAAGCCTATGCGGTTACAATGTATCTCTATGGAGCTTTAACGTTATCCGATCCATCCCATAGGATTTTAACATGCATCGGATAACACTAAAAATCGGATAACACCAAGACTTGTGGAACCAAGTCTTAGCGTTATCCGAGGTATTACTCTAGTAGTATTGTCTCCAAGCTATAGGAGGCCACCTTGACCATAAGGCAGTACAGTAAAACCCCGACTTACATATGTTCTCCTCAAGTTACATAAAATTTGACTTACATAATGATTTTGTGCTAAAACTATGTCCCGATTTACACGATTTCCTATGGGTTTGCTTCGAGTTGCATAAAGATTCTTTTTCCTATGGGTTTGCTTTGATTTATATAAAAATTTCATTTTTCCTATGGGTTTGCTTTGAGTTACAAAAAAACCCAACTTAAGCAAAAGCCTACGGAATGGACTTTTTTTTTGTAAGCAGGGGTTTTACTGTACATATCTGTCATATTATTGGGATTATTTATTTATTTATTTATCAAATTTATTCATTGCCCTTCTCACAAAGTGACCCAGGGTGATTTGCAGCAAAAAGCATCAGTAACTGTTAAAACCAATCTAAAAAGTTATTAATTGAGAGTTTAAAACTAGCTAAAACAAATTAAAAGATTAAAAGTTTATACTAAATTACAGCTAATATCCTTCATATGTATAAAATTATGCCATACACTATTTGTGTTTGGGTAAGATAAATGGTCCTTCAAAAGATTTGTTGTTGTTGTTGTTGTTGATTTTTATACTGCCCTACTCGGTATAAATTTATTAATTTATATAATTAATTAATTAACCTTAATCAACGTAGCCAGTGGTGAGGAATCAGCAACTGCCGAGCAGCCAGATATAGCCCATCAATAATGTAGAAGCTGAGACTGAAACTAGATGTCAGTACCTTGACTCTTTTCGTTATGCAGTTGATCATATTGAAGCTAATGATCACTGCCTTGCCCAGATTTATTGAATCAATTTAAACTTGTAACACCTGAAAATGTGGACAGAGTAAATGTATGTTGTAAAACTACTGCCTCTCCATTAGATCCATGTCTGTTCTGGTTCTTGAAATCTGCCAATGATAAGTAGAATGGTCAACCCAGGTTATCAGTTCATCTTTCCAGGAAGAACATGCGTCTTTCTATTTGAAAGAGATCGTTGTTCAGCCATTCTTTTAAAATCTATTTATTTATTTGTTTGTTTGTTTCATTTTTATACCACCCATCTGGGATATTTCCTACTCTGGGTGGGGGACAGACAAGTTGATACTGCTGTTGCTAAACTGCTCAAGATGGTGGCTCTTTCATTGAATGGGTAGTAATAAACAAACAGACAGACAGACATTTGAATCAGTGGGCAGTTGATCATCAAACCAATTAAATTACCATAACTATCATTCAGTTGTAGTTGTGACTCCGAATTGGATTTTAACCTATGATTTTCAACTTAGTCTTCATTAGCTCATTGAACCAACAGATTTACTAAATACTCTTGCTCTGAATTGCTTAGCTGTAAGTACAGGTGTTGTTTCTGTTTATGTAAATAGGCTTTGATCATATAACTTCAGAATTTCTTATGTTTTAGGGGAATCATCCATATTGATGGGAGACATTATGGCATTGAACCAATCAATGGGTCTAATCGATTTGAACATTTTTTCTATGTATTAGAAAATTTTCACCAACAGCCTTTTTTATGTGGTGTGCTAGATGATGAGTTGTTCCATCAGCAGGGCATGGACACCTTTTCCAGATACACAAATATATCACATGGTGGCTTCAATGAGGGTACACTTCTACGGGTAAATAAATTTCTATCTTCTTTTTCAAAAATATCTAATATGTTTGTTCTTGCATTCTCCAATAATCCTTTTTAAAAATGGAAATACATTAATTTTTAATGTTGAGAAGGCCTCTTCTTTATCTCTCTCTTTTTTCATTTACATACTTAAAAATATTGCAAGAATAAAGGCTACGGATGATCAAATGTAAAAATGGCCTAGTTAACTTGAAAAATTTATTTTATTTATTTTATTTATTTATTTATTTATTGTTCACATTTATTATCCCGCCCCAATCGGGTATACCCGACTCTGGGCGGCTTACAAGACAAAACACAATCACAAACCCAACCCCATCCAATAAATACTAATAATTAACATTTTAAAACTGTAAAAAGGATCATAAAAACAAGAAGTAAAAACCGGGAACAAACAACCCCGCGGAATAAAACCCACAGCAAGGGAAGCTATCCCTTAAATCAACCACCCTGTGTGGGATCCCACATACCTTGGTCCCCACACTTGTCCCGCCAGCCAGATTTTAAACCCTTCCGGAAGGGCAGGAGCTCTGTTTGTAGGCGCAGTTCAGTTGGGAGGAGGTTCCACAGGGCCGGGGCGAACACAGAGAAGGCCCTCTTCCTAGTGCTAGAGAGATGAGCCTCCCTAGCCGATGGAATAACAAGAGAGCCCCTCCGATCCGCCCTGGTGGGACGGACAGACATTCTTAGGGTGACAGCTTCCCCAGCTGCATGAAAGATTCTCAAAACTTGAAATCCAAAAAAGTAACGGTCCCACCTTTTGTCTGAACTCAACGCAATGTAATTTAGTTAAGAACATTATTCCTAGTACTTGATCCATAGCTATACAGAATTGTTTGAAGTGAATGAAATATAAAGGAGCAGTTAAAAAATAAATATCAGAAGCTTTCAGTCTTCTAAGTACTGTACCATTGTTTGATTAACATGTGGAGATAGCTGTTTCAGGCCAATAACAGATATTTATTATTCGTTATAAAATTCCATAATGCAGATAAATAACTGGAAATAATGTGGACTATTTTTCATTTTACAGAAAAAGCGAGCAGTACTTCCAGAGAAAAGATATGTTGAACTGTACGTGGTTGTTGATAAAAACAGGGTAATTGCTCTATCAGTATAGCATGTTTTGCTACGATATTTGAATTTCACATCCTAGAACATCTTGTATTTTGAATTGTTTTCAGTATGTGATGAAACAATCTGATGCTGAAGCTGTACAAAAGGAAACAGTTGAACTGGTTAATTATGTGGATGGGGTAAGTCCTTACAGAATCATTCATTAGTACTCTATTGCACTATTTTGTTCAAAAGTAAAAATGATGAATCTTGATAGCAGATAGCAATGTGAAGCTGGTTGCAATCCAGGGTGTGTGCACTATCGCTATGGATATATGCTGTTCAGTATTGCATCTCAAGAAACAGAGAGTGGGTGGACTGGATGGAGTGTTGTTTACATGATAGACTTCGTTTTCAGAATAGCTTCATCAGACTAATAGGAGTGATCTCATCTGTTCTATCATAGGGAAAATGTAGGAAGTGAAAGTAAATATATTAGGGATAGGGTTTGCATGTTATCAGCATCTTCTTTGATAAATCCTTATTGAGAAGTGTATCATATTGCTCAGTGTAGATAGGCAGACGGACAAGCACAAATATTTTAATGCTACTTGCAGCAGAAAGTCTTGGGGAAGAGAAAGACTTAGCATGCTTGCTAAAGCAAAGCATAGCAATCACATTTCTATGCCACCCCATGGTGCTTAATGCACTCTCTGGGCAGTTCAACAGTTAATTAACATTTTGCCCCAATTCATTTTACCGATCTCAGGATGGAGGGCTTAATCAACCTTGATTCCTGGTGAGGATCAAACTCACAACCTTTTGGTTGCAGGACAGCAGTTTAATCACAGCACCACAAGGGCTGCTAGATATCCCAATGAGTACAGCAGGATAAACTTCAGAAGTGTTATGCTATCAAAGGCACCACAACAAATTCTGGTAATCTCCCATCCAAAAGAGGGTTCATAGTAGTTACAATTGTTTCATGACAACTCAGATCTACTGAGTGAAGCAACTGTCTCATTCGCCTCGTGGTCTGACCAGACCTGTCCTTCTGTCATGATGTCCTCTTATCTGAGACCAAGGGCAAACGGCATATCAAGGGTCTGGGGAAATTACTCATATCTTGATAAGTATTTTTTTAAAAAAAATTGAATTATTTTTAATTTGTGGTTTAAGAATTGTTAAACTTTTTAAAATATATATATAGTAGTTTCATAGCATTTTAAAAGTTGTGATTGTTGCATACTTTTTAATTCTTGTGAACTGCAGCATATAAATAAAATAGATAATTATAACTTTGTATTTCCAGATGTTTCATCCTTTGAACATACAAGTTGTCCTAGTTGGGCTGGAAATATGGACAAATGAAAATCCCATTGAAGTAAATGGTTCAGCAGGAGATGTGCTGAAGAAATTTGTTAATTGGAGACAGAAGGATCTCATGAAGAGGTCAAGAAATGATGTTAGCCACCTCATCATGTAAGGCTTGGTCCTCCGCATTGACCTATTTACAGTTACATAGAATCTTAAGTTTAAAAAATAAAATCCAGGAGGATGCCTGGGTGGTAGAAAAATCCCCTGGAGCAAAGCCCTGGCCAGGTTTACCTTGAGGACTAAGAGTCCAGACATGCCACTGGGTGGCAGGAAGCCAAGGTGTGATGTATGCCCATGCGATCTTCAGAACACTGCTGCTCCTTCATTGTCTATCAGATCTGGTGACCAAGGTGTGAACCGTGGTTCGTATCCTTTCTCAGTGCTAGGCCAGAGAAACTGCTGCTGTAACCAATAAAGGTGTGGTGACCTTTCCTTCCAATTGAGTTTGGTGTTGTGCAGTTTTCCCCCCTGCAGGGACTGCAGTGGCTTAGTGGTTAAGATGCTGAACTTGATGACTGGAAGGTTGGCAGGTCAGCAGTTTGAAACTTGAGTGCTGCGTGTCAGATTGTGCACCTATTGTCTGTCCCAGTTTCTGCCAACCTAGCAGTTCGAAAGCAAGAAATTGCAAGTAGATAAAGAGGTACCGCTTTGGCAGGAAATGTAACAGTGCTCCGTGTACTCCACTGTGTATTCCTTCCTGCCACATGACTATAGAAACATCTACAGATGCAGACAGTGCTGGCTCTTTGGCTGTAAACAGAGATGAACACTGAACACCTAGAACTGGACATGACTGGCTTTCAAGCAAGGAAGATCTTTACCTTTACTAGTTTTTTTCCCTATGGACCTGAGCTGATCAACAAAATTAAATATATAGAGCGACTCATCAGCTGAGAAAAGGGAATAATTTAGAGCACTCTAAACTAAATGTCACTTTGTACAGTAGAGGGGCTTTGTAGGAGGTCTTGACTCTTCTCCAAACTTAGAACTTTGTTTTTAAAAGGGGGGGGGAGCAGAAATGGGTGAGGAGGAGGTTGTAGGTAGGGCTTTTTTAAAATGGAGCCTTACAGAAGTTTTAAAGAGAGATTTCGTTTCAAGACATATTCCAAGGAGATGGGTGTAAAACCTGTTGCATATTAATTGCATGAAATGGAAAAAATGTTTACTTATTCTTTTCCTGTGCTGCAGAGGCAGAAGTTCATTTGGTAGCACTGTTGGAATGGCTTATGTTGGGACAGTCTGTAATGCAGATCATGGAGGATCATTCAGTACTGTAAGTTTGTTTGTCTATCTATGTAAGTTTGTAAGTTTGTCTATCTATGCTGTACATATTTGATTCAGTTTTTGGTTATAATAAGAACTTCACTCAGTGTCTTTCATGGACATTTACCTTGATGAAAAATTTAAAGCTTACAAACATCAGCTAAGTAAAATTCACCATGTTCAGTAGTTTACTAGGGCCATGATAACCAATTTGATATATATCTTTTAAGAAGGTCCTATTTCAATGATAGCAACTTAAGTTCATTATCAGAAAGGCAAATTCCATTGGAGTACCATGGATATTCCCTATTCATGGGGGGGAGGGGGACACATTGCATATATAGTAGAGATATTAGCAGGGACAGAAATCAGCAGAGTCCAGGCAGCTGCTAACAAGTTTGTACCTCAGAAGGGATCATCACTGCCCCAACTCCCTTACTGGCATTGGTAGCCCTCGTCCTGTGCAAGTGCTTGCTTGCATCACTACCATCAAACCAGACATGTGACTGAAGGGGAATTGAGCACAGCATTAAGCAGTAGCAGATAGCTGCCCATCTTAGATCCCTCAAATTTGCACAGACTAACATGGCTACCACTTCAAACATTTCAATCCCATACATGTCTACTCAGAAATAATTCACATTGAGATCAATGGGCCTTTCTCCCAAATAAGCATCAATAAGGCTGCAGCTTATTTATTTTTTTAAGAATGAAAATAAAATCGAATCTAAAACTTTCATGGTACTATGTATGACGTATGGTGTAGCCATCTTGATGACATGAAGAATGGCTGAGGAACATGGATTTAGACAAGATGAGTAATAACTTGAAGGCAATGCATATGTATTTTCTGTTACTTGCTGAAATTCTGTTACTTAGCATTGTAAGTTACATTAGAGTTCAGTTACTTATGTGCCATTAGGTTAGAACCAACTTATACTGACCCAAGAAGTGCTTTCAAAATAAGCAAGATATTTAAGGAGTGGTTTTACCACTTTCACAATAAGTTCCCATGGCCAATTTGGGATTCAGACTCTAGTTGTCAGAGTCTTAGTCCATAATTGTATCCACTACATCACACTAGGGTACCACACTAGAGTAGACCAACTGAATCAGCAGGGGTTTATTCAAATGGGCCTACTTTAGTTGTGACATGCTAAGCAATAGGATTTCAGCCCATGCCTTTTGTATACAGTGTTATGGTTGGTACCTGCTGCTTATCATAGATCCACCTTGTGGACCTTGAGAAAAAATCATTTCTCTTTCCTGCTTCCAGCATAAGGGAAGATAATTTAGTGTCTCTTCTTCCACAAAAGTAAGAGAAGAGAAGAGAAGAGAATTTTGGTCTCTTCACTCTTAATTAGTGACAGAAAATAAGATGCTGTCTGAACATCAGTGGTGGAGAACATTGTTTGCTTCACAATATAAATTGTGGTCTCCCATGATCTGGGGTAGGAGAATGGGTTCTGTTTTCGTGATGGGGAAAATATCTGCTACTAAGGTAGTAGACGACTCCTTAGGACAGTGATGACCAACCTTGACACTCTAGGTGTTCTTGGACTTTAATTCCTAGAAGCCCAAGTCAATTCTCTTGCTGATCAGGGCTTCTGAGAATTGAAGTTCAAAAACATCTGGAGTGCCAAGGTTCGCCATCACTGGCCTAGGGCCTGGGTAGTTTGCAGAGTAAAGTTTGGCAATGGGGAAAGCAACAAAGTTTGGGAGGTGAGCTAATACTTACTCTAAAGGTGTAATTGTTTCATACCATGTTTACAATATGAATCTCTCTGCCAGTTTTATCACAGCACAGCAATGAATCAAGCTAGCATTGTGGCACATGAGTTGGGACATAACCTGGGTATGCAACATGATGACACTCGCTGTCCAGGTTCCTACATTATGCACAGTTCAGATAAGTAAGAATTGTTTTTTTAAATCTCTATTTATTTTTGATGGCCCACTTAGCCAGCTGTATGACAAACTTCTGTAGGTCTTCAGTCTCCTAGAGTCCAGTCCAGTCCAGTGCTGGTCTACTATACAATGGGTCCCATTCCTGAACCTGGTGCTGATGCAGACTGGCCACAGCTGTTGGCTTTGATAAAATATATGTTTACTCTAAACCCAGTGATGGCCAACCTTGGCACTCCAGCTGTTCTTGAACTTCAATTACCAGAAGCCCAAGTCAGTACTCCTTCTGTTCAGGGCTCCTGGGAAATCACTGGTCTACGCTATTAAGCTGAAGCATTTAGTTTGGCTTTAAACCTAGGTTTGTGCTCTGTGCATGTGTGGTTTAAAGTGATGTTGCACTATTTTTGCCACTGATGTAATGGTAATTTGTAGTGCTGTGGACCATTATTCCAGGCAGAGGGATGCATGTGACTCATGTCTTGATGTTGTCTAGCCTTAAAATATGTGAAGCCTACTTCAAAACTAAGAGTGACGTTATGCTGCTCATTAATAGCCAGAAATACAATGCTAGGTTCTTTGCTCTAATGCCTCTAACTTTCCTTACTTCCCTCCCTTCTTTGTCCTTTTGTTGTTGTTTCCTTTTTGTTTGCAAAAAGGCAATTTTATTTTACCTTCAAGTGGGAATTGTTGACTTATGGGTCCTGTCTTTTTTGTCTCACCCACACAGTTGTGTTGTCTGTTGTCCTTCTGGAGTTGTTTTGGGTCATTCTGGCATTTTTGGTTTCAGATTTGGATAGATCAAATTCCTATTTGAGTCCACATTTGGGAAGAATGTTTGTAACTGGATATACTGGGATGCACTGGGCCATCCTGCCTACACACATTTGGCACAAATTGCTTTCCCCTTTTACCCATTTTCTCCACCTCCTCCCCACCTAAATGTATTCTCTCTTTGCTTACATTCTTGTTTTACCTATCCATGGGTCACAGATGGATGCAGACTGACAAACATTTTTTAAAAAAACCTAAAAAGGAAATGTCACACCATGCACAGATCAGCATAGAACAACACAATATTGAAGTCCACATGAATAGATTCTGTAGTGGATGAAACTGGAGCAAAGCAGAACACAAATACATACACCTCCACCCAGTGTTTTGTTCTGCTTTGATTCTCCTGACTAGTTTCAGCCCTATGTTGTGCAGCACCAACATCAAAGATGCAAGAAAAACTGAACAAATGTTCAGTGAGGACAAGCACTCAGTTTGGACAAAATGAATGCACTAAACAAAGACCTCGTTATTTTTTCCCCCAGTGGGTCAAAGAACTTCAGCAGCTGCAGCTCCAACGATTTTGAGAATCTGATCTTACGAGGTGGAGGAACCTGTCTTAGAAATTCTCCCAAACCTAGTGATATTTACACACAACCTGTCTGTGGCAATAATGTTGTGGACAAGAATGAAGAATGTGATTGTGGCACTCCCAAAGTAGGTGATAGTAATGGTTGTTGTTGTTGATGCTGTTCAGAAGAAGTGGTTTAGATTTAATATTTAGTGTACTTGTTTCTTCTCCCCTCACTTTTTCTTGATCTACCATAAGAGCAATTAAGGCTTGAATTAGGTAGTACAATTAACACATGTATAGAAGAAGCACTCCCTTGGATGGAGAAAGAAATCTGTCTGTCACAGTGCCTGCTTTTGTTACTTCTGTGTTTAGCATCTTTAATGCTTTGTTTTATTATTGGTCCTCAGAAGGTAAACACAGACTCAGTTAGCAAGTCTGATTACTGAAGTGTGCATCTCTGAGGGAATCTTGTCATAAGAAGAGAAAATATGCCAGTCCATAGTGAATGTGAATTCTACCTAAAACCTTTTTGACCACATTTATCACTCATTATTGCAGAGTCTCCCACTGCTGGTTTGACCCCCAGTATGTCCAAGTTATAATACCTAGCTTTTAATTAAGTTTTTAAGTTTTTTAAAAAGTTTTTAATGTTTTTAAAGTGTTTTTAAAATTGTTGGAAATCGCCCTGGGTCCCTTCGGGGAGGAGGGCGATAAACAAATATAAATTAATAAATAATAAATAATAAATAAATAGCCATGTGGACTGTCACCTCCACCCTTTCCCTTCATATTTGCCTTATTAATGCATATTTAGATGATAGACAATAATACAAACAAATAAAAATCTGGAAGTAGCACAGGTAAAATCTTTTGCATTGAAAAAGAAAATACCAGATTGTACTGAGACTTTCCCCTAGTATTTTCTCCCCTCTCCCCCCACATATGTAGAGAAATATGTGTATATTTACCCCAATTTAGTTGTTAAGTGAGTTTTTGGTTGGTTTTAGTTGTTAAGTGAGGTGACCATTCAGAGAAAATTCTTATGTTTAAGCAAGTTACTCTCTAAGCAAGGTGCTCTTTATGCAAGGTCTTACTGTTTTCCTTAACAGGAGTGTTCCAACCCTTGTTGTGATGCTGCCACCTGCACGCTAAAAGCCGGATCAGAGTGTGCAGAGGGACTTTGCTGTGAAAAATGTAAGGTAGGCCCAATTACGTTTTCTGTGTTTATGAATGTTCCGTTGCTGAGAAGGAAAATTACTGGACCAAGGAAAGTGTAAGGCTTCTTGTAAAACAAGGCTTCTTGTAAGCCACCCGGAATCTCCAGAGTGGGGCGGCGATATAAGTCTGAATAATAATAAATTAAAGAAAGAAAGGTCGTGTTCTCAAATTCATCATTAGAGAGAGCCTCTAAACCAGTGTTTCCCAAACTTTGGTTTTTGGACTTCAAATCTCAGAAGCCTACGTCAATTCTGCAAAACAATGATCAGCCAATGTATTAACTAAGGCTCTGAGAATTGAAGTCCTCCTGTGGGGTGTGCCCCACATTGGGAACCACAGGGGAGATGTAGAGGCAGAACATGGGTACTAACCATATTGGTTGGGAAAATCTGGGTGGTTACAGTTCAGGTTCCATGTAAAAGCAAGGCATTTTATCTACAGCTTTATGCAATATTATATCATTGGAACTGCTACATCTCCTGCATTTTGTATTGGTACTGATGTCAGTAAATGACGCCTATACAGAGTCTAGACTAGAGTTGTAGAAACTGTCTCTGCCTAGTTTCAGTCCATTTTGCAAGCTTTTGATACAAAAGTACTGAATTTCACTTTTCTTCATCCCATTTCACTTCATGCAAACATTACATATTTATTTAGTTCTCAAGTAAGCAAAATAAATAACTTTCTGCTTTCTAGTTTAAAGTGGCAGGAGTTGAGTGCCGGCCAAAACGGAATGTCTGTGATCTCCCTGAATACTGCAATGGGACATATCCTGACTGCCCAGAAGATGTATACATTATGGATGGCCATCCTTGTAACAATATGAAAGAATATTGCTATGGAGGAGTTTGTCAGGATTATGATTCACAGTGTGAATCCCTCTTTGGAAAAGGTACATGTTTATGGCCTGTGTGATATGACTAATGTTAATTTAGCAGAAATATCCCTGCAGATTATTAGACCAGAAACAAAACAAAAATAAAATTAAGAAGACAAAAACATTGTGGCACATGCATTGAGAAAGTAGATTACTTGTTTGCAAATGAGTTGTTATTGTCGTTAACAGGAGCAAAAAAAGGAGCAAATGTTTGTTTTGAAGTTGCAAATAGTAAAGGAGATAGATTTGGCAATTGTGGCATGTCTGGAGGACTTTTTGTTAAATGCACACAAGCGTAAGTAATCAGAAAGCCAGATTATTATTTTTTACTCTGTAGTCCTCTTCATATTTAATTACATTTTAAGTCCCACTGAGCTCAGATGGCTACATTTCGATGACAGTGAATGGTTTAATTCACCATTGTTCACAAAACTGCCCCTGGGAACGAGTGGCCATGTGCTTTCCCCTCCTTCACTTCCTACAGATATGTTTGGCCACCAGTGTCTTGGCTCGCATTAATTAATTGCCCGTGTTGATCAGGGCTCCTGGGAATTGAAATCCAAGAACATATGGGAATCCAAGGTTGAGAAACCTTGCTCTACAAAAGCCAGGATGTTATTGATAAAGCATTCCTACAAGGAGAGGAGTGATGGAAGTCTATTGGTATGAATCAATAGTTATATTAGTTTTATGAAATAGGGTAGAACCTGGCTTAAAAAACTAGTGCTGTTTGTCCACAGGCAGTTGTTCTTATTTACTTCTGTATGCAAATTAGATTAGGCTGCAGCATTGTAGTGTAGGCACTTCTGAAATGTTCTTTGTTGGTGGGATCCAGATTTATTTGATCAAGATTACTGGTGATTTTTTTATTATTATTTAACTGCTGAGAAAGCTATTTTAGTATACAGTATTGTAATTTTAACAAGCAAAGCTTAGTGGAGCATCAGCTTATCTAAAATTTTGTTTATTATCTGATAAGCTTTAGCTAAGTATATTAAGTAATTTGAACAAGGAAGCAGGGATGAATAGTTGATGGATAATTTCTTCTTCCATTCTCTTAATATTGCACCTTAAAAGGAATATTTCAGCAGTAAAAAAAGTTAGCTTCATTTGGTTTTCTTTAGTGCAGTTCTCAACCTTTTAAAGCTGGGGGCCAGGTCACACGCCCTCAGTCAGCTTTGGGGGCAGGACAGCCATTTTGTCCTTCCTCTACTACATGGCACTTCCGGGTGTGGTGGAGGCAGTGGGAGGCACTTGAAATGGTGCCGTGGGCCGCATCCAGCCCCTGGACCGCAGTTTGAGAACCCCCTTCTTTAGCGTGTAGCACAAAGACACACCCAGTATTTTTTCCATTTCTCTGGACTCACTGACTCACAGAGAGACAGAGAGATGTTGAGCAGGGAGACCACCTCGGTCGTGATGTCCAATTATGCAGTCACATCTTGAAACTTAGATATTAGGAATATATAGAATTTAGAGAGAACTTGTGGAGAGACTGCGAAGAGGGCAGCCAGATACATAGAGGAGGACGGTGAGTAGCCAGGGCTCCACAATGTCTAGAATAATGAGGTGCATAGGAGTATATTTCTTGCTTAATGGAAAAGTTATGCTTTTTTCATGGCTACTTTAGACAAATCAACAGTGACATGGGAAGTCCAGCCAGTTCCTGGAAGTTGCCTAGATAGCAAGATAAAAGTCCTGGGTGTTCTTCCTGTTTAGCAGCATACTTCTCTTTGTGTGACTGTCAGTACATTAAAATTTTGAGATTTATTTGCATTCTTTTTAAAATGCATACTTGTTCTTTGTTTGTTCTTTTTACAGCAATAGCCTGTGTGGCAAGCTTCACTGTACCTCTGTGAATCAGCAGAATATTCACACCGAGTTGTACCTCCAGAATTATGAAGGTGTTTCCTGTGTGACTACAGATTTTAACCTAGGATCAGATGTTCCTGATCCAGCTCTCGTTCATAGAGCCACTGCCTGCGCAGAAGGGAAAGTAAGCAGGCCTCCTGTATCTTACTATGGCTGTGAAGAGATGGACCCCATGGATAGTGCAGTGGATCTTTTCTGGCTCCTGGCAGTGCCACATCCAGGCACCCAAAAGTTGCTTTGGGGTTGCCTCATGCTCCAGCCAGAAGAAAAGCTGTCTGCCCTCCCCCACCCCTTTCCACTCCTTTTCTGGAGCAAAAAGGAAAGGGCAATTCAGGCTAGTTCTTAATGCACCTTCCCCTCCTTCCAGAAACTGACCTGAGCACTTGCTGCTCTCCGTTTGCAGCCAGATTAGAGAGAGAGAGTCTTTCCACGACATGTTTATTTTTAAAAAATGTGATTCTTATTAATCTTTAAGTACTATACTGTGTGTATCTTATTCCGAATATTGACGATCATCATTTATTTTAATTTTTTTCCCCAGGCCTGTGTTGATTTCAAATGTGTAAATGCAAGCCTTCTTGGTTACAACTGTGACATAAAGAACAAATGCAATGACCGTGCAGTAAGTAAGAAGATAATGATACCATTAGTGTGATAACAACAGAAATGGAATTAGTAACCCAAACATCCAGGCATTCAACTATTTGTCTCAGATGATTTTCATGTAATCTTTATAGCAGTTGCTATAAAAATGTGGGAAGCATGAATTGTAACTTTTTGCATTTTAGTCTCTAATTTTGCAAACCTGCTGCATAAATGGGTCTTAGATGAATTGGTTCATCCATAAAGAGAGTCTACATGCAAGGGACAGGCTAAGGGTGTGACTACACTGAAACGTACAGTTTTCATAATAGTTGCAATCAGTTGGGTTCATAATGATTACTGACATTGGGGTCAACTGTTTGTACTGCTGATGCAATGCAGTGAGATTGGCATTTTGATCCAGAGCTACCACTTCCTCTCCATAGTCCTGTCATTTTGTGTGTGTGTAATCTTCCCTTTACAAATCCTTTTTATGGCCCTTTGTTGTCGCTTGGTGTCAAGGGGATGCACAATATTTGTTCATAAATACAGCATTCCTAGACACCCACTTATGATCTATTACAGTCAGGGCTAAAATTTATTCGAAACACTTCTGTGTTGATCTCTGAACTACTTGTTCTGAGAGGAATTCATTGTTGCTAGATTATCTTTTCCTCTTTGAAATTGGAGTATATGAACACTAGACATAATGGGAAACCTATTTTATGTCACTCCTTCCAGCATCTAATGCTCTCTTTCTTCATATTCTCTCTTTTTTTGGAGGTTTGTAACAATAAAGGCAATTGCCACTGTAATCCTGGATGGGCACCTCCTTTCTGTGATGTAGCCGGTTATGGCGGCAGCATAGACAGTGGCCCAACTCATATAGGTAAGAATCTTGACTGCTATTTACCCTTGACTGCTAATTCTTGTGTCTCTTACCTGTTCCATTCCACATCTTATTGTAACTGATAAAAACTGAAAATATTCAAATTTAAATATATTTTTCAGAAGCTTTTGGTACATCTTTCTATTTGAGATAGCAGTAGTTCAATAAAATGTGCTTCCAAAGAAATATGAATAGGATATAGCTGTACTCTTACATATAGCCTCCCAAAGTAAAGTTCAGTAACATTTAATTCTGAGTAATCATAGTCTCAGTTGCAAATTAGAGGGACAATATATTGTTCCTGTGATGCTTAATCCAATCATGAATCCATTCTTAATGTAAAAAAATTATGTGTAAAAATTATATAAAATGTGTGTATTATATTATATTTAATTTTATAATGTTATTTGTAAAATAAATCTTTTGATCTGTTGTATGCTGTACAAACAAACAAACAAACAAACAATTTCTTATAACTAAAAGCTGCTCCAGGGAATCTAATATAGAATTGGCTGAAGGGAAAGGTAAAGAAAAAGTGATATATACAAGCCTGTTTCTACTTAAATTACATAAGGTTGATTAGAGTCAGAACAAGGGGATAGAGTTAAATTTTACCTTCTACTACAGTATCACAATTCTAATCTCAAATTGAAAAGTAAAGCAAGTAATTTTCTATTTGTTTCCTTCTCTAGATACATCACTTCGAGATGGCCTCCTGGTGTTTTTTCTACTTGTTGTCCCTTTGTTAATTCTAGCTGCGATTGCATTTGTCAAGAGGGATGCAATTGAAAAACGTCTCTGCAGAGAATGTAGAAGACGTCGCAGGTATGAACCCTATTTTTAAAACTATGAACAATAACAAAAGAGTGTGTCTAAAATGACGGTATCAGTTTTGTTTCTAGTTCTCTCAAAAGCCCTCTGAAAGAAATTGGTATGCCTTTCATCCTGCTATATTCCAATGCCTGGTCAGCACTTAACTGAAAAATAAATAAATAAATAAATAAATAAATAAATAAATACAAATTTGATACAGTACTTTGTCAGCATTTCTGTATTCAGTCAGTTTCCAGATACTGTATTGCTGAATTGTATGATTCCTTGAGAAGACATATTCTAACTCATATATTAATTTTTCTCCCCTGGATTGGTGTAATTCCCTCCCTATATATCCCTAATCTGGTATATGACCATCCCCACAAGTCATGGAGGGGGCTTCAGTATTAACTATCTAATTGAGCTGCTTTGTCATGCTTTGTGGTATTACTGTCTGACAATATCACTGGTTTGCTAATGTGAGTTGATAACGTCAATGAGGTAAAAAAAGAATCTTAAGATAATGAGATTCATGGAAATCAATAAAAAATAAGCAGGTAAGATCCAGAATGAAAGTGTAGAATATGTTGACAAATGTAAATGCTTTGGAATTTGGTTGAATGACAAGGGAATTGTAGCAATGCAATGAAGATCACAACAGGGATGATGTGGAAACTAAGTAAAGATCAAGAAACCATGAAACACACAAAATGCAGCTACTTTGAGTTGGTGAAACTAAACCTAGCTCAAGTACTGCTTAAATTAAAAGTAATTACATATATCTACAACATATATTTGCAACATTTTTCATTCTCTGAGATGGAACTAGCTGGTGGTTGTCAAGATAGCTATGTGTATCAACAAATGGTGAGCACTTGTCTTTAAAACTAAATTCTCAAAATCAGTGGTGAATACTGAGATATGAAGTAAAGATCAAAATCCTGAGCCATAAATCCATCATACCAGAAGCAAATTAAAGTCTTAATAGAGAAAGGCAAGTTTTGTTTTGATGCTACTTTCACCATCATGTTTTAATTGCATTCCCAGGGCTAAAAATGCACAGCAAGCAAGATCAAATAACGCTCCAAGTGAACTGACGGCATCTAACCCTGTGAATAATAGGCGGGTAAATATATTACCTTTTTTATCCCAGTGTCTCCTTCTGAATGACTGATACAGGAAACGACTATCTAGCTTTCTATATTCCTTGTATATTTTATTTTAGTCATTTATATGCTACTTAGAAACACAACTCTGCTACATATTTCATGAATGGTATTAAAATAACTTATAGTGACTGAAATCCTTTTGGCATAACTACATCTCCAGAAGTGTGGTGATGTCACCAGCAGACAAATTTGATGATTTATTAAAAACTTCCCTGTTTGGTCTCACAGCTCTTCTGCTTCTGCATAATCCTTTTCTGCAAAAACTATGGGAACTGTGAGACAAAACAAAGAAAACTATAATTGCTGAAAATCTCTCTCTGCCAGTAATGTTATCCAGCACTATTACCACCTATACCCGAGTATAAGCCAACCAGGATATAAGCCTGGGTACCCACGGTAATTTTGATCTGAAAACCCAGGAAAATAGATTGACCCAATTATAAGCTGAGGGTGGGAAATGGAGCAATTGCTAGCGAGTTTCAATAATCAAAATACATGAAAATATGGTAAAATTAATTAAATTGTTGGTGTGTCTCAATCCAGTGCAGCCTTGGGCCCCTCATGGTCATTGACCCGAGTATAAGCCGTGTTCCCTTTTTGTGGCTCACTTTTATGGCTAAAAATTCAGCTTATACTCAAGTATATATGGTATTTTCAGTAGTACCATCTTTTTCTGTACCCCAGTTCCATGGCACTCATGTTGATTATTCTCATGTTGGACAAGCCAAATGAATTAAGGGGTTAATTTTTAATTATCCCTGAAGTGATTCCATCATCCTTCTGCAAATATAGTTATGTCTATCAGGATTTCTTTTATTTGCTCTTCGGATCTTAGTTTTTGCCTACAATTGATTAAAGTGCTTGTGTAAAGATTTAGCCACTGAGATGAGTTAGAAATACTTGTAGTACAGTAATTTAATTTTTGATTAAGCTGTTAATTATGACTGTTGTCATCTTTTAATTTTGTGAAACGCCCAGCATGGGATGATCTCACAGACGGGCAGTATGTAAACAAGCAGGCAGGCAGGATTTCAGGCAGGATTTGACTAGAATATGAAATGGAGTAGTTTAATTGCTGAACAAATGAAAATATGATTTGTTGGGCATTTTGTGATTTCTTTTTCTTCTGCAGCCAACAACTTCAGCATCAGGAGTCTTTACGATATCTCACTTTCCTGCTCAACGGTTTGTACTTTTCAGTGTTTTTTTCCCTCTGGTGCAAGGGTGTAAGTGGGTACCATATTTTAAATAAGAGAAATCATTTTGGGGGGAAGGTTATATTTCTGAGGAGCCAGTTTATTAGGTGGTGGACCAAACTGTAGGCTAGCAGGTGCCATAATCATCTCACATGTTTTCTGTCCTTAGATAATCATTGCTCTTCTCTTCTCTTCTCAAACCTGCCCTCCCAACCCCCAACCCCCTTTTCATTTTCATGTCTTCATGCTGTTGCTGAGCTTGCTTGACTTCTTTTCCTTGGCTTGCCATCCATTGTCAGGGACTTGCTTAGCTTTTAGGGGAAGAAATCCACATAATTCTTTATATTGTTGGAGGTTTAGATAGTTGCAGCATAAACAGTTGAATCAATCCTGGAAACAGACAGTCCCTTGAGGCATTCACTTCCCTTCTCACTCCCTGGAATCCAGGTTAACTTTATAATGGGTTATATTAAAATACAGTATACAATTTATATTATCAAAATACAACTCATGATAATTCTGCCTTCAGATCTACCAGTTCTGTCTTCCCTTCCCTCACTTTATTTTACATTTCATCTTGATCCCTCTTATTCATTTTTGAAAAGTTATATCTTTATGTGGCCAAAACGTCTATTCTGATAATTATAATTACTCAAATGTATCAGCTGAGCAGAAGAAAGGATTTACTGTTGCTTGGTTGTATGGCATTTGGATCAAAACACTGACAAGTTTTCAAACAGTGTTTAGCACAACTTCAATCATGGCAACAGATACTCTTTCCACAATTGCAGTGTAATACTGCAGGTTTGCTCAACAGTAAACTTCACTGAGTTTAGTGGCATTCTATCCAGGAAATGATATAGGGGGGACTGCAGCCTATCAGAACTACAGCCAAAATAGGTATGCCTAGAAGCAGTATGGGATGCAACAACCCAAGGTGTTGGTGGTATCCAGCTTGCAAGTTCTAGCTTCATGATAGTTTAAATATGGCAGAGAATTAGAAATAAAAATACATCAGAATTTTGTAGGAATTTATAAGTACAGACTGTATATATGATGTGGTTTAAGGCTATTTGAAATATCTTCAGATTTCAATTCCAAATGACATTATTGTTAGTGTTTTTGTTGCTGTTGTTTCCACTTATATACTGCCCCATAGCACTACCCACTCTCTGTGCAGTTCACAAAGTATTTACACACCCTACAGTTTCTCCAAACAAGCTGGATACTTATTTTACCAACCTTGGAAGGATGGAAGGCTGAGTCTGCCTTGAGGTAATCAGGATCAAACTCAGATAGAGGGCAGAGTTTGGCTGCAGTATTGTCTCTTAACCACTGAGCCACAGGGGTTTAGCCCATTGTCATCAAGCAGTGTGTCTCCATTTGCTTAAATTTCTACAAGAATTAGTGCACTGGCCAGCCAGATTCATATAGATATATATATTTAAATCTCTTTTAGGCCACCAGTACAAAGACAGCCTGGACAACCTCCTCAAAGACCTCCTTTGCGACCTCCAATCCCATCAAGACCTGTTTATGCAAATGCCCTCTGAGGAATTATCAAGGATTTAGACCAGGGTTCCCAACCTTTTCAAGCCAGGGGCTGGGTCACGCTCTCTCAGTCAGCTTCAAAGGCCGGATGGCCATTTCCCCCTGCTTGCACAATGGGGGTGGCCATTTTGTCCCAATAGCTTCATGGGGTGGCCATTTTGTTTCTCAAATGCCCATGGAGGGGTGGGGGCCACATAAAATGGTGCCGGGGGCTGGATCTGGCCTGTAGGCCTTAGGATGGGAACCTAAGTGAAATAAATTTGAAAGTATTATTTTTTTTACCAATAGATAGATTAAAAACCCTCGCTGTAAAAGCTAAGATTCTTGTATAATTACATGACAAGACTGCCTTCATGCATAGCCAGTGGTTACTGCTTATGTTAGTCATACTGGTCTTACTGACACATGTAGATGAGGCCTTTCTCCCCAATGCACAGCCAAATTAAATGTACCATTAAACTATATCAATGTTTAAACTGTAAGTGCATTGGGATGTGTTTGTTACAGGTATTTTCATTGGGACTTCAGCATGTGAGGAGGAATATGTAAGCCATTCCATATATGAGCCCAGTGAAAATAGCAATCCAAGGACTTGTTTGACTGTTCATCTCAAGAGAGAGAAAAATTGTTGGTGTAAGATAGTGGTGCCCAAACTAAGGCCCAGGGGCCGGTTGCGCCCCCCCGACGCCAATTCATCCGGCCTGCGAAGCCCTCGTTGCTCCTGGAAGCGAAAGTAAAACGTGCCTGTATGGGCACATTTTACTTCCGCTTCCAGGAGCAATGAGGGCTTCATGGGCCGGATGAATTGGCGTTGAGGGCCGTACCTGGCCCCCGGGCCTTAGTGATTGGCTCCCTAAACCACATGATTGGCCCACGGCCCAAAAAGTTTGGGCACCCCTGGTGTAAGATATTTATGTCAAGATCACAGCAAAGAAGACACTCTCCAAATACTCTTCACTCTCCAAATACTGTGATCAGCCCTAGTGTGATTCTTATGAAAAACTATGAGGCTATTGTTACATTTAAAATTGGCATGGTTTCTAAGGAGATGGCAAGTTTTACTCAGAGAAAGAATTTGCATGGATTCTTATTCTTTTAACTGAGCTTTTCTAAACAGAAACAAAAATGTGAATGAAATATAATGAAGGATGGGGAATATCTTTGGACAATAAACTATATTAAGATTCCTGTTCCCAATTTGGAGCATAGGAATGAAAAGGAGCTGTGTGAATGTGGCACCACAACCTCCATGCAGAATTAGCCATTTATATAGTAATGTGAAACTGTATGTGGAAGGCCAAACACACATGGAAAGATTAGTGTGCTTGAGGTCACCTATAGATTAGTTTTATTGGTAGAATGTTTCTATTTAAAAAATTCACACTCCAGAGACAAATTGGTATTTTTAGTTGTGGTTCTTTACATTGAAATGGGCAGAGATGAATGATTCAGTGTTTTGCATCCCTATAGTCTAAATCTGTGAAAACTATGCAACCTGATTCATTAGTCGTTATAGTTAGATTTCGGAAACAAAATTGTGTTAACATTAGGTACTGCACATATCTGCCATAGAGTGCGCTTATTACTGGGAAGTCCCTTCATATTTATTGAGATCATTGTTAAGGTAGCTCTTGTCAAAGACCTTTCTTGTGGATTCATTCTTCAGTTCCATTGACTATTAGAAAGATTTACAATCTTCGAAGAGGCTCTTTCTATGTACCCCATGAGGCAGTAAGAAGTCAAACTGTGTACTGTATTACATAACGTGTAGCTGCTATTCTACTTTTTAGTATTTCACAGACTCAAGTGGGGTAAAGAGCCCTATATGCTGGCATAGGGGCATCTCCTGTGACCCATCAGTGAAAAATAAAGGGGCACCTTCCGTTAACATAATATATATACACTGGGGGCCCTTCTTAGCGATTCATACCATATCCATTGCTCCTTTATAAATGAAAGACTATACTATTTGTATACTGTGAAAGTTATACCTGTAGAATGATAATACTCTCTACATTATATAAGCCACCCAGAGTCGCTATGGCGATAGGTGCTGCCATATAAATATAAATAAATAAATAAATATTACTTCACTGTGCTTGCTCCATCAATCTAATCCTGTGCAAGTTGATTCAAAAGAAAGTCCCTTTACACTCAGTGAGCTTGTTCACAAGTAGTTTGTACAGAACTACAGCCTAAATTACTTATGATGAAGTGCAACAGTATATACTAATATTAACTAAATAACATTTCAGGACCATAAAAATAATTTAGAAAACCTGAACCATTTGTAAGATTCATTAAAGTACAAAGTTGTCAGACTGGCAACATTGGTAGAAATGCAGTTATACTGTACTTGACTTTCTTATGAATCTCTTGTAGCAAAAAAATTAATTGAATATCACCAGGGCAACGAGGCAGGAAAAAAATTGTATCTGTACAATATTACATCCTTTTTAAAATTGTATCCTCATGACTCTTATGTTTGCTAATCATGTAATTGCTGCTTGGTGAATGTATTTTGTACACGGTATTTACTTTTTATAAATTGTCAAGATGTTGAAGATGCTAAATAGATTTTCCTTATAGAGGTTCAGGAATAGACATTATGCATTATTAACTGTTACAATTGATAGTCTGGTCTGAGCAACATAAGGCTTACTAAATGTAACATCTCTGTATATTGAGCCAAATGCTTATCATTTTTGCACAGTCTCCAGCAGACACATTAGGAGAATTCATCAGCCTTTACTTGTCTATCAGACATAGCTGCAGAGCAGACATTTGAGTTGGTAAAGAATAGCACCAAAGTTGTCTATGCAAGCATTTTCAAAGCTAATGTTGGTAGCTACTCTTATTTGTATTGGCACATATATAAACAGAAAGATAGTATAATATTGTATAGAAAGGATATCATTTAAACTATCATTTAAATCTGAGAAATTCTATAGCAACATTGCAGCTTGTTGTTCTGAGTTTGAGGAATGTCAAAACTGCCTGGATAATCTAAAATTCCACTAACAAATCATGTTTATAATGGCACCATTATTCTGATTGGGTTTCTAATATCCAACAATTTATTTGCAGTTTTGCACAAACTACAAGGCTGGTAGAAGTATCTGTGGTACAATTCTATGCTGAAATACAGACTTTGTGAACAAATTTGTAAAAAAAACCCAAACCTTGCTATTTAAATTGCATATCTTTTTTTTAAAACCAAGACAATAAAATTTCAGGAATAATTTGTTTTGTTTTTTCATTCCTACTTTTGGTATGGCAGCTCAATAAAGAATGACCAGAATTCTGCTGGGGGTCTATGCCAGTGTATGTGTGTCTCCACTTGGCTGGAAAGCTCAGCACTTTAAGTATTTAGCTGTAAAGCCAGAGGTTGCGAGTTTGATCCCCCCCCCCTTCCTGAAACAGCCAAACTGTGTAACTTTAAGTAAACTGTAGTCCCAGGGAATCCCCAGAAGGAGGGGATGGTAAACCACTTCTGTGTATTCTCTACCTAGAAAACCCTGGAAAAGATTGCCATAAATCCGAATCAATTTGATTGCACACAATTATTATTAGGTGTAACTGCATAAATTGTTTGGGAAATTGCCACTGATTAATGATTTACCATTCACATTCCTGGTCACAATTGTGTAACCTGGTGCATAACTAGGAATATTACTGATTTCCCAATAAATGAGTGGCAATCCACCTCTGTGACTTATACAATTACACTTATGTACATTTAAATTCTGATAGGGTTCAAGCTAGTGTGTGTAAAGTTTTCACTTAAAAAGGGAGCGAGAGCTGCAATAAGGTAACTGATACTGCCATCTAGTGTATCAGATAGTAAACAAAGCAAAACAAAAAGCTAAAAATATTGTAGTAGTGTAAGTACCTTAAAAACTACTGAATTTTAATGTTAATTTTCATGGCTTCTGTCTAATGAAGTGGACTTGATCCATGAAAGCTAACATTAAAATACAGAATAGACTTTAAGCTGCCCAAACTATTTTTGGGTCTTTTTTGTTTTGCTTTATTTACTGTCTGATATGCTTTCACAGACTACCAGGGCTACACTTGAAAATGCCATCTAGTGGTTATCAGTAAACAATATACTGTACTGTACAGTAACTGATTTTTAATATTTTCAACAGGATATTATCAAAAGAAAAGAGTGGAAAGGAATCCTCAAAACATTGTAGCACTTGTAGACTAACATTGTAAACTAACAATGTTATTTCCCTTTTAAAATTAACTTTTGCCAAGAGACTAACATGGCTACTTCTTTGAAAATATTTAACAGAATATTATAGACTGAGACATTAAAACATATTTTTAAGTTGAGGGAGATACTCATGGTTGGCTGATTAAAACTTTTAAGTCATTACTTGTAACCCTGCAGCCTTAAAGATGCCATTCTTTATCCTCATGATAAGAATTCAAGGGGGGGGGGGGGCTGAAAGATCTGGGGAATATCAAGAGTGGGGTGGGGAGGGGTGGCCAGAATCTGATAAAATATTATTTTCTGAGTTGCAGGACAGAGCAAAAAAAAAAGCCTCCTTCCTGCTGGAATAACCTTAAAAGAAATATGCTTCCTTTTAATAGGCTTTTTAATTATAATTTAGGGCTCAATTTTAAGCAATCAAGACTGGTTTTAAGGCTAGTTGAGATCACATATATTACTGGGATAAACAAAGCTGTCTTTAAGGCTGCAAAGGTGTGAATATTAGTCAAGGGTTTCTGACAATAATAAAATTTAAAATGCCACAACTAACAGTTGTTATATACAGTAATTTACTCAAACCATCTTTACAGAACAAACTTCAGAAGGATGGTCAGTGATTGTCAGACCATTTCACAGAACAAAGTAACTGGCTTCTTCCTGGGTCACTCACACCATTTTCAATTAACTCATTAGCAGATATGTAATGCAGCAATATAGGGACTGCGTGGCTTAGTGGTTAAGATGCTGAACGTGACACCTGGAAGTTTGGCAGGTCAGCAGTTTGAAACCCAAGTGCTACATGACGGAGTGAGCTTCCATCTCTGTCTCAGCTCCTGCCAATCTAGCAGACTGAAAGCAAGAAATTGCAAGTAGATAAATAGGTACCACTTGGATGGGAAGGTAAACCGCATTCTGTGCACTCCTGTCTCGTCATGCCTGCCACATGCCCAGAGAAATGTCTGCAAGGTCACAGCGCAGGATCTATAGCTATAAACAGAGATGATCACTGAACCCTAGGGTCAGATACAACTGGCTTTCCAGCAAGGATGACCTAATGCCACAATGTTTGTTTTGCACCCATCTACTAACCATTTACAACCATCCTCAATTAACTCATTATCAGATATGTAATGCCAGAATGTTTATTTTACATCCGTGGCTAAGATGCTGACTGGAAGGCAGGAGGTCAGCAGTTCGATACCCAAATACTGCAAGATGGAATGAGCTCCCGTCTTTGTCCCAGCTCCTGCCAACCTAGCAGTTTGAAAGCACGAAATTGCAAGCAGATAAATAGGGACCACTTTGGTGGGGAGGTAAACAGTGTTCCGTTTGCTCCGGTGTCTAGTCATGCCTGCCACATGACCATGGAAACGTCTCCAAAAGCAGACAGTGCTGGTTCTTCAGCTTTGAAACAGACGAACACTGAACCCTAGAGTCAGATACGACTGGCAAGAGAACCCTTAATATAGCAGTTAGTATTTATAGTGCTACAGTTTTTTATTTTATTTTTGTTTTGTTTTCTGATATGCCTTAATTACCAGTTACAATTCAACAGCACCAAACTTCACAGTAATAAATCTGAACCCCAATTAGGAATCTTTGGTTATTACTGGTTGTAAAAAGGCACACTGATTTGCAAACCTATCTGTTATGCTAGCCAAACATTGTGTGGCTCAGTCTGAACTTGATGTGTATAAATTGATGCCATGAAGTCTCTTTTGTCTGATGAAGTGAGCTTGATCCATGAAAGCGCACATTAAAATACAGTAGTTAGTTTTTAAGGTGCCACAGAGTTTTTTTTTACTCTGTGATACGCTTGCACAGACTAACATGGTTACCACTTCAAATGTTAGAAGCAATGACTGTTAAAAGTTTTAAACAGTCAGCCGTGAGTTATCTTCCTGAAGCTAAAAATATGCTTTGACTGGGCATTGTGTCACCGTCAAAAAGTTGTCACCATCCATCATCTCCTGCTGAATATTTCCAAATACGTCATGATGTGAAGTCTCTTGGCAATCCGAATTAAGTTAGAAAATATATATCTATTCTCCAGGATCCAATCCTGATGCAGAAGGGCAGCAGCTCTGTGCATACAGCAATAATTAGCAAGCAGAGAAGGACGCCTTGCATTGATTTATTGATATGTTGTGACTGTAACTATACATGTGTGTAAACCGCCCTGAGTTGGCTCTGCCAAGTAGGGCGGTATAGAAATTCAAATATAATAATAATAATATAATAAAAATAATAATAATTGTTTTTCCCTCTGCAAGTTTTCGCCGCCCTCCTTTCCCTAAAGGTTTCCCTTGCTCGAAAGCCAGTCGTATCCGACTCTAGGATTCAGTGCTCATCTGATTCAAAGCCGAAGAGCCAGAGCTGCCTTCTTCTGCAGACGTTCCCGTGGCCATGTGGCAGGCATGACTAGACACCGGAGCGTACGGATCGCTGTGTACCTTCCCACCGAAGTGGTCCCTATTATTTAGCTACAGTATTTGCAATTTCTTGCTTTCGAACTGCTAGGTTGGCAGGAGCTGGGACAGAGACAGTAGCTCATTCTGCCATGCAGTGCTCGGGCCTCGAACTGCAGGCCTCCCGCCTTCCAGTCAGCGTCGTAGCCAAGGGACCTGGGTCAGCTAAGGAGGGCAGACCCGCCGTTCACACGACCCACTGCCCCTTTTTCCCAGCTGAATGCGAAGCAGGGTTGAGCCTTGCGAGGCACTTCCCGCAATAGGCAGGACTTTGGAGGCTCTCGCGATGTTTGGCGGGTAGGTTTTCTTTCGGGGGCGGTGTCAAGATCCGTGAAAAGCGTCCCGTGGGAAGCCGGTGTTGGCGCGTTGCGGGTCTTGGGGTCCTTAAGCCGTCGGGGGGAGGCTTGGGGAGTCCAGTGGAAACCCTGCAGGGGGCTTTTGGCCAGGGAGGATCTTTGCTCCCCCCGACTCTCCGGGAGGCCGCTTGGCTTCCCATAAAACCTTCCTCCAACATTTTGACCCCGGAAACATCAGGTGTTTGCAAGGTACGGTCCTTTATCTAGACGAGGGCATCATCTTGCCGGCTTAACTTTGCCGCCTTCCCGGAGAGCGTTCTTGTTGGAGGAAAGCGAGGTAAGACAATCCCTGCGGAAGGGGACTGGACCCACGAATACCAGAGAGTAAATAAAACAAAACAAGACAACCCCCACCCCCCAAAAAAACAACCTTTAAAACAGGGGTGGCCAAACTATGGCCTGGGGGCCGGATCCGGTCCCTGACCCCCAATTCATCCGGCCCGCGAAGCCCTCGTCGCTTCTGGAAGCGGAAATAAAATGCGCCCGTATGGTCGTGTTTTACTTCCGCTTCCAGAAGCGACGGCTTCACGAGCCCGGATGAATTGGTTTCGGGGGCCTGATCCGGCCCCTAGGCTCCTGGACCATGTGACCGACCCACTGCCTGAAAAGTTTGGGCACCCTTGTCTTAAAAAGCTAACTGGTGCATTTTAATGTTAGCTTTCGTGGATCAGGTCCACTTCTTCAGACATAAGAGTGAGACGCGTCACGTACAGAGGCTCACAAGGGTAGGCTAGCATAACAGATAACTTTACAAATCCACCAAATCTCACATTTAAATGCAGACATTAAATCTTTAAGATGCCACGATGTCTTTGCCCTTTTAATTTTTACATCGGCTTTCTTGTTTCTTCTCTGACGAGGAATCCCTGGACATTATTGCAAATTATGAAGGGACTGCTGGAAGGCGGATGAGGCTTGAAGGTTGTAACTTTCAGAGTTGATTCAATAGCAATGACACTTATATACTACCCCATAGCACTTAGTGTACACTCTGGATGGTTCCCAAGGTAATTAGCATTTTGCCCCCAACATGATGGGTACTTATTTTACCAACCTCGGAAGGCTGGAAGGCTGAGTCAACCTTGAGCCCTGGTCAGGATCAAACTCACCATCTTTTAGTTGCAGAACAGCAGTTTAACCACTGCACCACCAGGACCCAGATGATAACTCTTAATTTTATCTGTAAATAGGTCTCTGATCCTGTTTTTGATCAGAGTGGCCTCCAAAGCACTCAGTTTGAAAAAGCAAGAGATTAGACTTAAAACAAGGCTTGATTGCTTAAAATGGAGTCTTAATTTTTTTAAAAAAAAAGCTGTTAAAAGGAGGCATATTTCCTTTTAAGGTTATTCCAGCAGGAAGGAAATATTGTTTGCTCTGCCCTGTGGCTCACAAAATCGTGCATATTGGGGTGCCCACACACCCCAATATGGACGGGGGGGGGCATGTGTGAATTTCCATTTTTATGAATAAAGGAACATGCAGCTGATGATGAGTTATAACAGTTTGCATTCTGAGTTCTAACAAATATGTCTTTGCAATTCTCTATTTCCCCCCACATTTTCTTGCAGATCTTTCTAACATTACGGCTTTGGATTTTTGCAGTTTCTGTTTCTGAATATGAGCCACTTCAACCTTCTAATAAGGAAAACAACGCCATCAAAAGTTAACAGGGAATTTGGTGCCTGCACAAATTGTTTTACCCATCTGTATGTCTGATCAGAAGAAGGAATGTAACCACAATCCTAAATCAGCAAGCACGGTGCTGCTGGCAGAATATTTTGGGTTTGTGCAAAGGTTTGTGCTCTTGAGTTCCTTTCTGCTAAAGAAGTGAATGCTCCAGAAGAGAAACACAAGCTCCATGGCACAAGAACAGAAAGGCAAAGATCGCCAGCTGGGGCTGTGTCTGCTTTGCGGTTTACCAGCAGCGGGTAAAACAACAATGGCTCAGGCCCTGACCCAGTCCTTAAGGAAGCATAAGGGATGGCAATGTGTTCTTTTCACGTATGATGAGCTCCTTCCAGTAGAAGCATTTGGTCAACGAGAGGAAAATTTGGAACCAGAAGCACAACAGCCTTTGGTCAGTAGATCCTTCTGTTTATTATTACAGTATTAATGTTTGAAGTGAATTTGATCCATGAAGCTCACATTTAAATACAGCCTTTAGGATGCCACAACATTTTTTGTCTTTTTTTGCTGTTTTGTTTGTTTACTCTCTGTTATGCTTACTATTAATGGAAACTTTCTGCCTTGCCACGGGTTTATTCAGTGCTTATTCTGGATTATAACAGACAGCAAATCCTGTCAATATAAGCAATGAATGATGCCTGGACCCATTTCTCAGTCAGAAACCTTTATGTTGTAGTCACCGCTGATATTCTTTTAGTCCTGACAGTTGAATTAATAGTTACTAATACTAATGAATAATGTCTGGTCAGGTTATCCTGCTATGGTAACAAAGTCGAACATAGTGCCAGTGACTCAATGCCGAGCATCAGGCGGCAGTTAACTGGCCTGACAACCCTGAGGACTAGTGGCCTTAGCAAAGTCCACAGGGAAGGGTGATGGTCCCTAAATGGATTAAATTCCACTTGAATCCATCTTGATGAAGGGCAGCAGCTTCATCAATCCTGGCCCCTGTGGAGGATTTCGCGTGCCAAAAGGGCTCAGGAGCAGAAAGTGACTTGTGGATTGGTGGTACGGGTGTCACGCTGCGATGCAGAAGGCAGATGAAAGGCCACTGCATTATATTCTTAGGACAGTCATTGTGGCTCATTGCCATGATGATTGTCAATATTTGGAATAGGATACGGCACAACAACAAGAAGACTATTGATGGTAGTTCTTCTGATTTTACTCAGCTGCAGTTTTGAAACATCAATTAATTTAAGATATGCAGGTGATACCATGTTACTGGCAGAAAGTAGCAATTACTTGAGACAACTTTTAATGAAAATGAAAAAAAGAAAGTACCAGAGCAGGACTGCATTTGAACATTAAGAAGAGAAAAATCATGATTACACAGTAAAACAATTACACAACTTTAATGTTGACAATGAAGAACTTGAAACAAATATTTTTTTTGTATTCAATCATGAATACAAATAGGGGCAGCAGCCAAGAAATTGGAAGACGACTCAGACTTGAAGCAACAACAGTGAAGAAATCAGAAAATATCATCAAGTGTCAGGATATGGCTTAAGTTTACAAGAGTTGAGCAGGGCTGTTAAGGACAGGACATTTCAGAGATCTTTCAATGGTAGGGTCACTGTAGGTCAGAGGAGACTTTAGGGTAGTTAACAACAACAACCACAGATTAGACCCCAATCGTAGTGCTTGTTGGCAAGTTGCAGAAGGATTATTGCATGTGTTATTGCATTTCAATATAATGTTTATTGGGTTAGGTTAGGGCCATTCTGATAAAAATGGTATAAATAAACCACAACATTTTGGGAAACATGATTGCCACAACTACTAGTCAAGTCCAGGCATCTGTTGGTGAAAGTTATGGGAAAGGAATATTAATCTTACAGCTACAGAAACAAAGAGTTTTCTGGTAGCTTAATGGCCATCGTGATATAGATTTTCATGAAATGGCTTTTTAATTGCTCTTAATGCAGTATTATTTTGTTGTTCAATCGCACATTCAAATCTGATCCTTTGCGACCCCCATGGACCTCCGCACGCCAAGTTCCTCTGTCATTCGGTGTCCTCCGTAGCCCACCCAGATCTACGCCCATCAATACAGTATTATACTTCTCCCAAAAAAGGTTCACCTTTGGAGCCCCACATAATTTTTGGTGGTTTTTGTTGCAATGGACTAACACCTGCCTGTCTTGTATTCATATATAAAAATGGTAATATGAATTCTTGAGAGGTGGCACTTTTGGGATGGCAAGGAGCAGATTAATTATGGTTACTCTGCTCTACCACCAGCAAGAACAACCATGGCCCGTGTGGAAAGCTTTAAACAGACGGAAGATTAAGGGATAATCTGAGAAAGTGGGGTTTCCCTATAGATTATAGCCTGTGTGAATGCAGAGAAGAGCAAACAATCGCCCATATGATACAATGCACACAATGCCCTTCAACATGCACTGAGGAGGAACTTATGTCAGCAAGAGCAAATGCTGTTGAGGTGGCCCAACGTTGGGCAGTGTAATCTAGTCCTTTTAATTCCCTTTTGTTTTAGATATGTTAATTTTACTTTGTATGTTATTATATGCTGGTGGTGCCTCTGACATGAATAAAGAAAGATTTTGGTGAACCAGAGTTTTCCAGCAAAATGTTTGGGGGAAGTGGAATTTTTCTCACAGTGGAATGAATGGATTGTTCCAGGAAGAATATATAAATGTTAAGGATTTCTAAAATGTGAAGAAGACAAATCTTGTTTATTTTAGTCTGAAAAGTCAAAATAACCATAGTTGATCCACTGCAGCCAAACTTGTAAACTAACCATGTGTAATTTTTCTTTTACTTTATAGATGTCTCCCTGGAGATTGCATAGACATGAGTTATTATTGTACTTTGAACTCTTCCTTCAGGCACTTATTACTGGATGCTATTATTCTCCTCCTCCAAATAGAACTGAAGCAACATGGAAAAGCTTTGTTTGCTGTTTGAAAGAGCAAGGATTAATACATACAAGAAAAGAAGACTCTACATCTTGTCAATATTTAATACATTCCTCTTCTCTCACACCAGTCTATTTTATTTTAGATGACAATTTTTATTATCGGAGCATGAGATATGAAGTGTACCAGCTTGCTCGCCAGTGTAAGTTTGATTTTATACTTTAAGTTGGCAGCTCAACTTTGTGACTCAGCAGTGCAAACCATGGTTTGAGAAGCTACAGTTAGAATGTTTTTAAAAATGGTGAACAGGCAGGATATTTAGTTTGTATCCTGTGGCTCCAGTTGGACATGGACATTAATGGGTGACATGGAAAACTGACATGAAAAACCTACACTATGGCAACATAGTGGCTGAAATCCAGTAATATAAAGTTATGCTGCATAAGCCTGATGAGGTCACCAATTGTGGCCATGGTTTGTTAATAAAAGTTCCCTATCCTTCCACCCAAATTTGTTCCTAGCATCAATTTGATTCCCTGAGAAACCCTTTGGAGATACTGAAGCTGAGGTTTGAAGTCTTAAATGTCCAAAAATTGATGGTGGTGGTCCTCTTGTGGATTCATGGAATTTTTGGACATTTAAAATCCCCCGGTCTCATTGTCCTCAAAGACTCCCCCAGAGCCAAAGAGCCCGTGAAAGAGGGTAGGAACCCTGGGAAGAAGGAATAAGAATTTTTTTATTAACAAGATATGACCATGGGTGATTTTTATGTTACTGAATTTCAGTCAACGGCTTGTGACAGGAGCCAGTGCCTGTTTCTGCATTGGTGATGAAGCTGAACTTTTACTCTGTAAGTTCTGTGGTTTAAGTATAGAAACAGACCTGACTTTTCCGAGGAGAGAAATCTCTACTAAATGAAGCAGTGGCTCAAGTGGTTAAGACGCTGAACTTGAAGACTGCAAGGTTGGAGGTTCATATCCGAGTACTGCATGGCAGAGTGAGTTCCTATCTTTGTCCCAGCTCCTGCCCACCTAGCAGTTCAAAAGCAAGAGATTGCAAGTAGATAAATAGGTAACACTTCAGTGGAAAAGTAAACATAATTCTGTGTACTCCAATGTTTAGTCATGCCTGCCACATGTCTGTGGAAATGCCTGCAGACACAGACTCTTTGGCTATAAACAGAGATGAGCACCAAACCCTAGAGGTGGATACGACTGGCTTTTGAGCAAGGGTGACCTTCACAGTTCTTAAGTTAGCTATTAGTATACAGGTGATATCCAGTACAGTACTAGCTTTTTAAACCAGGCAACCGAAATCCTAAACCGAAGTCTGGGCCTAGCAATGAATTGTGACAAAATAGAAGCATTGATAGGTAATTTGTCTGTGTCAGAAGATGTTCAGACTGTTTATAATGATTTGCTGTCTTCTTGAATAATTAGGTTCCCAGCTCAGGCAGAGATTGTTGATCTACCTTTGTCATTGGAAATACAAGTTGCTTGTTTGAGGAAGAATGCCTTTTACAAGATGATAATCAGGTGTTGTTGACTTCTAGATAAGAATAGCTTGATCCATGCTACATAACCATTTGTTTAGATTAGTGTTGTGTTTCATATGTAGCCCTACCATTTGAATGTTGTTTGGAAAATACAGTTTGTCAAAAATATAATTGGGGTCTGTTAATTTGGATCAGATATCTGACCAGTATACTCAGTCTGTTTCAAGAAACATTCCAGAATTTTGGTTGGCATCTGTAAAGCCTTAAACAAACACCAATTCCTCTAAATCACCCTAGTCAAGCATTCCCCTGTATATTCTTCCAGGCTTGTTAGAACAGTTTTGCTTCCTTTTGACATTGTTGCTTTTTTATTGTTATGACAGGGACTGCGGTAGCTCAGTGGTTAAGAAGCTCGCCTTGTTAGCTGGAAGGCTGGCAAGTCAGCAGTTTGAGACTCAGGTACTGCATGACAGATTGAGTGCCCGTCTCTGTCCCAGCTGTTGGGGACATGAAAGGAGCCTCATTTGGGCGTTCTCTGAGCAGAGTTTTTTCCACAAAAATCCTTTCAGCATGAAATTATTATTATTATTAGGACACAGATTATATCCTACATTGAAACAGTTCCGACAGAAAATTTTTAAAAAACATTTTTGTCCACACAAATAGAATTATGCAGGGGGAAATGCTGTGAAACTGACTTCTAATAGGTGAGCAGTTGTTCCTTCATATCTGCCAAAGTCTTAATTACTGTTAGTCTCTTTGGGTCTCTTAGTATCATTCCATGATAATTTATGCAAAGTTTCTATATTTGCTATGTCACTTTACAGTGTTTAAAAGGGCCATGCTTTATACATAGATACTTTTATCTTTTTCTTTTTAGATACACTGGGTTTCTGTGAGCTGTTTCTGGATTGTCAGGTTGAAGTTTGTATACAGAGAAATAGTCAAAGACAACAGCCATTACCTGAAGAAACTATACGTGCAATGGTACAGAAAATAGAACATCCAAATCCTGAGAAATATGCATGGGAGCAAAATAGCCTCATTTTAAAATGTGCAGGAGACACATTAGCAGATAAGTATGTAATGAAATAGAATCAATTAACTAATAGATACAGGCTTTGGTCTTCTCCATAATTAATTGAGGCTGCTTGGACTTCCATGTGCATTGTAGAGCTGATGTAAGAGTCTGAATTTATGCATTTTTTTCTTTTATACAACATAGACCATCTCCTTGGCTACATCATCCTTTCCACTTGCATTATGATTGCTTTTAACCACAGGTTGTAAGCAGCAAACATACCTTTGTGTCTGATATGTAGCTGAGTGTTAGGGCCAGTTACAAATCTCCAATTGCATCTGGCGAGGGTGATTATAGCAGAAGAAATAGAGCCAGTCAAGGGGAAAAAACACCTTAAGGGTGTATGGCAACATCTCACGCATTCTTTGAGAGTTGTTACCAAAATATTTTTGAGAACAAAGGGAAGGGATAGAGTGCTTGTCAAAGACATGTAAAGCTTTTGTTAGTAGCTCTGTTACTTGTCGATTCAATCATTTTGTTGATTGACTCTAGCTATGTTCTTTAAGTGTGTGATCACTTGGACTAAAATTAACCCTTTGGCAGAAGGTTCTGGTGTATTCATTTTTCTAGTTTAACTCTAGAACATTTTTTAGTTCTTGCTATTTTTAATCCAGTTTTCAGGTGCTTCATCTGTTATCCACTGCTTTGGAAAATCCAGTGAAACCCCTAGAAGAGAATACAGAAGCAAAGGTAATATGGAGTCACTATGTAATTGCCTAGGAGCCTGTAGGTGCAATTTTGGGAGCTACATTTGGCACCTGGCACTGATGGACATCACCTTGCAAACAAAAGTCTGCATAGTCAAAACAATGGTATTCCCAGTGGTAATGTATGGTTGTGAGAGCTGGACCATAAGGAAAGCTGAGCGCAGAAGAATAAATGCCTCTGAGGCGTGGTGTTGGAGGAGAGTTTTGAGAGTCCCCTGGACAGTCAGTGAGGAGAACAAATAGGTTGAGCTTAGAAGTAAAGTACAGTAAAACCTCATATAACACTAAAACCTGGTTCCACAAGTCTTGGTGTTATATGATTTTTAGTGTTATCTGATGCATGTTAAAATCCTATGGGATCCATAGAGATACATTGTAACCACACAGGCTTTAGCGGTTGTTATCTGAAGCATCCCATAGGATCTTAATGTTATCTGATGCAATTCTTCCCCCCAGATTCCTTAATGTTATGCGATTTTAGTGTTATTCAATACTAATGTTATATGAGGTATTACTGTACTTTGGACATCAAATGAGAAGAGAGGATTTACTTGAGAAAGCTTTGATTCTGGGAAATGTCAAGGGCAAAAGAAGGGGGAGGCAGAAAGTGAGATGGCTAGATGGTATTGTAGATGCAATGGGCACAGAGTTGGGTGGGTTGAGGAGGATGGTGGAGGATAGGGGTGCTTGGCATGGAATGGTCCACGGAGTCGCAGGGGGGCAGAACCGATTGTGCAACTGAACAACAAACTGATCGTCTTAGTTCTGCTCATAGTAATATTTTAACAGCATTTTGTTCCCTGTTAAGCTTTCCAATGCTTCACATCATTGAGCTGAACTCTGACTTGGTTCTCCTCATTACCCTAATCAGTGATTATATCATATATTTTTTTACTAAGATTTTATATATCTAATCAGTGGTTAATAAAAGGAAGATCGTTTTAGGAATTGCATTTCCACTAAGGAACATCCTACCTATATCCTCTCCCATTGGATGACATTGGAGTTCTAAGATTTTATATATATAATCTCACATTTTAATTGTAGCTATATTCAGTTCTTGAAGATTCTGGTGGTGCTTCTGAAAAATGCCGCCATCTTGTAAACATGCTTGCTGTATTGTTTCATTTTCAGTAAAATACTTGTAATATATTACATTGTTTATAAGGTGGAAAGCCATCTGAGATATTTCTGTAATTCTGTGATAAAGCAAGTTGTTGGATCCAAGGTGCTATGCTTGTATTCAGAGGCATTTGTACATTGCCTTAGTTTAGTGAAAAGGCATGTTGGCTGCCAGAATTGGACATAATTTGTAGAACTCTGCTCATAAGTTTGTTCTCTGCGAAAGAGGAGCTGTGACATTTCCTAATTCGGTTCATATAAGGCTAAAATTTGCTGTTGTATTTGAGCAGTTAGAATCTCCTGAAAGCATAGTTTTTTCACATATCAAGAGTCCAAACCACTAAATAGCTTGGGAAGCTTTGAATCTTCTTCCTTTGTTGAAGGGAGAATGCACTTGAGGCTAAAAGCTTACCTGCTCATAACAGAAATCATGGGGTGTCATCTCTGAATGCATTTTCTGAACGATATGTAATTATTGTGAAACTTCTCATTGATCTTGGGTAGGAGATGGATCGTGCTCTTTGTGCAGCCAATGTTCTTCATCAAGCTGACCAGGCTGTCAGACGAATGGTATCGCAAATTATGCAAAATGCTAAAGGTATGTGCATTCAGCAAGTTTGGTGGTTGTTTTGCTAGAGTGGTTTGAATGGGTTTACGTTCAAAATACAGTAAAACCTCGCATAAAGAGCGCCTCGCTTAGAGACTAACTTGCTTAAAGAGCAGAATTGTCTCTGGTCGCCTCGCTTAACAACTAAAACCAACCAAAAACTCGCTTAATAACTAAATCGGAGTTCCCAATCCCCCTGCCAAAAGTCACAATTGGTCACTTACAATGGTGTTTCACTTAAAGAGCAATCCCATGGAACGCATTATGCTCTTTAAGAGAGGTACCACTGTAAGCATCATTTGCAAACACACAGCCTATTATTTTTTTAAAGCAGTTGCTACATTGGTTCTCTTGCATCTTTGGATTACAATCCTCCTTCCAAACTTCTTTGGATTACAATCCTCCTTCCAAACTTCAATCTTTTAACATTAATTTTGTATTTCATATTTCCCCAGACTATAACCTTACCTCCAATGACATGAAGGGCCTTGCTGCAGAACTAAACAAGCTGAAAGTGGTGTTTTTGGAAGAATTACGACACAAGTCAAACAAGAGCAATCAATGTTGTCTGCCAAATAACATTTCTAATATGGATGTGGCATCGTTATTCAGCCAGCAGGCAGAGGATATTGTTAAGAAGTATTTAAATAAACAGTAATGTTTTTCTTTGTTTGGTAAAGACTCAGAAAGTTGGCTTCATCAAGAATTTTAACACCATTTGCTCTATATTGCTGTATGCAAGTATAAAGTTAGATATTTTTCTGGATAATGGTGTAACTTGAAAGATATCTAGAAACTGGGATTTGACATTTTCCATGCCAGTCATAAGATACTGGCTGGCTCATAACTGACATCTTACTGATATGTAATTTCTCAGTCTATATGGCTGGAAAAATCCAGACTGAGGGCCTGGGAAAGGTGTCAGTGGAGAAGCCTGGGTGAGGAAGAACATTGCCTTGAAACAAATGAGAAGAGGGTCCATGAGATCCTAGGTCCATGATGGTGAACGTTGACACTCCAGATGTTCTTGGAATTCAATTCCCAAAAACCCAAGCCCCTGTGAATCCACGCGAATGGGTTTACTGCAATTCATCTGGCCCGCACTGCCCTCATTGCTCCCAGAAGTCGAAGTAAATTGCGCCCGTACATTTTACTTCCGCTTCCGGGAGCGACAAGGGCGGCACGGGCTGGATGAATCGTAGTAAACCCATTTGCGTGGATTCACAGGGCGCTTGGGCTTCTGGGAATTGAAGTCCAAGAACATCTGGACTGCCAATATTCACCATCATGGCCCTAATAAAAGTCCTTTCATATATTTTAATACATTGCATGCAGGTCCTGTGTCTTATTAGAGCTACTCCTCTCACCTGTTGTCAATCTGCCTTTCCTCCCCCAGTAGTGTTTCTAGTTCATAGCCAACTAAGACTTGCAGGTATATTTCTAGAAAAACTGGAAACTAATAATGCTGGTAGTAGCCTTGTCACCAATAGCTTACTGTTGCTGTGCAGCATCTTATTTCACACAAATCCAATTGTCACAGTTTATTAACATTTTATCAAGATGACTCGGTTAAAATATATGTGCTTGGCTTCAGTTTTTATTTTGCTGTGTTAGTTAATGCAGCATGTCTAGCATTGCAGTTAAAACATACACAGTATATTTTTAAGTTCTGTGGTATCCTGGCATCCTTTCCCAATGAAAATTAATGGGAACTTTTTTCTACTGACATCAGTGCAGCTGTAAGACCAGAATCCTATGATACACCATTTTAGAGAATAGAAGGCAGTTCCAAGGATATTGTTTGAATACTTCTGTATCAGACAGTAAGTACAGAAAAATATTAAGATACTGAGTTCAAACTTTAAGGTACTTATAGTACTTTGGGAAAATGAAAGACTTGTTTTAAACATAGGTTCTTTGGAAGGCCTTCTGTCTAGAAAAATTACTACAAAAATAAAAACAAGACTTGCCTGAAAGGAAATCAGGAGTTCACTTTGACATTAGGTGCAACAATCCTATTATTAGAAGGGTTTTTTGTCCGACTGATCTGCTTATTAAGATAAGTATTCATCCTTCTATTCTTTTTTAGCATTTTCATGTCTTATATAGCAAAACAATGAAATGTCAGATGTCACCGATTAAACTGCACTAGCAAAATTCTAAACCAGGTCATCATCTGCAAGAAATTGTTGAAATACCTGCTCTACATAAGGCTGTATTAAAACTTACAGAAACTGATTTTTCCAATCACAAAAGCAACTAGGGGTAAGTTCAATTCTAAAATAATCTGAAATGCATATGTATGTACATATTTATGCAAGAGACACAAGTATAAAATCTTCTCGTTTCCTTTGAAATAAAAAACATATACAACAAAAGTGCACTAAAAGTTCCCCCTGTATAATTAAGGATTCATGTGCTGTAGGCTAGCAATATAGTTTTTGCTAGTATAGCTTGTTTAAAGTGCTGATTTGTTTTAATAGATATTAAGAAAGCAGAACAGTTGACTACAATCTCTCTTGTAGTGATATTCACTGCAACTAATCAGTGGCTGAATTAATCAGTGGCTGAAATCCTGTGGCTTAGCATAAGAATATTTGTAACTTTCAGTCCATTCCTAACTGAAGAAAATTTTTAAATAAATATCACGATTTACACCCAGATTTTCAGTGGATTTTTTTTTTTTTGCTAAAAGGTATGAATTTTATTATGCTAAGCACAGCATTACACCAGTGAATCTTAATTCACTTCTTGCTTTGCCATTTCCATAACTATTAATAAAACCCTATACAGCATGGAATAGTTATGCTCACCTGCAGTTTAACATAACTAAAATACCATTTTCAAAAATAAATGCATTAGTTGTTTATAGCTAAAATGACCCATATTTCTCAGAATTTTGTAACCTCTTTGCTGCTTCATTTCTATCAGAAAAACATTGCTACCAAGAAGGCAAAAGCAAAACTGCAAACACAAAAGGATTTAAAGGCAGTGTAGTTATTTGTAATGCATTGAAATCTAGGCACCGAGGCCAATACAGTTTTAACAGATCAGGTTTTTTTAATTGCTCTTGTTCTTTTTTGGGCAAAGCTTTAAAAATTATAGACATATAACACTAGGCACTGCTTCTTCTTCTTTTTTAAACAATTCAGTAACAATGGAAAGTTGGTGTGTTTGTACTCTGATTAATGTTACTCATCTAGATCTTCCCACAGTTAAAATTACCATAGGAACCTTATTAAAGGCCTCACTGTGACTACTTTTATGCTAGATGTTAGGTTTTGTTGTAAACACTATCTGTTTAAGCCTTAGCAAAAAATGTATATCGGTTTCACTGAGAACCAATTACAGACAATCACAGCTTTGACACTGAGTGTGTTACATATGACAGAATTAAGTCATGAATTGCTTTCCAAACAGCTTAATTCTGGCAACTAAGTTGTACTTGGCAACCTCTGGTTCAAGATACACATTATTTTAAGGTCAAGTCCTCACTTTGTTTCTCTGATAATCCACATTTTTTTAAGAAGTGTAACTGCAACACACCTTGTCTTCCTTTTAAGAACCAGATTAGGAATGCCACAACCACTAACAAAGATATCCTTGGTGACTCGTGACAACATGTAAATATGTTTGCCTCCAATATTAAAATGCCTGGGAGGATTCTTCAGGAAGGACAAGCAACTTCCTTATTAGCAAACAGACAGCAATGTGCTTAAACACACACAAATACATGAAAGTCTTATGCAACTTATATTCAATCAGTGCTGGTTATGTTGGCCTCGGGCAAAGTGGCAAGCAAAGTCATATTTGTTTTTACATTTGCAACCACATATGTTACATTGAAAAGGGTTCTCAAATCCATGGCATCCCATGTGAATGGTGTAAAGGATATTATCAGCAAAGTACATGTCACAGTGCTGGCAATGGTGCAGAAGCTGAGGATCCTGAACTGGAAGAGTTGGTGCCGGAGTACTTGGCTGGCTATTACTGATACTTGGAGTACTGGCATGAGCACTGTGGTCGCTGCTAGGACCGGCTACTGGGCTGTAGTTCCTTTGAGAATGTGCAGGACGAGGATCAGGGCTTGCAGGGGATGAACTCCGAGGAATACTGGTTGGAACAGCTGGCGCAGCAGGCTGTTGAATCATGAAAGGCTTTTCGTCATGACATGGTACAACATCAGGCGAGGGCGGGTTTTGGTTTTCAGGGGGCAAACTCGAGAGCTGTCCCGCTAAAGTAGAGAGCTGGTTTAAAGGATTATCAACCATAAGATCTTGTGGATCTCTTGGCAAGCCACCAGTCTCTGTTGGTTTTGCCATACTTTCATATGTTTCAGTCTGAATGTTTGGGATTTCATGGGTGAAGTCATTAAGGTAGTCTGGCTTCTGAACCACCATGGATGGTGGACTCAAATTAATAAGTGCTCTTCGGCTGAACCCCAAATTACTGGTTTTCTTCTGCAATACACCCCACATCTTCTTGCTACTAAGGGAAGGCCTCGTACCCTTTATAGGCACCATTTTGTGTTTGCGTCTGCGATGATGAGACAAGTTGCTTCTGTCACTACAGCGGAAGGAACACAATTCACATTTATAAGGTTTTTCTCCAGTATGAGACCGCATATGAGCTTCTAGATGACGTTCATAGGCTGATGCAAAGGGGCATAAGTGGCACCTGTGTGGCTTCTCACCTGCAAGAATACAAGCCAAAAAAAATTCTTTAAAGAAGAAAAAACTTTAAAAACACGCACAAGGAAAAGTGATTAACTGAAAACAAGTTACCAGCTGCATAAAACAAAACTGCAGTCTCCAGAACTGCATTTCAAAATCCTTATCATTATCATTACTAGCTAGCATTTCTATTTCTAAAACTATGAAATACACTCAAATATCTCGCTTAAAGAGCATATACCAACTGCCAGGGGAAGAAGAAGCCAGGGCAGGATGAGGACTTTGCTGCCCCTCCCCCTGTGCCTATACCAACCGCCAGGGGAGGAAGAAGACGGGGCAGGATGAGGACCTTGCCGCCCCTCCCACTGTGCCTATACCAACTGCCAGGGGAGGAAGAAGCTGGGGCAGGATGAGGACCTTGCCACCCTACCCGTGCCCACCCCAACATATTGTAATGTAATGTATTGTCTGTAAGCCGCCCTGAGTTGCCACGGCGAGTGGGCGGCAATATAAAATTGAACTAATAAATAAATAAATAAATAAAAATGTGTTCCACAGGATTACTCTTTAAGCGAGTTTGCTCTTTCAGCAAAACACCATTGTAAGTGACCAACTGTGGCTTTATTTGTTAAGCGAGTTTTTGATTGGTTTTATTTGTTAAGCAAAACGAACATTCAGAGAAAATTCTGCTCTTTAAGCAAGTTACTCATTAAGCGAGGTGTTCTTTATGTGAGGTTTTACTGTATGAGTTTTCCTTGTTTCAATTTAGACTTCACTATTCAGACTTTCTGAGATTCTAAAACTTAGAAAGATTGTTACTGAAAACACAAATGGCAAAAATCATTAACAGGTAGCTATGAGCCTCCTAACTGAAAATATCATGTATATTTAAACACAGAAAAAAGCACTTAGCAACACAATTTAGACAGAAAATCTAGAGAATCAGTCATACCTGTATGAATTCTGATATGTTCTATGAGGCGTGCTGTTCCTTTGCTAGCATAGTTACAATAGCGACACTTTAATTTTCCATCAAAAGTTCTTTCAAACCCGTCTACTAATACTCCTGCATTTTCATCCAATGAGACTTCAACTGAAGGATGATCTAGTCCGTTTTGATCTCCTTCTGTTCCTGCTGTAAGCAGTAAGACAGGAATGCCAATAAACATACTGAAAAATTGCTGTATGATTATTCTGCATATTACCACGAAAGAGACAAAAGAGATATAAGAAATCAAGGAACAAGGCATACATATCAAAACTGAGGTTATAATGACTGGATTTATGTGGATTACAATTTGTGGACTTTTAGTGTTCAATGTTCATGTAAAATTGATTGATTGGACAAGAAGGAAACATTTATTTAATATACTGTCCATCTGGGAGATATTCCCCCTCTCAGAGGTGCACATCATTAAAGAAACAAAAATAAGATGAGCCACAAGTTACTAACCTGATCCCTGGGGTAAGAGCCACCCCACCTAAGGAAGTTTGGAAGTTTTCTCTTTAAGGCTTTCCTTTGGCATGGTTTAGTGGGGTGTTGGCCGCAGAGAATGGTTTTGTGTGATCATCCCTGGAAGCACTTTCAGCTAGGTGAGCTGAAATGTTGGGGGGTGGGGGATCAATTGCCGGTCCATTCCCATTAGCTTCTCACTCCCTGGGTTTCTTCAACCCAGAATAAGCAAAAGTGAAGGTGGCTGTAAACCCCAAAGTGTGCCTGAATTTGGAAACTGACAAGAATGTTTCCTAGAAATTATGCAGAATTGTATTTCGTCTTCTGACGAATATGAATATTGATGATCATCATGGTTATCAGCCATAAAAACTGTCCTGAGAATATAATGCTGTAGCCCTTCATCTGGCTTCCACATCGCAGCATGACCCTGGTACCAGTGATCTAGTTCCGTGAGTCACTTTCTGGTCCTGAGCCCTTTTGACACACAAAGTCCTGATCAGCCCCAGCCCAGTATTGATGAAGCTGCTACTCTCCATAAATATGGGTTCAAGTAGGATTTAATCCACTTGGGGACCATCACCCTTCACTGTGGACTTTGACACCCAAGCCATTAGTCTTCAGGGTGATCAGGTTACTTAACCGCTGCCTGACACTTGGCATTAAGTCGCTGACAGTACGGTCTACTCTTATTAGCATAGCAGGATAACCTGGCCAGAGTGAAATAATTGTACAGTAATACCCCGTATAACGCGAGTACCGTATATCGTTAAATCCGCATAACGTTACAAGATTTTCGGAAACATCTTGTATCGAGTAACGCGATTTTAACGTTACACGAAACAGTCGTTCTTAGCAGCAGGGTGGGTGGAAAGCTGAACGGGGTTCTCCGTTCAGCTTCCCAGCCACCCTGCAGCTACGGAGGCAGGGGTGGGGTGGCTGGAAAGCTGACGGGGGGCTCCCCCATCGGCTTACCCAGCCACCCCACAGCTGCGGAGACATGGGCGGGTGGCTAGGGAAGCCGACAGGGAGTCCCCGTCAGCTTCCCCAGCCACCCTGCAGCTGTAGATCGGGTCCTCTGATCTCTCTGGAGGTGTTTCTGGGCTTCCCCGACGTCCTGAGCCAGTGCAGCAAGCCAGAATGTCAGATTTCGAATCCCGATGTTCTGGCTTCCTGCACCGGCTCAGGACGTCGGGGAAGCGCAGAAACACCTTGGATCGGGTCCCCACACCTCCCTGGACCCGGCGGGGGGGTCAGAGCCCCCAAAATTGGTAAAAAAAACGTCCATTTTTTTTACCAATTTTGGGGTTTCTGACCCCCCCGCCGGGTCCAGGGAGGTGGGCAGACCTGATCCAAGGTGTTTCTGGGCTTCCCCGACGTCCTGAGCCAGTGCAGGAAGCCAGAATGTCAGATTTCGAATCCCGATGTTCTGGCTTCCTGCACCGGCTCAGGACGTCGGGGAAGCCCAGAAACACCTTGGATCGGGTCCCCACACCTCCCTGGACCCGGCGGGGGGGTCAGAGCCCCCAAAATTGGTAAAAAAAAGTCCATTTTTTTTACCAATTTTGGGGTTTCTGACCCCCCCGCTGGGTCCAGGGAGGTGTGGGGACCCGATCCAAGGTGTTTCTGGGCTTCCCCGACGTCCTGAGCCAGTGCAGCAAGCCAGAATGTCAGATTTCGAATCCCGATGTTCTGGCTTCCTGCACTGGCTCAGGACGTCGGGGAAGCCCAGAAACACCTTGGATCGTGTCTGCCCACCTCCCTGGACCCGGCGGGGGGGTCAGAAACCCCAAAATTGGTAAAAAAAAACGGACGTTTTTTTTACCAATTTTGGGGGCTCTGACCCCCCCGCCGGGTCCAGGGAGGTGTGGGGACCCGATCCAAGGTGTTTCTGGGCTTCCCCGACGTCCTGAGCCAGTGCAGGAAGCCAGAATGTCAGGATTCGAATCCCGACGTTCTCGTTTCCTGCAGCATAAAAGAGGGTGGGGGAAGTTCAAAATTAGCGCACATCAGCTCTAGGGAGGTCGGGAGACCCGATGCGCGCTAATTTTGAACTTCCCCCACCCTCTTTTATGCTGCAGGAAGCCAGAATGTCGGGATTCGAATCCTGACATTCTGGGTCGCTGCACTGGCTCAGGACATCGGGGAAGCCCAGAAAAAGCTTGGATCGTGTCTGCCCACCTCCCTGGACCCGGCGGGGGGGTCAGAGACCCCAAAATTGGTAAAAAAAAGTCCGTTTTTTTTACCAATTTTGGGGGCTCTGACCCCCCCGCCGGGTCCAGGGAGGTGTGGGGACCCGATCCAAGGTGTTTCTGGGCTTCCCCGACGTCCTGAGCCAGTGCAGGAAGCCAGAACATCGGGATTCGAAATCTGACATTCTGGCTTCCTGCACTGGCTCAGGACGTCGGGGAAGCCCAGAAACACCTTGGATCGGGTCCCCACACCTCCCTGGACCCGGCGGGGGGGTCAGAGCCCCCAAAATTGGTAAAAAAAACGGACTTTTTTTTACCAATTTTGGGGTCTCTGACCCCCCCGCCGGGTCCAGGGAGGTGGGCAGACACGATCCAAGGTGTTTCTGGGCTTCCCCGACGTCCTGAGCCGGTGCAGGAAGCCAGAACATCGGGATTCGAAATCTGACATTCTGGCTTCCTGCACTGGCTCAGGACGTCGGGGAAGCGCAGAAACACCTTGGATCGGGTCCCCACACCTCCCTGGACCCAGCGGGGGGGTCAGAAACCCCAAAATTGGTAAAAAAAACAGATGTTTTTTTTACCAATTTTGGGGGCTCTGACCCCCCCGCCGGGTCCAGGGAGGTGGGGAAACCCGCTCCAAGCTGTTTCCAAAGTTCTCCCACCTCCCTGGAGGCAGCAGCAAGGCAAAATGTCAGGATTCAAATCCCGATGTTCTCGCTTCCTGCAGCCTCCAGGGAAACAGGGCTTTTTTTAACATTGTGTGTTCAATGTATCGCCCAACGTTAAAACCCGAATAACGACGGGACTTGTGGAACCAAGTCATAACGTTATTCGGGGTACTAGTGTATTTAATAGCTTAAAAGTGAAAAACCAACTACCATTGCAGTTCACCTACCTCCTGGAAGTGTTTCTGCCTCTTTGTCTCCACTGACAGAGCCTGAAATCATGTTCACATGGTGAGTTTGCTGAGTCAAATATTCCTGAAAGTCTTTTACAAAATCCAAAGGTTCTGGTTTCTTTTCACCCATAGTCACTCTACAACTCCACAATGTTGCAGGCCTAAAAGATAAAACCCACTTAGGATTCACACTCAAACTGTACAATGTTTAAATATGCAGTGATTTATCATTTAGACTGCAGCATTTTAATCCTGCAATTAACCTATGAGACATTTCTGAGGTGGTTAGAAAGAGAGCGACTTTTGGAGACCAGTTGGTTAACTCCCAAAGTTTACCTTGAAGTTAACCAAACCACTCTTTTCTGCATCAAATCTAATCATAGTAGGTCAAATATTTAGTTTTGTTTATAGTAATCCCAACTCTATGCAGTACCAAACCATTTAATAAAACCTCCAGCTCCCATAAAATTCATAAAGAAAAACTGATCTGTTGAAAATATTTTAAATCAGAACATTAACTTCTAAAGTCACTTTCTACATGATTGTTTAGAGAAGTATTTTATCTGCATTGTAGACCATGTTAGTAATAGTTCCTGAATCAAGGAATAGAAGTCTAATCACTGCAGATGGTGATTGCAGCCATGAAATAAAAAGGAGACTGATTCTTGGGAGACAAGCTATGAGAAACCTGGGGAACATAGTTAAAAGTAGAGACATTGCCTTGCAAACAAAAATTCGTATACTCAAAGCAATTGTATTTCCGGTGGCAATATATGGTTGTGAGAGCTGGACCATAAGGAAAGCTGAGTGCAGGAGAATAGATGCCTCTGAAATGTGGTGTTGCAGGAGAGTTCTGAGAGCCCCCTGGACAACGAGGAGAACAAATATGTCGATCTTAGAAGAAATCAACCCCGACTGCTCCTTAGAAGATTAAATAGTAAAGATGAAGCTAAAATACTTTGGACATCAAATGAGAAGAGAGGATTCACTTGAGAAAGCCTTGATGCTGGGAAAGGTTGAGGGCAAAAGAAGAAGGGGACAGTAGAAAATGAAATGGCTAGATGGTGGTGTTGATGCAATGGGCAGGTTGAGGAAGATGGTGGGAGGACAGAGATGCCTGGCAGGCAATGGTCCATGGGGTCGCACAGGGTTGGAATTGACTGTGTGACTGAACAAATATATTTCCACATGGTCTCCGGTTTTCTGAAAGCACATTTGATAAAGACTGAAAAACATCCAGCATGACTTTGTTTTAATCACTTACTGAACAATAATCTTACAATTACTTTAAATTTAAAATTTGTTTACAGAGTGTACATCCACAATTAAAATTCAATGCTGTTTTGACTGCTTTTAAGAAGTGAATAAAAAACCATTTTTCTAGAATGACTTATAATGTATAATCTGTCCTGTAGTATTGTTATATTTCCTTCATTTTAATTGTTTTAATGTATTTATTTAGTTTAATGGTTCTAATGGTTGGAGTTCATGATTTTCAGCTAAATGTGGTTTATCCATTTTGATTATTTAAGAAATTTATAAGCTGCTTTGAGCACTATTTTTTAGCAGAAAGACAGGGTATAAATTAAATAAATCAATAAACAGTATTTCATACTCTTCTTCTCCATCCCCTCCAAATATAGTTAGTTACAGGAGTGATCTTCCAGCCTTTGGTCCTCCAGATATTTTGGATTTCAGCTGCCAGAATCCCTGATCATCAAGAATCATGCCTGAGGTTCTTGTCTTAAACAGCTGGGGTTCTAGAAGCTGAGAATTACTGCATTACAGTGTACTGATGTAAAAGTACTTAAAATACTAAGTTTACCTTAATGAACCAAATTAGCTCCAAGTTACTGAAACAGACATCAAAATTCCGCTCTTTAAACGTAAAGTCCATCATTTATGGAAATACACATTTTTTTCTTATTAATGCCTTTCCAAAATTTCTGCAAGAAATCAAAAGGACACATGTGTTAAATATATTTACTTTTAACAGCTTAATATCCAGCTATCAACCAGTATGAAAAGCTGCTCTACATATTTACCAACATCCTCAGATAAGAGTCCTTCTCATAAGAATTTTCTATCTGCTGACAGAGTTATGTCCTATCTTTCTTGATATTGGTAAACATGTAGGACATTTCCTGTTGAACATCCGGGGGGAATAATTTCAATCCCTTTATAATCCCATGTGGTGCTTTGTTTTTGCCATTGAAGGTTACACTGGGCTCATGTAAGACTGACCACAGCCTTTTTTGAAAACAGAAGTGACATTCTAGCAAACAATATTTCACATCTGAAACAGGTTTGAGGCTTGAAATAGCTTTGTATGGGAATATATGTATGTATAGTAAAACCCCGACTAACATATGCCTTGAGTTACATAAAATTTGACTTACATAATGATTTTATGCTAAAACCATGTCCCAATTTACACGATTTTCTATGGGTTTGCTTTGAGTTATACAGTAATACCTTGGATAACGCTAAGACTTGGTTCCACAAGTCTTAGTGTTATCCGATTTTCAGTGTTATCCGATCCATGTTAAAATCCTATGGGATGGATTGGATAACATTAAAGCTCCATAGAGATACATTGTAAACCGCACAGGCTTTGGCGGTTGTTATCCGATCCATCCCATAGGACCTTAACGTTATTCAATCCAATTCTCCACCCCAGATTGCTTAAAGTTATGTAATATTAGCATTATCCAAGGTAAACGTTATCCGAGATATTACCATATAAAGATTTTTTTCCCTATGGGTTTGCTTCGAGTTATGTAAAAATTCATTTCCCTGTGGGTTTGCTTTGAGTTACATAAAAAACTAATTTAAGCAAAAGCCTATGGAACAGACTTTTTTCACAAGTAGGGGTTTTACTGTATGCTCCAAGAGAGGATGTGTATAGCTCTATGAGATTCTGAAAACCTAGAGGCTGGCCATCCTTGATTTCAATAGAAATCTCTTTCTTAGTTATCTGAGCAGCATTAAGCACTATCCTTGACCACTAAGGCATTCTTTTTTAAAGGGGAGTTTTGCCTACCTTTTTTCTCTTCTCTTCAGTGTAAAGGTTTAAGTTAACCTGGGTTCCATTAGCTCCACACTGCAGAGGGGGGAAAGGACATTAAGTGACAAACTAAATGAAAATTAAAGGCTGATGAGAAATCAGAGAACATACACCAATAGTTCTAAAAACAAAGTTTAAACCACTTGAGGGAAATGAAGGTGTAAAGTTCTGTATTTTCAAACTGAGTTGGTAAAAAGAGATTTCATTGTCTTAAAACAGCAGAGCATGGTAGTTACTATTTCAGCCATCAAGTCTACACTCTCAATATGCCTCAACAGAGGAAAGCCATAAACCTTCCATTTAACATTTTGTGCTTAAATATTTTATACTCTTCAATAAGTAGCTGGAATAGAACACATAATTGTTCACTCAATATTATTCATCCTGTCTTTCACCTCTTCATGCCCATACAAAGAGGAGCTGCTAGACTGCTGCCTTTCCTTTTTCTTCTCCAAGGAATTCATTTATACCTTTACGAATATTTCATGTCTTATTAGAATCAAAGTGGATTTTTTTCAAATCTTCCCATTTCTCTGCCCCACTTGACCAGTTACATTTAGCTTTACAAGAGGTATACTGTACTTCAAAATGTAGCAAGTACACAAGATGAAAAAAAAGTACAGTCATCATGGAACTGGGAATGGTCACAGTTTTCTCTGGCCTGAGTGTTACTGAAAACTTTAGTCTGCATCTTTCCTTATTATACCTCTTTCCACTTCACACAAGCTCATGGACAAATTACATCCCAATCCCTGGGGGGGGGGGGGGTTCTGCCACAGGCATCCCATGCCTATCCCAATATTTCCTTCTCTCCTTCCTTATTTAAAAAAAAACATTTCTTTAATGTTGCCTTTCTTGAACCATAACTCCTCATCCTGCCTCCACTCAATTACCATTTAACCACCACCTATCCCTCTTCAACTTACTGGAATTTTACAAGGAGACCGGAGACCCCACTCATTCCATACGTCGGACCACAATAACAAGAATTAGGACAGTATTACACCATCAACCAGTTGAAGCCTAACCTGAGCAAGACTCAATTGTGCACTTTCTACCTTCTAAACTGAAAGGCAGTGGTTGAATTGGAAATTACGTAGCAAGGATTTTTCAGCACTGAAATACCTTAGTGCAGGAGTGTCCAAACATTTAAGGCCGTGGGCCGATCATGTGGTTCAGGAAGCTGGTCACTAAGGCCTGGGGGCCGGGTGCGGTCCCCAGGCCTTATTTTGGGCACCACTGCCTTAGTGTGATAGTTGAATATTATTTTTTACCTTTTACCGAATAGGTAAAGGTCACCCTTGCTCGAAAGCCAGTCCCATCCAATGCTAGGGTTCAGTGCTCATCTGTTTACAGCCAAAGAGCCAGCACTGTCTGTGTCTGCAGACATTTCTGTGGACATGTGGCAGGCATGCCTAGACACTGGATTGCATGGAACGCTGTTTACCTTCCCACTGAAATGGTGCCCACTTGCAATTTCTTGCTTTCGAACTGCTAGGTTGGCAGGAGCTGGGACAGAAACAGAAGCTCACTCCACTGTGTATTCACTCTGTTGATATTCACTGCCTGAATACCAAGGCTTAAATTAGTTTGAGGAACAATATCATGAGGAAATTGGGGAGCTCAACCAACCATGCTGCATATATCAGCTTTGACCCTGAACAACTCTACAGGACAGTATGCTGTTCCAGTATGGAGCACGTCTGCACATGTGAAACAAGTTGGCATTGCTGTTAATGAAACAACATGTACTGTATAATGACACGATGCCTCAAACCTACACCAATTGAGAAAATATATCTTCTTGTTTGTATCACTCTACTTAAGATCAGGAGAGAAGTAGCAGCGACCCTTGACATCCTCAAGTCTGGCAGCTCAGATCCAGGAATATCTTTATGGCAAAAACAAACACTCGAGGGTACACAACAGCATAATCAAATTAGAAGATGGAAGAAGGAGCTCACTAGACAAGAAATACAATTAAAGGAGGATATGGCTGAGGACCTCCCCTACATCACTTGGAGGATCCTGAACTGGCTGAGGGTTGGAGTCCCTAAATGCAAGCCCAATATGCTCAAGTGGAGCCTGCTGGTGGACATCAACATGCTGTGTGAATGTGGAGATGCACAGAATCCAGCACATTTTCTTGTCTACCGGTTACTACCAGAAACATATACTGATGAGGATTTACATTTTGCCAATAATAAAGCCAAGAAATTGGCTTCATTTTAAAGTTTGATCTGGACACAAAAGAAGAAGACCATAATAACAGTACCAAATGACTGTATTTAACAGCAGTAGCTCGGCCAGCTAGCATCCCTTATCTAAGATTCAGGGTCTCTGGTGAACCAAAGAGCTGCTGCCTCAGAAGAACCCAAGAAGCCACTCCTTGCCTCTCATGGGCTCAAAGGTCATGGCCCCTAGTTGGCAGGAATGGGCACATCTAGATTGCTCCCAGGGAGGTGAAGACATAAAGGAGGTACTGTATGTCGGTCCCAGAGGAAGAAAGAGATAGTTTCTGCTTCCCTCACTCTCCTTGGGGTTGATTCCTGGGTCTCCGATAACCTCTGCCATGGGACAGTAGACATGTTTTTTTTAACGAAGTTTCAAAATGTTGATGGGCTGAAATCTTAATTGGTGCAGTTATGAAAACTAAGATATCTGGATTTTTTTTTGATTTTTTGGACCACCGGAAGGGGTCCCGCAACGCACTTGTAGTTACGCCCTTTGGGACCTGATGGTACTCAATTAATAACGCGGTAACTATCCACTTTAGAGATTTTTTGCATAGAACAAAAGTTTTCAGGAATGGTCCATTTAGTCTAAAAAAATTTTGGAGCAGTCAAAATCTGAAATGTTGCCTACCTTTCAGGGGCTAAAACATGAGAATGGTAAGTACAGTACTTTTAGTCAATGTATGATTACATTTATTTTGTTAAAATAATCTGTTTTGTTAAAATTACAGGTTTTTCTTTGAAATTACAGGTTTTTCTTTAAAATTACAGGTTCTTGAAAATTTCAGAAACATTTCTGCTGCAGGGACTGTGAGAAAGCTACAGTGTTACAGGTATTACAAGGATTTGATCTTGTAGAGAGCTTTTCCATCTAGCGTAACTTATTTTTCTTTCTGTCCTCAGCTACAACTAACATAAGCAACTGCCGCTGTTCCTCATCTTGAGTTAACTTATTCCCTTTCAGGAATTTGGTGGTCAATGCTACGCCACGTTCAGCACAGTCGTTGACAATTTTAAAATGAGTCACAATGTTCAGACCTTGCAGATAGTCAACATCTGCACTCCATAACTCCGGGTCCTTGTCAAGAAATTTAGAGGATATTCCAGTGGCACTGAAAAAACGCAAGGACTGCTTCGAGCAGAAGTCACTGAGTTTTAAGTCAAGCACACTGTCATCAAGGAGAACTGTGGAATGAGAATGGTAAGTACAGTACTTTTAGTCAATGTATGATTACATTTATTTTGTTAAAAAAATCTGTTTTGTTAAAATTAGAAGTATTTCTTTTAAAATTACAGGTTTTTCTTTGAAATTACAGGTTTTTCTTGAAAATTTCAGTGACATTTCTGCTGCAGGGACTGTGGGAAAGCTACAGTTCCACAGTTCTCCTTGATGACAGTGTGCTTGACTTAAAACTCAGTGACCTCTGCTCGAAGCAGTCCTTGCGTTTTTTCAGTGCCACTGGAATATCCTCTAAATTTCTTAATGGATGTGGTGGCTTAATGGTTAAGACGCTGAGATTGGAAGATTGGCAGATCATGACCCAAGTACCATGCGATGGAGTGAGCTCCCATCTCTGTCCCAGTTCCTGCTAACCTAGTACAGTAATACCTCATATAACATTAGTATCGAATAACACTAAAATCGCATAACATTAAGCAATCTGGGGGGAAGCATTGCATCGGATAACATTAAGATCCTATGGGATGCTTCAGATAACAACCGCTAAAGCCTGTGTGGTTACAATGTATCTCTATGGCTCCCATAGGATTTTAACATGCATCAGATAACACTAAAAATCGTATAACATCAAGACTTGTGGAACCAGGTTTTAGTGTTATATGAGGTTTGACTGTATAGTAATACCTCGGATAACATTAGTATCGGATAACACTAAAATCGCATAACATTAAGCAATCGGGGGGGGGGGGGGAGAGAGAATTGCATCGGATAACATTAAGATCCTATGGGATGCATCGGATAACAACCGCTAAAGCCTGTGTGGTTACAATGTATCTCTATGGATCCCATAGGATTTTAACATGCATCAGATAACACTAAAAATCGGATAACACCAAGGCTTGTGGAACCAGGTTTTAGCGTTATCCGAGGTTTTACTGTAGTTCGAAAACAAGAAATTGCAAGTAGATAAATAGGTCCCGCTTCAGAGGGAAACGTAACAGCATTCAATGCACTTCGGTGTCTCGTCATGCCTGCCACATGACTACGGAAACCTCTGCAGACACTGACAGTGCTGGCTCTTTGGATGTAAACAGAAATGAGCATCGCCCCCTAGAATCAGATATGACTGGCTTTTTCGAGCAAGGGAGACCTTTACTGCCCCATAGTAGGGCTTAGTGCACTCTCTGGGCAGTTCACAAGTTAATTAACACTTTGCGGCCAAACATGCTGAGTTTTACGCCTTTTACCGACCTCGAGTCAAACTTGATCCCCGTCAGGATCGAACTCACAACGTGCAGCAGCTTGACCCCCGCGCCACCAGGGCTCAGGAGCAAAGCCTCCCTCTTCTTTCCCCAGGGCCACAGGAGACCCTGGCAACCACCCACCACGCTTCTCTCCCCCCCGTTCCGTCACCCTCCGGCTCCGGCTGGGCGCCTCTCCTCAAACGGTCCTCGACACCCCCCCCCCCCCGGCTCTCACCTCAGCTGCACTTGGCAACCACCCGTGGCCCCAAGCCCTCCTCTTGCCGCCGCCGCCGCCTCCATGTTTGTTGTGTCTCCCACAGCGCCCAGGCGTAACCCGCGCCCGCCCCCTCCGAAGTCCCGCGAGAGCTCCGTTGGCCGCGGTCGGCTAGTAGTAGGCTCCTTCAGCCCGAGCATTTAAACCCGCCCGCCCCTTTTCCAAAGGGATTATCAGAGTTGTTACAATAGCTTGGATCAATACCTCCGGCCTCCAAGCGCAGCCCGCCCATCTCCATTTTACAGCCAAATAGCCAGCGCTGTCTGGGTCTGCAGACGTTTCTGTGGGTCATATATCTGGCAGGGAGAGCGCACCAAATGTGGTTACCTTTCCTGCTGAAGCAGTACTGCTAGGGTTGGCAGGAGCTGGGACAGAGACGGATGTTCACTCCGTCATGCAGTACTGTACTCGGGTCTTGAACATAGTCCTAAGCAAGTTGATAGGTACCACTTTGTGGTGGGAAGGTAAATGGTGTTATGCGTTCTGCGCACAGGCATGCCTGCCACATGCCTGCCGAAATGACTGCAAAGCCAGACAGCTCTGGCTCTTTGGCTATAAATGGAGAGGAGCACTGTCCCCTAGAGTCAGTTATTTATTTATTTATTCTTCAAATTTATACCCCGCCTCGCTCAGGCGAACCTGACTCTAGGCGGCATCCATACAAACAAAAACAATACCCATGTCCTACATTTTTATGTACAAAATAAATATCCAAGGAAAATTAAGATCTAATGACTGAAATCCTGTTGCTTAGCATAGTAAATTGAAATAGAGTAGGCCCACATCAGTGGGGATTTGATGTATCAGATCCTCTGTACGTTCAATTGATTCAACGGGCGTACTTTAGTTTACTAAGTGACAGAAATTCAGCCAATGCATATTTGCTATTTTAGATTAGAAAAGAATTTGTAATGTAACACAACTGAACATTCCACTTTAAAGCCCCACTGGAGAAGCAAGAACATACATATTAAACATCAAGTTTTCTAGCTTTTGACCATCAAAAGCATTTTAGTCACCTGACCACTATTCTTGATACTTAGTTATGACTGGCTTTCATGGTCATGTGGCAGGCAGAGCGCACCAAATGCTGTAACCTTTCCCATTGAAGGTTGGCAGGACCTGGGACAGAGACTGGATCTCACCCTGTCATATAGCACTTGGGTTTCTAACAACTGACCTTCCAATCAAATTCAGTGACTTGACTACTAAGCTACTGTGGCCCCTAAAAAGACCAGACAATCAGGACTGTAGCCAGGATTCTAGATGTGGCTGGGCGAATATATTTTCAGGCTGGGCAACAATGTCATATATATGTGTTATATATATAAGCAGCTGGGAGTTTGAGGGTGGGCAAACTGCTAATTCATTTTTTAATGTCTTATTACCCTTCCCTCCATTTGACGCATGTTTCTGAGCAAGAGAACGACCCTTGACATATGTCCCAAGTATGCTGGCTCAGATCCAGGAAGAGCTTTATGGCAAGAACAAATATTCTTGAGAGTACACAAGAGCAAAACCAAAGTAGAAGAAAATGGAGAAAGGAGCTTACTGGACAAGGACCAACATTAAAGGAGGATATATCTGAGGAACTCAACCTCTCCAAGTGACATAAAGAGACCCTGAATAGGCTGAGAGTCAAAGTCCCTAAATATGAGAACATGCTCAAATGAAAGCTGTGTGAATGTAGAGAGAAACAGACTCTGGCTCCTTAATTGGTTCAGTGGTTAAGAAGCTCGCCTTGTTAGTTGGAAGTTCGGCAAGTCAACAGTTTAAGACCCGAGTACTGCATGATGGAATGAGCACCCATCTCTGTCCCAACTCCTGCCAACCTAGCAGTTCAAAAGCAAAAAATTGCAAGTAGATCAATAGGAACCACTTCAGTGCGAAAAGAACTTGGGAACATGAAAGGAGTCTCATATGGGTGTCCCCTGAGCAGAGTTCCTCCAGCTAAAATCCTTTCAACCCAGAAAGCATCTTTGTGTGCTTCTGACACAACGGTCTGCCAATTACTATCAGAGACATGTACCAGTGAAGATTTAATTGTGGCCAAAGACAAAGCTAAGAAAGTGGCTTTCTTTGGACAATGACATGCAACCGCTTTGGAGCCTTAATGTGGGCGAACAAGAACCAGTTGAAATATACAGTGGAACCTCAATTAACAAACAGCTCGGTTAGCATAAAAATTGCATAACAAAAGGAAATCCATAGATAATAGTGGCTCGGTTTACGGATTTCCCCCCGGAATGGATTTTAGTAATTGGTATTCAGTGCATTCCTATGGGAAACCATGTTTTGGTTAATGTATTGTGGTTTTCAATGCATTCCTATGGGAAATACGGTTAAAGTAATTTTTGTTGTAAGAAATGTTCCACTGTATAATGCAGGAGTTCTCTACCTTTTGAAGCCGGGGGGCCAGGTCACGCTCCCTCAGACAGCTTCTGGGGCTGGACAGCCATTTTGCCTTTCCTCCACCACATGGCACTCCCTGGTGTGGTGGAGGCAGAGGGGGGCACATGAAATGGTACCATGGGTTCAGTGATGGGATGTAACAGGTTCTTACCAGTTCGCCAGAACCGGTAGTAACTTTTCCCAGTGTCCCGGAGAACTGCTAGCAGCTTTTGGGGGGAACCACCTTCGGGGCTTACCTTTTCACTGGTTCCCCCACTGTGCATGCACACCAAGCACTTGGTGTGCATGCACGACTACAGTGCTTGGCGCATATGCATGGCCTCCTTGCTCTCCTCCCAAGCGGGGAGGAAGTGAAGCTGCTAGCCTGAAGCTCCCTATAGCCTGCTCCCCAGGGTAAGTGACTCACCTTTGGATGTGGTGTGTCTGTGTGTATTTTAATGTGTATTTAATACCTTTACCTGTTTTGACGTACTACCACAGTTCCTAAAAAGGCCTGGCGGCCTGGCTTGGGGTTTTTAAGCAAAGTCTTGGAGTTACCTCATCAATGAGCTACACCTGTGCTATTCCAATTGGTGTTCCAATTGGAGAACCCTTAAGGAGGTACAGCTGTTTTACATTTACATTAAGGCATTTTATCCTAGAGAACTGGTTAGGCAAAGGCTTAGTAACTAACTTCTTTAACTGTTGAAAAGTTGAAAAGTGCCAAAATGAAGCCATCTTGTGGTGAGTTCATTCTGTAGTTCCTTCCATCTGACCTAGTGTGAGAAAGATTAGCCAGAATAAGCTTTAAGCTCTGGTTTAAAAGCTCTGGTTGGTTTGTGTTTGGGGTGGGTGCAGTGATGGGATGTAATAGGTTCTCACCAGTTCTCCAGAACCGGTAGTAACTTTTCCCAGTGTCCCAGAGAACCTGTAGCAGCTTTTGGGGGGAACCACCTTCAGGGCTTACCTTTTCACTGGTTCTCCCACTGCGCATGCATGCCAAGCACTTGGTGTGCCTGCACACCTAGTGCTTGGCACATATGCACAGCCTCCTTGCTGTCCTCCCAAACGGGGAGGAGGAAGAGAAGCTGCTAGCCTGAAGCTCCCTATAGCCTGAAGCTCCCTATTTTTATTATTTTGTATTTTTTTTCTTTGGCCCCGCCCATGACATGACATCATGATGTTAGCTCCGCCCACACTGTGATGACATCACCGTGGGGTAGTAAAATTTTTGACATCCCACCACAGGGTGGGTGGGTAGGTGGGTGTATTTTAATGTCTTATTTATTTATTTATTTATTTAATGGGTTTGTGTTGTGGGCAGGTGGGTGGGTGGTTGAGTGTGTGTGTGTGTGTGCTTATTTTTATTTTATTTTTAATTATTTTTATTTGGCTCTGCCCACATCATGATATCATGACATTAGCTCCGCCCACACTGTGATGACATCACGGTGGGGTAGTAAAATTTTTGACATCCCATCACTGCATGGGTTGCACATCCTGCCCATCATGGGCCGCAGGTTGAGAATCCCTGAGACAACCCTTTTCTTTGCCATCGCTGTTGTCCCGCAGTTATAAGGCAACTTGAACAGAATCCGGAAGTGAGCGACACATAACACGCGGTCTCTTTATCTCTTAGGAATGCCCTGCCCATTGACTCCCAGCCCAGATCTGGGCGGTCGGTGTCGGGTTTGTTTCTTAGCCCAGGGTGGCAGGAGGTAGGAAGGAAGGTCCGGAGGGGGTCCGAGCCATGGCGGCGGCGGCGGCGGCGTTACTGAGGAGCAGCTGCTGCGGAAGGGTGAGCGAGAGGCAGGCGCTGCTTTGTTGGCTTCAGCTTTTAGGAAAGGGTCTGTGTTCAGATCCTGCGCTTGCTTCCTCCGAAGCATCCCGAGGACAATCCGCAGGCGCAGCGGATGATTTGTGTCCACACCAAGAGCATTTTGGGGACAGCGGACGTCAGCTCTTCCAGTGCCTGTTGAAGGTGTAGGATTTCCTTCTTCAGTTCCTTCGGTTCTCCGATGAGGACTACTTGGAGGGTTGGAGTCCTTAAAATAGAAGTGCCCAAAATGCGCCAGGGGGCCAGATCCAGCCCCCCCCCCACACCAATTCATCCAGCCTGCGAAGCCCTCGTTGCTCCCGGAAGCGGAAGTAAAATGCGCCGGCATGGGGCATAGTGAACCCACGTGACCGGCCCGTGGCCCAAAAGGTTTGCACACCCCTGCCATAGCACTTCTGTCTGCACAAGTTAATTAGCACTTTTTGCCCCCCAACATGCTGGGTACTCATTTTGCTGACCTCAGAAGGATGGAAAGTTGACACAACCTTGATCCCAGTCAGGATTGAATTTATAACGTTTTGGCTACAGGACAGCAGTTTAACCACTGCACCACCGAGCTGGAACAATGAGTGTTCCCTGACCATTTCAGAGAGTGTTCATTAGCAAAACCCAAATCATTTTGTTGTTGTTCAGTCGCACAGTCGATTCCGACCCTCTGTGACCCCATGGACCGCTGTCCGCCAGGCACTTCTGTCCTCCACCATCCCCCTCAACTCGCCCAGCTCTGTGCCCATTGTCTCCACGATACCATCTAGCCATCTCATCTTGGGCCGGCCCCTTCCTCTTTTGCCCTCCACCTTTCCCAGCATCAAAGCTTTCTCAAGTGAATCCTCTCTTCTCATTTGATGTCCAAAGTACTTTAGCCTCATCTTTATTATTTGACCTTCTAAGGAGCAGTCGGGGTGATTTCTTCTAAGATTGACCTATTTGTTCTCCTCGCTGTCCAGGGGACTCTCAAAACTCTCCTCCAACACCACATCTCAAAGGCGTCTATTCTTCTGCGTTCAGCTTTCCTAATGGTCCAACTCTCGCAACCATACATTGCCACAGGGAATACCATTGCCTTGACTATGCGAACTTTTGTTTTCAATGTGATGTCTCTACTTTTCACTATGCTCCCCAGGTTTCTCATCGCTTGCCTCCCAAGAATCAGTCGTCTTTTTATTTCATGGCTGCAATCACCATCTGCAGTGAGCTTTGATCCTAGGAAAGTAAAATCTGTAACTGCCTCTACTTCTTCCCCATCAATTTTCCAGGGACTGAGAGGGCCTGTTGCCATGATCTTGGTTTTCTTGATATTGAGTCTCAAGCCAGCTTTTTCACTTTCTTCTTTCAACCTAATCAGGAGCTTCTTTAGGTCCTCCTCACTTTCTGCCATTAGGGTGGTATCATCTGCATATCTCAAATTGTTGATGTTTCTTCCAGCAATTTTGATCCCAAATTGTGATTCCTCCATTCCTGCATTGCGCATTATGTGCTCTGTGTATAAATTGAATAAGGATGGTGACAAAATGCAGCCTTGTCTTACTCCTTTTCCTATTCCAAACCACTCCGTCATTCCATTTTCTGTCATAACTGTTGCTTCTTGATTCATGTACAGATTTCTCATGAGGCATATAAGGTGTTCTGGTATTCCCATCTCCTTAATTATTTGCCACATTTTGTTGTGGTCGACACAATCAAAAGCCTTCGTGTAATCAATGAAACAGAAGTAGACTTGTTTCTGATATTCCTTTGTTTTTTCCATGATCCATCTTATGTTGGTGATGTGATCTCTAGTCCCCCTGCCTCTTCTGAAACCCGCTTGCACTTCTGGTAATTCTCTCTCCACATACTGTTGCAGTCTATCCTGTATTATCTTGAGCATCACCTTGCTAGTGTGAGGGATGAGCGCAATTGTTCGATAATTTGAACATTCTTTGGCATTACCCTTTTTGGGGAGTGGAACTTATACAGATCTTTTCCAATCCTGTGGCCATTGTTTTGTTTTCCAAATCTGCTGGCATATAGAATGCAATAATTTGATTCCATCATCTTGTAGGGTTTTGAACAGTTCAACTTGGATACCATCAACTCCACTGGCTTTGTTGTTTGCAGTGTTTTTTAGGGTCTTTCTGACTTCACTCTCTAGAATGTCTGGCTCATGTTCAATGTTCTCATCATTGTGATTATCAGGGGTGTTGAGGTCCTTTTTGTATAATTCCTCTGTGTACTCTTTCCATCTTTTCATAGTAGTTAATACCCAAATCATAGTAGTTAATAACCTACCCTAATTAGAGTAGAGCGGGATATATCTCAGATGGCAGTATGGAAATATAATAAATAAAATGTAATAAATAAAAAATAAATATATTGCAGTATAGATATTCATATGCCAGAGCTTGCCAGCCACAGATACCATGTATGTGACTTTTCACATAGTACCCAATTGATGTGTTGGTTGTCTATGTAACACTCATGTCTATGTCCATCAGTTATGACTGGTTGCCTCTTAAGCTTATTCTGTTTTCCGAATATTGTAGGACTATCTAGTGGTAGCTTTTCAGTGTTAGAACACATATGCCTTTAACTGGGAGTGGGGGATTTCAGAAGCAACAGTTTGTTAAGATGCAGTTCAGTAAAAAGATTGAATCCTTAGTGACACAGTTCTGAAATTAGGAGATCAAATATAGAAAGCTTGGATTTATATGCTCCAGAACACAGCTCTATAGAATAAAGTAGAGATCAACAAAGTTCTGTAGAAGCTCTTGTACTTTCTGTATTTTTTTCATATTGTCTGCTTTCTCCTGTGCTAACTTTTTTCCTATCCCTTGCATGTGAATCTTACACTATGTAAGAATTTACGTGCAAATATTCATGTGTATGAGTCATCATAAATATTACAGTAGAAAAGGTTTTACAGTCCTTACCAAGGACATTATTTTCTTTTCAAGCAACCTAGATGTGATTTAACAGACCATCAATTCCTATGGATTTCTTTCCTTGAAACGAGTTTTCTTGTAGGCGGACCTTCCTTAAAGCAAGGGTCCACTGTAATACTCAGTAGAGGTATAGTTTGAGTTTACCACAGTTCCCTGTGTATTTTTTGATATCACTTAGATAAGATAACCAAACTGCAGTACTGTACTTGCATTGTTAGATTGATGGGTCTTCACACTACCTGTCACAGAGTGCTATGTAGCTTTTGTTGTTCAGTCGCACAGTCGATTTCGACCCTTTGCGACCCCATGGACCACTGTCCGCCAGGCACGTCTTTATTGCTTTAAAGCATTTTTTCCACTGACAGAAAAGGGAACAGTACAAGAGAGGATTTGTAGTGAAACATATTGGCAACTAAAGTGCCCATAAACTTCAGTGAATGAGACAGGGCAATTATGTGGTAAAGGCCTTCCCTAAAACCACTCCCAGCCATCTTTTATGGCTATTATGGTTTCTGTACACACCATCACTGCATGTAGTTCATTTCAGAATTGGAGAAAGATTCTGTGTTGTTGAAATAACACCAGCAAAACGCTATTCTCCTTTCATATCCATGCCAGGTTAGGTCTGGAATGATATTTGGTTAGTATCTTTTACAAATAAACATGGCCAGTACCCATGCCAGCTGGAAGCAGCCATTCAAAAAGTAACCTTTTCAAGCTCTGTCTAAGTGCACAGATTGGTTGGTCCAAATAAATCTAAAAGTTGTGGCAGTACAATCATTAACAGGTTTCCATGGAAATTATTGATTAGCAATTGGGTCTTACTTGCATTCTTGGCCTCAAGACCAGTGAACTACAAGAAAAATAAGTACAAGTAACTCCTGCAATAAATAATTATAGCAATCACTCTTCTTTGTGGGTGTGGTATGGTGGACGCCTCACCCCAAAAATATCTGCCCATCCCACGAGAGCAGACTGGAGGGGGTCTCTAAAAGTACTAATGGCTGGAGAGGTTCGCCTCTCTAGCACGAGAAGGAGGGCCTTTTCGGTATCCACTCCGGCCCTGTAGAACCTCCTGCCAACTGACCTCTGTCTTCAGCCAGATTTGTCAGTTTTTAGGAAAGGACTGAAGACATGTCTGGTTCATGAGGTGTGGGGGGCTACAGGAGGAGCAGGCCGCCCCCCCTTGCTGGCTTATATGCCATGAGAACGACCGGCATCTTAGACTTTGGGTTTTAGATTTTTCAGATTTAGTGTTACGGATGTTTTGATAATGGTTTTTTTTAATGGGGTCCTTATTTCTTTAGTGTAACTGCTTTTAATGATAGTGGACCATTTTATTGTGATTGTGGGTTATGAATTGTGAGCCGCCTAGAGTCGCTATGGCGAAAGGTCTGGCCATATAAATCTAAATAAATAAATAATCTGATTTAGTCTGAAGAAGACTTGATCCACAAAAGACAATATTAAAATACAGTATAGCGGTTAATCTTCAAGATGCTACCATGATTTTATCCTCCTTTTGTTCTTGGCTTTGTTTTATTTACTGTCTGATATGATTTAGGAGAAACAAATGTTTACTGCACACCCTTTCCCTCTGAGAAATAGAGTTGGTTAACTTTGTGTCCATGCTTAACAATTGATTCCAAACAGTAGAAGCCAAAGTGTGGACAAGGGTCAAAGTGACAAGTGAAGAAAAGATCTACCACCTCATCTCTCTTGTGCTGGTTAAGGTAGAAAGCAGTCATAGTCAGGGTGGTAAAGATTCCTATGCCACCTCTGATTTGTTATAAATAACAACCCAGTACTGAGACCTCTCACAGGTATGGAAGGATCTGTTGAACCTGAAGCCACTTTTCTTCTCAACAATCAAGAAAGATAATATGAGTGGAAACTATTTCTCTTTTTGTTTCCTTTCATTTTATCGTTGTAGCAGACAAACTTTTTAGAAATAAATGAGCTGGCAGTGTGGGTGGGGAGTTAGGGCACAGTTTTTTAAAACAACAAAAGCTCAACAGGTCAAATGCATTCTGGAGGAGAAACCCAAACAAGAAAATCCTCTTCCACGACCCCATTAAATGCTGGCACCTTTTCAAGAGCAGCCATTCCAAATTGCTGATGAAGGAATATGTGTGGCTTTTCACATGCTGGAAAATGTCATCTCTAATGCCTGGCTGTGTTAGGTGTGATTAACGGCTTATGGGTTCCTTGCCCCAGCATAGGTATAGCTTGCAATGTAATCTTTGTAATCTTAATAAATCAATTGTACTCTTGTAATGACTGTTTTTCTCTCTATTTTCCCCTTCTCTGGTATCACCATCTTGCAGCCCATACCAAGGGATGAAGCTCCATTTAATGGTGTATTTGAGTTTGTCTTTGTTCCCGGTAGCATACCAGAGTACAGTGTTACAGTCTATTTCTAGACCTTCCAGGATAAGTTCCTGCCCCTCTCAGTAATGCTTCTTCCTTTAAATTTTTCTTTGTCTACAGCTAAGGCGGAATGTGACTCCTTACAGAAATTCTTGGCTGACTCACCTGTGTGCTTTTAAATCTTCTAAACCAGAAGCCTTACCCAATGTAGCCAAAGATGGACTGACACATGCCCCACTTTACACTTTTACAGAAGAAGAGATAATGATTAAAGAAATGGGTAATGTATCTCATACAATTAAACTTGTTCTGGCATTTGCTATAACTAAATCCAGTCTTAGTTAGCTGTAGCAAGATGCATTCTTTTCAACAACAAAAAAATTGTGAAGGATCATTATTCATAATGAGTGGCAAATGTGTGGCTGTTTAGATGTGTTTTTCCCATTTAGTTTTGTTGTTTTACAAAAATTATACAAAGGAAAAAGGCAGAGGGAAAATCCATTAAAAGATACAATTTTAAAAAACACACTATAAAAAAATAGAATCACTGGGAAAAACTTTAATCTAGAGCTCAGTAAAAGGTGACCAAATACTCATATAAATATCTATAGCAGGGTTTCTCAACCTACGGCCCACGGTCCGGATTCTGCCCATTGTGCCAAATAATCTGGCCACCACCCTCTCTCCAGCCAATGACACTGTCGTAAATGCATTTACGGCAACCATAAATGGCGGGACAACCAGTCCAGCTCCCTCAACTTGAAAAGGTTGAGAACCCGTGATCTATGGTGCTGAAGGATGATAACAGGCTTCTGTCCCAGCATGGGCTACATGTTTGCTGTTCACTCTAATGCACAAGGAATTCAGGTTTTCTTTTATAGTAGTCACTTTTTAAAATGCAATCCCTTTATCATTAAATGCCAATTTATAATTTGTGTGTATCATTTTCTAGTATTCTGTAGAGGAAGGGATCAGTAAAAAGGACCCTTTCTCCTTTTCATGCAATATAATCCATTCCATAAGACATCTGTGTCAGATTCAATTGAAAGATGAAAGTTTAGCTGTAGCCTAAAGTGCTGTTATGTGTAATTCAGAAAAATCTCACTGTCAAATCTTTGGGTTCACTGCATCTTTTGAGGGTGCTGCACTAAAAGACAGCTTATAAACAAAAAGTTCAATAAGCATTGATATGGATTTTTCCTCCTTCCACTCTTTTCTTCCCTGCAGTAAAAAAGTTTGCACAAGACCGAGTTGCACCATTAGTACAAAAAATGGATGAGGAGGCAAAATTGGATGACTCTTTACTTCAAGGACTATTTGAACAAGGGGTTTGTACAGTTTTTAATGTGTTTTAGAAACAGAGTATATAATATCTTATTTCCAAATTCCACATCATAAAATTAATTTAAAATAACTAAAGGTTTGGGAACCCTGGCTCTGAAAGGTAAATTGTATGCTTGTGAAGTAGACATAAAGGGCAGATTGGCAGTTTCATTTTGTTCTTTGTCTCTCATATCATCTACTTATCAGTTTATGCAGTTGTTTGCCATGAAAGTAAGCCTTGACCAGGAACATTTGTAGATTTCAATAGAGACTTTGTTTACTTTTTAATTCAACATGTTACAAGTTGCAAACCTGTTTTTACCAACAGGTCACTTAATAATAATAATAATTTTATGTTAGAAATTATTCTGGGTTGAAAGGATTTTTGCTGGAGTTACTCTGCTCAGGGGATGCCCAAATGGGGCTCCTTTTGTGTCCCCAAAATCTTTCCCCACCAAAGTGGTCCCTATTTATTTACTTGGAATTTCTTGCTTTTGAACTGCTAGGTTGGCAGGAACTGGGACAGAGACAGGCACTCAAACCGTCATGCAGTACCTGGGTCTCGAACTGTTGACTTGCTGGCCTTCCAGCTAACAAGGCAAGCTTCTTAACCACTGAGCCACTGCAACCCCCTTAACAGGTCACTTGAGTTACAATATTTGCTTCTATGTCAGCTCAGAGATCAATATCCTTTTTGGAATCAATATCCTTTGCTTCCAACGAGCTTCTCTACTGATATGTTAAAATGGTTGGCCCTCTCCTCCTTCTAGCTTAACCAATGCTTGATTCCTCTTTCTTAGTTGATGAGTATTGATCTTGATCCGAAATATGGAGGAACTGGAGCTTCTTTCTTTTCTGTCATTCTGGTGGTTGAGGAGTTAGCCAAGGTTGATCCATCAGTGTCACTTGTCTGTGAACTCCAGAATACATTCATGAACAAATTGCTTACAAAATATGGCACAGAAGAACAAAAGAGGACCTATTTGCCCAGGATGGCAAAAGACTTGGTAGGTGAAGTAAGCCGGAAGTTTATTACTTGAAGATTTAATCCACAGTATTCTTAAATTCTTAGTTAATTAATTCCACAAGTCTGTGCAGGGTTACTCGGGATGATAAAAAAATAATGATTTTTCACTGATATGGGGAGACTTTATTGACTACATCTTTTAAAAGTCAAAAGTTTCAAACCTGATTAAGAAAGTATTAGTTTCTGGAAATAGGGATAGGCATATTAAAATTGAGAACTGAGATTTATGGAATAGAAGAAAAGGGTGTGTGTGTCAGTTGTCAAATGTTTTGTTGTTCAGTCGCACAGTCGATTCCGACCCTCCGCGACCCCATGGACCACCACCCGCCAGGCACTTCTGTCCTCCACCATCCCCTTCAGCCCACCCAGCTCTGCCCCCACTGCATCCACAATACCATCTAGCCATCTCATCTTTGGCCGCCCCCTTTTTCTTTTGCCCTCCACCTTTCCCAGCATCAAGGCCTTCTCAAGTGAATCCTCTCTTCTCATTTGATGTCCAAAGTACCTCAGCTTCATCTTTACAATTTGACCTTCTAGGGAGCAGTCAGGTTTGATTTCTTCTAAGATTGATCTGTTTGTTCTCCTCGCTGTCCATGAGACTCTCAAAACTCTCAAATGTAGTTGTTGTTTATTTGCTTTTATAACATAAACAAAAATGAATAATTAATACAAATACAAACTTTGTATTAAACTAATATTGATGTATTTTTCTATGCTTTCCCCCTCTTTTTCTTTTTACATATGTGTATTGGTTTTTTCTCTTTTTCTTTATATGTTTGAAGAGTAAAATAAGATTTATATTTATAAAAGTCACTTCTAAATTATGGGGATACCAATAGGGTTTTCAGTGTGGTTTACTATAACCTAAAAAGCTCCACTGTGGAGTGGAGATTTGAACAAACATTTGATGAATCATAATCTGACACTATACCAATGGTGGTGAACGTATGGCACGCATGCCAGAGGTGGCACTCAGAGCCCTCTCTGTGGTCACCCGTGCAGTCACCCCAGCACAGAGTTTGCCTTGCCCCTCTGCTCAGCAGCCCAATGGGAGCACTTCCTCTCCCCCAGCACCGCGTTCATCTCACCCCTCTGCCCAGCAGCCCAATGGGAGTGCTTCCTCCCTCCCCCCAGAACAGAGTTCGCCCCACCCCTCTGCCCAGCAACCCAATGGGAGTGTTTCCTTTCTCCCCTGTTGCTGTGTTGGCACTTTGGGATAAATAAGTGGGTTTTGGGTTGCAGTTTGGGTATTCAGTCTCTAAAAGGTTCACCATCATTGCTTTATACACCACACTAGGCATCTTTGGTTTAATAAAAGTATTAGCCAAAGCAAGATAATTCTTTCTTTGTGTGGCTCACCTAGCTACTTTTTTTGTAGGTAGAGGTGTTACTCCATGGCTAGTCAATGGTGCATGCAAACACATGTACTAAAATGGTTTTAAGTTTGTTCAGAGTGTATGTTGCTAGGATCATTATACAGTTAAAATGTCTTTGACAGGTGGGCAGTATCTGCATTTCAGAGCCTGAATCTGGAAGTGACGCTTTTTCCATGAAGACCCATGCAGAAAAGAAAGGGGACTATTATGTTATCAATGGGTCAAAGATGTGGATTAGCCTTGCAGAACAAGCTGGAGTATTTTTTGTGATGGCAAATGTAAACCCTTCTGCTGTAAGTAGGTAAAATAGTTGCTGTTTGGTTTCATGAATGTCAATCATTAGCATACATTCAGTCTTCAGATATATGTGAATAGTTGCATACAGATGCATTGGCATACAGTTGTTCCTAGCTTAAAGAGCATAATGTGTTCCACAGGATTGCTCTTTAAGCAAGTTTGCTCTTTAAGCGAAACACCATTGAAAGTGACCAATTGTGACTTCTGGTGGGGCGGATTGCGAATCTCGATTTATTTGTTAAGTGAGTTTTTGGTTGGTTTTATTTGTTAAGCGAAGCGAACATTCAGAGAAAATTCTGCTCTTTAAGTGAGTTACTCTTTAAGTGAGGCGGTCTTTATGCAAGGTTTGACTGTATTAGGGTTATCTGTTTCTCTTTTGCATGCACATAGTCACATAAATATAACATTGAAGTCTGTTGAGATACTTAATTTCATGATACTTTTCTGATCATGTGTTTACTATTGCTTGTACAGCTGCAGTTTGTATTCTTTGGTTGTAGATAAGTTATGGAAATACCAATAAAATCTATCCAGTGAAGGAAGATTAATGATAAGATGTGAATATTCCATTGTACCATGCATACTTTGAAAGCCTACCTACTTCTACTCTCTGGTACATGTGTAAACACACACAGTTTCTTTCCATGCTTTGACACTTACAAGCAACAACAGAATAAAAGCAGAACTATCAACTTCCCACTTGTGTTTGCTCTCATGGTTTTCCTCACTTGTTTATCTCTGAAGAAAGCTACCTGCCATGTTAAGACTAATGAGTAGCAGTGTGCTCTGGAAGAATATCACCAGCACTTTTGGAACATATCTGCTTGGGTTCTTGGGTTGGACTCTGTCCCTCAGGTGGTTATATATTTGCTGATGTGTCATGGGAAGAAGTACCAGCACATTAATTTTTCTATGTATCTCACTTTCTTAGGGTTATAAAGGTATTACATGCTTCATAGTAGACCGTAACACAGAAGGCCTGCATGTGGAGAAGAAGGAAAACAAATTGGGAATCAGAGCGACAGCTACATGTCCTGTAACACTGAATAATGTCAAGGTAGAGTAACCTTCCTCGGGCAGCCTGTGGGCTTTGACTTTGTCCTTGTACTACTGTTGGTCAATGAATTATAGTTCTATAAGCTTAAATGTGCATGATTAAAAGTATATTGTAGGCGTGTCTTTAAAAAAATTCTTACCCATTAAATATATCATTGGTGGGCATTACATTCACACATGAATATAATCTTATGTTTTAATATAATTGATGCTTATGTAAATATTTTAGCCAACCAAAGCTGCACAACATTTTGTTTTGTTTATCTTCCTGAAAACAGTATTGTAAGCTAATTGCCTGTCTGGCTTCTTTTAAGCAGCAGGTTGGGGTAGAAATAATTGGTTGGTTTTTGTTAATCCCTCAGGTTCCTGAGACCAACATACTGGGGCAGCTTGGACTTGGCTATAGATATGCAATTGAAATGCTCAATGTGGGAAGAATTGGGATAGCTGCTCAGGTGAGTCATGTCGCCCAGTATTCATGTGTGTTAGAACCATATCATAGACTGTGCACAGTTTTGACCCAGCTAACATTCTAGGTATGCCCCAAAGTTTGAGCCTGTCTTTTCATCCTTCTCTTTGTACAATAGGCCTCCTCATTATATTACAAGCTAGTTTTGAAAGTGGCATGTCATGGTCAGGAACCTGAAGTCATCCTTGTTTTCTTGGGCACGTGTAAACTAGATGCTCTGAATTCTAATCACTGTCTCCTACATTACACTTACATTGTTAAAAGTTCTTCAGTCGAAGAGTAGTGAATGTATTTTATGTTTTCTCTGGTATTGAACTGGGCGGAAATTCTACAAGCAAAGATCTGTTAAACTTATGGCATAGTTGGTTAAGATGCTGAAATTGATGACTGGAAGGTCAGCAGGTCAGCAGTTCGAGAACCGAGTCCTGCACGATGGAGTGAGCTCCCATCTCTGTCCCTGCCAACCTAGCAGTTCCTGCCAACCCAGCTCCTGCCAGCCTAGCAGTTCGAAAGCAAGAAATTGCAAGTAGATAAATAGGGACACTTCAGTCAGAAGGTAAACAGTGTTCTGTGCACTTCAGTGTCTAGTCATTCTTGCCACATGTCCATGGAAATGTCTGCAGATGCAGACAACGCTGGCTCTTTGGCTATAAACAAGAGATGAATCCTGAGCCCTAGAGTCGGATACGACTGGGTTTCGAGCAAGGGAGACCTTTACCTTACCAGCTAAAACCTTAAACAAACAGCTAGCTTTCAGTGTCAATCTCTCTTCCTCTGGCTATGCACCAAGATATTGTGGAAAGTTCAGAAAAAAACAATCCCAGAATTTCATGGCAAATGATTATGCTAGATCTACTTAAGGTGAGTTCAAACACAGACTGCAAACACATTGGGAGTGTAGTTTCAAATTCTGCTCCAGAGAACAGTTTGCTGATATTTTCCTCCCAACTCTTCAAATAAAGAATTGCCAAATACAGTAATACCCCAGGTAACGTTATGACTTGGTTCCACAAGTCATGTCGTTATCCGGTTTTTAGCGTTGTCCGAAGCATCCATTGAACAACGCTTTTAAAAAAGCCCTGATGTCAGGGACAAACCGTGCATGCGAGAAGGCACCTCTCTCCAGGATCTCACCGGGCTCTTAGCAGCTCTCTAAGAGCCCAGTAAGATCTAGGTGAGAGGCGCCTTCTCGCGTACGAGAAGGCGCCTCTCTCTGGGATCTCACTGGGCTCTTAGCAAGCCGCTAAGAGCCCGGTGAGATCCCAGAGAGAGGTGCCTCTCACCCGGATCTTACCGGGCTCTTAGCAAGGTGCCCGCTCTGTGTCCGAAGCCCAGCGGCTTTGGACACAGCACAGAAAGGCTTTGGGAGAAGGCTAGCCCAGCCCAGCCGGGCTAGCCTTCTTCTGCAGCCCGTGCAGGCTGTGTCCGAAGCGAGTAGGCTTCAAACACAGCCCAAATGGGCTGTTGACAAAGCCTAGCAGCACTCAGGCTAGCTAGCCCAGGCGCCGCTAGGCTTTGTCCAGCGATCGCTCAGGCTGAACTAGGGTCGGGGGGGGGGAGGCAGGCACCCGCGTGCCTTTCCCCTGATCCTAGTTCAGTATCAGCGATCCATCGCTGGGGGTGGTGGTGGATTGGGTAGATGGTCTACCCAATCCAACAGCCCACACACACGATTGGCTCGGGTAACGCTAAAAATCGTGTTATCCGATGCAAGGTTTTTCCAAAAATCTTACATTGTTATCCAATTCTAGAGCTATCCAGTCCAATCGTTATCCAGTGTATTACTGTAACCTGAATTTAGTTTGAAATATAGCTGTTTGTTCAATTTTTTACTGGTTTAATAAAAGTATCACCTGTTCTTGCATTTATATAGCTCTCCCCAAAAAGTCATATTGAACTTGATGGAACTTCAAGATATTGTTAGAGAACAGCTCTTGTTTCCTGAGGCTATAGGTCATTTTCATGGGTCTGATGGGGGAAGGAGACCACATCTGGAGGGCCACATATTCTCCACCACAGCCTTATCGTAGCATCTCTAGGACTATAAGGTTTACATACTACAAAATGCTGCAAAGTTCCAGTGAATTTCAGTGCTCCTAACACTGGGGAATAATGCTTAGCAATGATTGATTTATAAGTCTAGAGTGAAATTTACATGGACTTCATGGAGAATGAGATACTTCAATAACCCTAACAATGTTTGCATTGTTATTGTTCATAGATGCTGGGATTAGCGCAAGGATGTTTTGATCAAACCATCCCATATACAAAGCAGAGGAACCAGTTTGGAAAAAGTATCTTTGAATTTCAGGTATTGATTGATTGTAAAATGGTCATGAATTTATTGGCAATTTGCACGTGAGAAAAGAACTCTCCTAAATTGCAATGGCAAATTGTTGCTAATTAATGAAGTGCTAATTGTGTTTCTAAACACATGCCCTATCATCTTCTGAGGAGCACAACCAGCACTCTGTTGACAAATGGCAATTTTTGACCACATGCAATTTCTCATGTGTATATGTACATTGATCAGAATTGGCTTTTTCTCTAAACAGAGCAGAAAAATGTTTAGCACATAGGTGATGGTTTCTTTACTGTGAATGTGTCAAGTAGGCTGTGGCTTTACAATTGTTCTTTTGCAACTCTTTCTCATTGGAAGGATTATCCTTTAATAGTTACTATGAAGGACGTATCTAAAGACAGGGGTCCCCAACCTTTTTTGCACCACACTAAACTATTTTTGCACTATGCCAGTGTTTCCCAAATGCTGGTTTTTGGACATCAATTCCCAGAAGCCTAAGTCATTTCCCCAAAGCACTGATCAGCCAATGTACTGACGTAGGCTTCTGGGAATTGAAGTCCACTAGTGGGCTGTGTACCCCTTGTTGGGAACCACTGCACTATGCTAAACAAATTTTCAGCGGACCAGTAAGCTCTTCTGTCTGCCAGCCACAGCTTGAATATGGGCAGTGTGATACCTCACTGTGCACAGGCAGGGGGAGCAGCCCTGCTGTAACTCAAAAATGAGGAGGGGGCAAGCCACTTGCCAGCCATACCGTTCAACTTGGGCAGAGAGGTACCACACTTCACACAGGCAAAGGGTGGAGCCCCACCGTAGTTAAGAAACATGGAGGAGTGGCCCTGCCACCTGTCTATCTGCTGTGCCTGAAACCTGTGCTCTCACTCAGTTCGCTGGGCAAACCTAGCAGAGCACATTGAGGGCAGAAAACTGCCATTGGGTCTTCACCCACCACCTCGGCACAGTTCAGAACAGCCTGTGGCCCGGTACCAGTCCGCCGCCTGGTGATTGGGGACCCCTGTCTTAATAGACGGTGTCTTGCAGTAGATCATCCTGCATTGTGAGTGGGATGGGTGCAACTTCTCCTTCATTTCTTTCATACATCTTGATGGTATTGCTACAAAAATACTGGTGGTTCAAAACCCATTCTATAATATGATTAACAACTGGAACATCACTTCATGAGCTATAATTCCATTTGCCTGTACAGTAATACCTCGGATAACGTTTACCTCAGATAACGCTAAAATCGCATAACATTAAGCAATCTGGGGTGGAGAATTGGATCGAATAACGTTAAGGTCCTATGGGATGGATCGGATAACAACCACTAAAGCCTGTGCGGTTACAGTGTATCTCTATGGAGCTTTAACGTTATCCGATCCATCCCATAGGATTTTAACGGATCGAATAACACTAAAAATCGGATAACACCAAGACTTGTGGAACCAAGTCTTAGCGTTATCCGAGGTATTACTGTATTTACAAAGAAAAATTATAACAATAATTTCCCTCTGGTTAGATTTTTTTTATTTTGTTTTGCCACATAGGTTGTAGTCCTGTGCATCTTTCCTTGAAAGTAAGCCCCAGTGATCTAGATAAAAATGGGAAGGGCTGAAGTGTCACTCATACGTTCATGAAAGGAGTTTGTTTTTTTACAGCAGCAAGGAAATACTATTTTGCCTTTTGCAAGTGCTCTTCTAACATGAGCTTGATTCTTACAAGGGACTGCAACATCAGATTGCTCAGGTGGCCACCCAGATTGAAGCTGCACGATTGCTGACCTATAATGCAGCCCGCCTTGTAGAATCTGGGAAGCATGTGATAAAAGAAGCAAGCATGGCCAAGTTTTATACAGCAGAGGTAAGCTGTGTTGTGATTAAATGGTTGATTAACTGTGAAGCATTACTGAAGAGTAGGGCTTCTCAACCTGCAGACCGCAGGCTGGATGTGGCCCACGTGCCATTTCATGTGACCTTCCACTGCTTCCACCACTCTGGGAAGTGCCATGTGCTGGAGGAAGGGAAAAATGGCCATCCGGCCCCCAAAGCTGTCTGAGGGAACGTGACCCGGGGCCTGGCTTTAAAAGGTTGAGAACACCGGCTGAAGAGGAACCATGCTTTTATTTTTGTTGTTTACTCTGTTAGGCTGCAAGCACTTTTGACAATAAGTATGACAATAAGATTCCTAGAAACAGAAAATCATTTGTACATTAAAGTAAGTACAGTTAGAGTATGTGGAAGTACATTTTCAAAGTTGAAAATTTAACAATGATTTCAGAGAAAATACTGAAAGCATAATTCATCTGCAGTAAGAGGACTCAAGGCTTTTGGCTCCGAACTGCAAACATGCCCTGCGTCATGTTGCATTTAGAACTGCTAGCGACACTCAGAATGCAGCAGTGGTTTGCAGTGGGGTTAGGCAGGCTTGCAGATTGTCTAAGGAACAAGGAGCCCCCCCAAACCTCAGAACTGTACCTTATTATTTGCATGGTAGTCTGGGTTCCTCGGGGACTGCAGTGGCTCAAGTGGCTAAGACGCTGACTGGGAGGCGGAAGGTCAGCAGTTCTATTCCCGAGTACTGCAGGACGGAATGAGCTCCCGTCTTTGTCCCAGCTCCTGCCAACCTAGCAGTTCGAAAGCAAGAAATTGCAAGTAGATAAATAGGGACCCCTTCGGTGGGAAGGTAACAGCGCTCCGTGCTAGTCTAGTCATGCCTGCCACATGACCACGGGAACGTCTGCAGAAGCAGACAACGCTGGCTCTTCGGCTTTGAAACAGATGAGCACTGACCCCTAGAGTTGGATACAACTGGCTTTTGAGTAAGGGAAACTTTTACTGGCTCCCTGCCACTCCCTAAGACAGGGGTGCCCAAACTATGTCCTGGGGACCAGATGTGGCCTCTGACACCAATTCATGTGGCCCACAAAGCCCTTGTCACTCTTGGAAGCAGAAGTAAAACATGTCCATAATGCACGTTTTACTTCTGCTTCCAGGAATGACAAGGGCTTAATGGGCCAGATCAATTGGTGTTGGGGGCCGCATCTGACCCCTGGGCCTTGGCAGCTGGCTCCCTGAACCATGTGATTGGCCCATGGCCCAAAAAGTTTGGGCACCCCGGCCTAAGATGTAAAGATCCTACAGTACCCTTAAGCTTTTTCATAAAACATTATCTCTACTACATGCAGTGAAACCAGATAGATTACGCTAAGTCTTGGATCTATGGACCACACTTTTTAATAACATTTGGAGGAAGACCTCAAAGTCATGTAATTCTGACACAAAAAATAAGCTCTGTGTACATTCTTGCCTTAGGAGGTGAACAAAACAATGGCACTCATTATGGAAAGTATTTACATAAAGGAATGTAATGTAATGGTTCTGGTGGCAGTGATTTTTCAGGCATTAAAAAGTTCTCCTTCGTTCTGTGGCTCCCAAAGGGTTCCCCAAAATGAAAGAGATCCATAAGGATCTCCACAACCTTGAGATCTAAAGGCTGTGGGGTGGGCAACAGGAAACTTTTGATGATGCCATCTGAGTTATGTGGCATAACTTTTCACAACAGGCTTCTGGAAACTGTAAATATTAAAACGATCCATTATTATTAAATGCTGGGTGCCTGCATGATTTCTTTGCTTCTTGTCATCGGAACAGCTGGACCAAAAATAATTTGTATCATGCCTGTATTTTTTTTTTTTTTAGGTTGCAACTTTAACAACTAGTAAATGTATGGAATGGATGGGTGGAGTTGGCTTCACAAAGGATTATCCTGTTGAGAAATATTACAGGGACTGCAAGATTGGTAAGCAGCAGTTTCTTAGGGTTGGGTTTGAATGATCAGAAGGTTATCAATGAAGTATGCTCTATAGCTCATCTGTCTCCTACTGATACTCAATATCAATCACGAAAGGCTTTGAAAGTCAAATTGTTTTGTTTATAAAAGGGGACAGTTAAACTATAGCCTGTGGGTCCCATTACAACTATTGGACTGGACTTCACAGCCCTCCAGATTTTTTCCTGAATAAGAGAAAATATTTTGGAGTGACAGTGTATAGGAGTTAATGTAACCCCAGTACCTTTCAAAAGCTACCTACCTAGGTCCTTAACATCAGCCCCATCAAATTTCTGATCTTCACCCACTCCCAGCTTAATTTTCTATAGGCAAACTGACTGCATTCTGTATTTTGCTAATATGCAGGCACCAGAATGTAGATCGGATAAAATAATGTTCCATTATGTCAGGGGTTCTCAACTTTTTTTAGCCACAGGCAGGACCATGAGCTGAGGGGCTGACTGGTGGTTTCCCCCACCGTAAACGCTGTTGTAAAATGTGTCCGCAGCTGTTGTAAATGTGTTTACAACAACTGCAGACTCATTTATGGCTGTAGTAAACGCATTTAGAAAGGCAGTAAATTAGTCCATGGCCAATTCCGGTGGTGGCAGCAGTGGCTGGAATGAGGTCAGGGCGGATTATTTGGTGGAGTGGGCCATATCCGGCCCATGGGCCGTAGGTTGCAAACCTCTGCATTATGTGATCCACATGTGTGGGGCTACACTGCAGAAAAGCTGGTCCCATCCAAGGATATCAATGTCTTTGCCTGAAATAATAATACTGTACCTGTCTACTAATAGACATTCCTTTTAGGAAACAAGTTGTGATATCAATATCACTGTAATCCAAATATACGCACCAAACACTGGTACAGATGAAGTCACAGTTGACCAGTTCTATGATGACCTAGAACACCTCATAGAACAGACACCAAGAAATGATGTCCACAGTATCATAGGAGATTGGAATGCCAAAGTAGGAAATCAAAAAGTAAATGGAATAACAGGCAAGTTTGGTCTTGGAACACAGAATGAAGCAGGCCAAAGACTGATAGAGTTCTGCCAAGAGAATGCACTGGTCATAACAAACACCCTATTCCAGCAACACAAGAGACTTTACACATGGACATCACCAGATGGCCAACATCGAAACCAGATTGATTACATACTCTGCACCCAAAGATGGAGAACCTCCATACAGTCAGCAAAAAATGAGACCTGGAGCAGACTGTGGCTCAGATTATAATCTACTGATTGTAAAATTCAGGCTTTAGACTAAAGAAATCAGGGAAAACAATTACATTACATTTCTTTTCTGATAAAGCTTCTCTCTCTTCTTTGATTGATTTTCCCCCTAATGGTTTGTTTCAGGCACCATCTATGAAGGAACTTCAAATATCCAGTTGAACACCATTGCAAAATGCATTGCTCAAGAATACTAAAAATTTAAGAGGTTTAACAACTGCAGCAATCACAGGAAGTTCTGTGCAGCTTACCTTTACTAGTGGAATCATGGGTTACCTCTCTTCCATTTTTCTAGCACAAAAAGGTTAAATGGGCAAAATGCTGGGGTACCTTTTACAAGATGACAGTACATATGAATGAATGGATTGTAATGCACTATATTTTCTGACTTGGCTACCTTTTAAATATTCAACTGCTTTTGTATACAAATCCTAGTGACAGTAACAATTTCTGCCAGAATATACCAAGACTGCTCTATTTTCCCATCTAGTGTCTTGCAACCATTGTGTCTTCTTTAACTTGGGGTGCTTCTTCAGATAAACACACACAATGGTAAATTTAAAGTTATGATAAAATAACTTGATATCCAATGAAATATCCAAGAAATCTCCATTCCAGTTATATAAAGCACATTAGAGAACTTCACTGCGGGAATTGCTGCCTTGATCCACTCCATTCGATATCATGGGATTTTTGCTGGATCGCCTCCAATGACTGAATAGTGCTTCCATTTGTGGAACTCCAGTTCTGACAGAATGTTTTTTATTTCAAGTACCAAGTGTGTATTTTATCACATTCTGGTTCTACATGTGGATCTTATTTGCTTCAGGCTGCGTCCAGCTGATTGTATTCAGATTTCTTCATTTCAGAATTTTTTTTTAAATCTCCCATTGTGATCTTTATCAAATTTAATTATCTTTATCAAATTACACTTGTATGATGAATTTAGAATGGAAATACTTTTGCAGCTTATATGCAAACTGCTTTTATTTTAAACATCTGTTTTATTGTCACACCACATTTGGAAGCTTTGAAATGGGGCATGAATCTGGGGGATAAATTCAAAGTATCTGTTAAATGAAAGAAAAACTATACTGAAGGTGAGTGATTACAAGTGACAGCAAAAAGTTAGTCGTCTCCCCAAGGTACACACTTATTTGTCTTAACTATTTTCCATGCTGGTTATTTATTTCTTTTTCAAAATAGATAACAAATAACATGCCTAATTTGGCCCTAAGGTTTCAGGTGATAAATATATCTGCAAGTAACTACTTCTTCCTGGTAAAAAATACTGGAGGGGGTGGAGGTGGAGGGAGGATTTTTCCTAATTATTTAAGTCTTCAAATACCACTGCTTAGTGGGATGAAGTTCTGATCTTTGCTCAGCAAGAATGAATACAAGTGTAGAAAGGCTTTTGGCAATGGCATGGTAGTACTGGCTGCCCCATTACTGTGGCACACTACTAAATAAAGTAGGTTTGTGGCTGAGCCATTGTCACATTTTTATTTTAATTGGCGGCCTGTAAACATAGAGGGGATAGATCAATTGAGACATTCTTCCTTCTCCTTCAGAAAGTCATTACAACAATATAAATCCAGATGACAACATAGGAAATAATAATGCCATAAGTACCAATGGAAACGGCAGGTAGCAATGTTTCTTCTCTATTCTGAAATGAGTTATTATTATTATTTCAATTTCTATACCGCCCTACTCGGTGGGACCGACTCAGGGCGGTTCACAACATATACAAAGTTACAAAGTTCACAACATATACAAGTTCATAAAACAACATATAAATATCAATCAGTATCAGACCACAAATCATCAAGATATCACAATATCACATCACAGCAAAAAGTATCACATTACAGTAAAAAAGTATCACATTACAGTAAAAAGATTCAATCAACATCAATAATAACATCAATAATCAAAAGTATCCATCTCTCTTTCAAGTCTGCAAAAAGAAACTAACAAAACAAAGTACAGTAATACCTCATATAACATTAGTATCGAATAACACGAAAATCGCATAACATTAAGGAATCTGGGGGGAAGAATTGCATCGGATAACATTAAGATCCTATGGGATGCTTCAGATAACAACCGCTAAAGCCTGTGTGGTTACAATGTATCTCTATGGATCCCATAGGATTTTAACATGCATCAGATAACACTAAAAATCGTATAACACCAAGACTTGTGGAACCAGGTTTTAGTGTTACCTGAGGTTTTACTGTACCAGTAATTGCTAAGTGTTACAACAAATGACAAGCCTCTCCGCCCAAGCCGCAGATGTCTCTTAAAACCCCAGCTGCCGCCAGCGGTGCGAAAAGTCCTGCCTCAAAGCGTCTCTTAAATCCCCAACCGGGGCAGAGCTCCGGGGACAGGTGGAAAGGGTCCCGGTGCGAAAACACTGAGGCGCTCTCTCCACCCCCACTGCAGATGTTCCTCATAGCGGTGGCTGTGCATAAAGTCCTGCCTCAAAGCATCTCTTAAATCCCCAACCGGGGCAGAGCTCTGGGGACAGGTGGAAAGGGTCCCGGGGCGAAAACGCTGAGGCGCTCTCTCCGCCCCCACTGCAGATGTTCCTCATGGCGGGCTTGTGCAAGAACAGTTAGATCCTTTGTTAAAGATAAAATCTTTCCAAAATCTGTGTTTTGAAGGAAAAGTAAAAAATAAATAAATACATGTTTACTCATTATTGAAGAAAATGTTTCTTGCTAACAATAAAAGAACTGTTTGGGAGAGCTTTTGAATAGGTTATTGATTGGTGCACGATATACCAGTGGATAATTAACCAAACTTTCCAGTGTAACAGATCCCTTTGTCAACTGCCATTTTGAAAAATGCAAGCATAGTTTAGTGAAGGAGAATCTTTTATGTGATTAGTTGATTTGATAGGAAAATTTACTTTAATTATGCAATCTCAGGAGATTTTTTTTTATTTCACCCCACCCCACCCCAATTGCTTAGCCTTTATTTCATAGTAAAACCCAGAATGTACAATAGCAAAAAGAAAAAAAGCACAAATAGTAGCAAAGATAAACCACAGACCACAGGAAGCTGAAACTGTGACTGGATAAAAAGCAGAGGAGAGGAAAATATCCCAGATGAGTGGCATTTAAAAAAAGAGTGTTGGCAGGAGAGCAATGCCTCTATGGGGAAATACAGGCCTTTCTCAGCTATCATAAGAATTCTATCCAGAATTTTAATTATCCAAGAAGATGATTTATCTCTTTGAAACTAAGTTAAAAACCAACTAAGTAGCAACCAACTGTCTACCGTATGTTGGTGCTTTTTCTTTTCTTTTGAAAAGTCTCTATGTACAACGTTTCACATTGGGCCCTAACGGACGAGACTTTTGAGATCTCCATTCTGGCAACTAAAACTAAGTGTAGAGATTAGATTTTGGTGCAATGGGTTATTATTCTCACTCAGTACCCTAAAGAGTTTTAGCAACTCAGCACTAAGTAATATATAATGCTTGATCGTATTATTATAGTGCTTCTGTGACTGTCTCACTGATGACGGAATGGTTAAACAACTGTACTGCAGCCAAATTGTTGTGAGTTTGATCCTGACAGGGTTCAAAGTTGACTCAACCTTCCATCCTTCTGAGGTTGGGGGAAAATGCTAATTACCTTGTGAATCACCCAGAGAGTGTACTAGGCGCTATAGAGCAGTATATAAGGGTAATTGCTATTGCTGTGTTCTGAAAGAGAAGCACCTTTGGTCACTAACTGCTTGTGTGTGAGGGAAGACCTGAGGCGAAACCCCTCCAGTACAACAGTGACATAGTATTAAAACATGCAAGCTTAGTATGGCAGTAATACCAGCAATGAATCTTTTTGGACTTAAACCGTTACAATCAATGTGAAAGATCAATTTCAGGTAGAGGGCTAGCATTGCCCTTTCAACAGCACTTAAACAGTTCACATTAAAAAGATAACGGATCCCAATTTAGTATTACCAGTTTAAAAGCAAATAGTATTATCAATAACTGAATGATGCAATGAAACCAATATACTGTATTGGGAGGGGGCAAGGCTAGGGGCACTGGAGAATGAAGATGAATGGAGAAAAGAAATTGACGTTAGTACTGACCCCTGGAGTCTAGCATCTTACAAAGATCAGAGAGAAAGAGTTACCTGTACTACTAATTTTGTAAGTGTATTCCAGTGATCATTTGAAGATCAGTTTAGATCCCAGTTCCTTATACGGGTGCTAATGCTGTCCTTTTTAATCTTTAACCCAGGCCAGGTAGAGGGGAAAAGCTCTCCTAGAGATCTGGAAACTGCTTGATGCTCTCCATTATTACTGAGTGGTGGTGGTGGAAATCAGGCACCTTTGTATATTGCTTAACATCCTCCAACCACTATCTTTGGGGTGTTCTAAGAAGAAATGAAAGGTATACAAGGGTACAGCTCTGGCCTTAGACCGATTCTTTTCCCTCAACTTTCTATGCCCTTGTTCTTTGAGAACTACCTTTTAAGCATGTAGGAACTATTTATATCGCTTAGGCTGCATTCCCTGCCATGCTTACTATAGAGTAATTTCTACTGATTTTAGTGGAACCTCTGAGTAACCATGCATAAGATATAGGTGCATAACATGTTTCACACTGCTAAGGCGATCCTTTTATGTGAGAGAAAATTTAGGTCAGCCACTGGTTGTCAGAATTTTTTATTTGGTCAGGGAGCCAGATTTGTTTTATATATTTATTTTTCTAGCTTATTCAGAATCATATTCCCAAACTGCCCGGCTTCTCAAAAGCACATTATTGTTGATATAATACGAAGAAAACACAAACAGTTTTAGTTTTATGTTGGCTCTAAAATTAGGCAGTCAGTCATCTCAAGCGCATATGGAGTCAAGAAAAAGACGTTTTTTTAAAAAAAGAAATTACCTTTTCCCTTCAACTCCGAAGTTGTCTATTTCTGGGGAAATTGGGCTGATAGTTCATTCTGATGTAGTATGTCCATGTTCTATTTCACACAATATGTTGTTGCTTAAGAATGATATGCTACGTGAGAGTCATCCCCAGCTTTTTAGTTTTCAGTGAGATTGCTTAGCCTGGCGCAACCCCCTCCCATTAAACCAGCCACTAGAGGGACCCCCCATCCATTCAATAGCAAACAGACTGAACATCTCTGCTTCACACAGTAGAGGGCACAGAAGCTCTTCCATACATGTAAAAAGACATCTAAAATAAAATGACATTAGAAAATATGCCACGAAAGTTTACCAATGTAGCAATAACTAAATCTATTTCTTTCCAGGGTTAACTCTTCTTGGGTTAGTAGACCGTTCACTTTGATGCTGGGGTGAACTGACTTTTCATTTACTGAAATGCTATTTTATTTTAGAGGGACTATGGTGGCTTGGTGGTTAAGATGCTGTACTTGACAACTGGAAGGTCGGCAGGTCATCAGTTCGATTCCCAAGTAGTGCAGGACAGAATGAGCTTCCATCTTTGTCCCAGCTCCTGCCAACCTAGCAGTTTGAAAGCAAGAAATTGCAAGTAGATAAATAGGTACCACTTCAGTGGGAAGGTAAACAGCATTCCGTGTACTCCAGTGTTTAGTCATGCTTGCCATATGACCATGGAAACATCTGCAAACACAACAGTGCTGGCTCTTTGGCTATAAACAGAGATGAGCACTTAGCCCCAGAGTCGGATATGACTAGCTTTCGAGCAAGGGCAACCTTTACCTTTATCTATTTTATTTTGGTTTTGCTGTTTTGGCTTCCATTTTACTGCCATTCTTCCACCACACAGACATCTGGCAATCCCCATTTGAAAAGCTAAGTGAGCTCCCTGTTCCTCCAGCTCTCGGATGCTACTGTCATATATCAAGCCAACCTACAAATCTCTTTAGCTCAGTGTTGTCCACAGTGCAGGTTCTGTGTTGACTATCACTGACCCTCCAGGATTTGAAGCAAAGCTTTTGCAGCCCTGCTTGGCAAAACCAGGATATGAACCTGTGCCTTTCCCCCTTGCAATATGTTTTTTCCATGTAAATTGTCAATCTTGCAAATCTTTAAGATATGGAGGAAATCTGAAGGTCAGCTAGCACAACCCTCCTTCACTATATACTAGTACCCTGTCCACGATAATATTTATTTTAAGTCTAGTTTACTGAACTGTTATTCAGAAGCCAAGATAAAGACTTATTTTACCTTTATCTTGGCTCCTAAAGTTGTTGGATTAAAGCTTGAATCTTGCTCCTGATGACGTGACAATATTTTAATCCAATGGAGCACAGGACTAGACCAAGATGTTTCGTCTGAGCCAGAGGAGCAAATGGCTCTTCGCCATTCACTAAAACCAATGTATAAAATATCCACAGCCTTGGCGGTGCAGTGGTTAAACTACAGTCCTGTAACCAAAAGGTTGTGAGTTCAACCCTAACCAGGGATTGAGATTGACTCAGTCTTCCATCCTTCCTAGGTCAGTAAAATGAGTACCCAGCATGTTGGTGGCAAAATGCTAATTAACTTGTGAACTGCCCAGAGAGCACACTAAGTGCTATGGAACAGTATATAAGTGTGATTGCTTTGCTTTTGCTTAGACAAAGGATACATGGAAAAGAATATCCACTAAACGTTGTCTTCATCTCTGCCAGTGAAAATACAACAATCAAGTAAACAATTAAAACTTAATTTCCCTTTTATGTCCAAGTTGAAAGGAAAAGACTTTCAGACAAATGCTCTTGGTTGGAATTATAAGAGACCCAGAGAAAACATCACAAACTCTTGTTTTTCTAGGGACCTGGTGGTGATGAAACAAATATATGGCGACTATACTAACGGACAGGAGTATTCAGAATGAATCTGACCAAACAGACTAGAGAGAGCCCATCTGAAGGCTTACTCAGTGGTACCGGTGATATATATTTTCTTACCTGCTTCCACTGCATTTGCAACTGGGTGGTTAAAGGCCTGTTATGGTCTAACCTATTTATACTCTGCAAACGCCCTGGTTTTCTTGCTTGGCTTTATCATAGCCATAGCAATATCAATTACAGTAATACCTCAGATAACATTAGTATCAAATAACACTAAAATCGCATAACATTAAGCAATCCTGGGGGGAAGAATTGCATCGGATAACATTAAGAGCCTATGGGATGCATCAGATAACAACCGTTAAAGCCTGTGTGGTTACAATGTATCTCTATGGATCCCATAGGATTTTAACATGCATCGGATAACACTAAAAATCATATAACACCAAGACTTGTGGAACCAGGTTTCAGTGTTATCTGAGGTTTTACTGTACTGTACATTTATATACCACCCCATAGCGGTTAGTGCACTCTCTGGGCAGTTCATAAGTTAATTAGCATTTTGCCCCAAACATTCTGGGTCCTCATTTCACTGACCTCAGAAGGATGGAAGGCTGAGTCAACTTTGCATCCCATCATGATCAAACTCACAACATTTTAGGTGTGGTACAGCTGTAAAAGCACTGTGCCACCAGGCCTCATGAATGTTTCTATGAGTGTGGTCCACATTGGAATCTAGGAGCATGATTTTCAGTCTCCAAGGCCACTGAGGTAAATTCTCAATGACTAGTGAATTTATTCCAGCATGAGCTTCAGTATATTACAATTCACTTCTTATTTTAAAGTAATTATATAACCTCTCCCACAGCTGCATAATACTTCCTGATTAATTTTGATCCCATCTTTCCTCTACCCTGGAATAGTAACAATAGCAATAAAATTTATATACAGTACCGCCCCAGAGTGCTTAAAACACTCTCTGGCCAGTTTACAAATTAAATAGTGTAGGAGAGATCGTGATTACTCCAGAAAAACATAGTGACTCTTCATGTTTGAAGGGGCATTTGAGCCTTACACTGTTTAGCATGCTAGCTGTTGCAACCCATAATAATTCAAGCTTTTCCTAGCCTGGATCCCTCCAGATGTTTTCAACCACACTTCCAGCCATTTGTCAATGGGATATGGCTGCAGTAAGCCAAAATATCTTGAGAACACCAGGCTGTGCAAGGCTGGCCTAATTAGAATATCTACTGATAGAAAGGAGACTGCAGTGGCTTAGTGGTTAAGACAAAGAACTTGATGACTGGAAGGTCGGCAGGTCAGCAGTTCAAAACCTGAGTGCTGCACGACAGAGTGAGCTCCCATCTCTGTCCCAGCTCCTGCCAGCCTAGCAGTTCAAAAGCAAAAAAATTGCAAGTAGAGAACTAGGTACTGCTTCATTGGGAAGGTAACAGTGTTCCATGCACTCCAGTGTCTAGCCATGCCTGACACTTGACCGTGGAAAAGTCTGCAGACTTAGATAGCATTGGCTCTTTGGTTGTAAATGGAGATGAGCACTGTACCCTAAGAGTTGGATATGACTAGCTTTTGAGCAAGAGCAACCTTTACCTTACTGATAGAACATCCAAAGTGTCTGACTGTGTTTTAAATGCATGGTTTTAACAAAAAGAAAATTATTTGATTGATGTAGCCTGTTATAGCTAGTTGCAATACTTCCAGCATTGCTCATATTCTTTCTTATGCTTTGCTATGACAAAATTGTATAAAGTAATATACAGTAAAACTTCATATAACACTAAAACCTGGTTCCACAAGTCTTCGTGTTATATGATTTTTAGTGTTATCTGATCCTCTATGGGATCCATAGAGATACATTGTAACCACACAGGCTTTCGCGGTTGTTATCTGAAGCATCCCATAGGATCTTAATGTTATCTGATGCAATTCTTCCCCCCAGATTCCTTGATGTTATGCGATTTTCGTGTTATTCGATACTAATGTTATATGAGGTATTACTGTACAATCAAGGATGTTGGGTTTTTTATTTATTTATTTACATTTATACTCCGCTCTTTTGATGCATGCAACACTCAAGGCAGCTTTCAATATGTAAAATATACAATGCAACATTATTAAATATATATAAAAAATCAAACTAATAATTATAAAACTCCTAAAAAAACCAAAGAGAAAAAATCCATAAAATGTCAGATAATCTAACAACTATAATGATATTCATAGGAAACACTATCAGTAGCAGTCAGAGAAAATAACAACAATTTTTTAAAAATCCAGGGCCAACACTATGCAGATCTAATGATCTTATAGACCAGTGACTGTGAATCTTTTAGAGACCTAGTGCCCAAACAGAGGTAAGGTGAAATCTGTGCTGGGGGAGGGAGGAAGCAGAGGGGCAGGGCAAACTATATGCTGGGGCGACAGCGCACATGCCAACAGAGAGAACTCTGAGTGCCCCCTCTGGCATGCATGTCATAGGTTTGCCAAAACTGTTATAGACCTTCAAAGGCTTGTTGACACAAGTAGGTCTTTAGTGACATACAAAATGTTAATGTAGAAATTCTAATCTCCACTGGCAGTTTGTTCTAGAAGGTGGAGGCTATGGCAGAGAAAGCTCTTGGTGTGGTTGTTGCTTTTTTTTGCCTCTCTAGGAGCTTACGTACCTGGATGCTTTAGATATAACTCCTGAGAAAGAGGTACTTCTTCAAATAGCCTGGTCCCAAATCGTTCAATTAAGGCTCCTTGGGTCAACACCAACACCTTGAAGCTGGAATGGAGCATCATGGGCAACCAATGCAGACTAGTAGGATGGGTGAGATATGGCGTTTTACTTCCACTCCCAGGGGCGACGAGGGTGGCATGGGCCAGATGAATCACAGTAAACCCATTTGTGCGGATTCATGGGGGCTTGGGCTTCTGGGAATTGAAGTCCAAGAACATCTGAAGTGCCAAGGTTTGCCATCACGGCAGTAGGTGATTCTGAAGATTACCAGTGCATAGATTAATGCAATCAGGAATTTCCCATCCAGGAAAGATCAGACCTGGACATGTGCAGCAGATGGGAAAATGTGGACCTGACCACCAATGACACCTGATTTTCCAGAGTCAAAGACTGGTCAAGTTGCATGCCCAGATTATGTAAGGGAGAACGATGGCCCCCAAGATAATGGGAATCCACTCTACCTGTAGTTGGTTATCTCCTATCAGCATCACCTCCATCTTGCCCGGGGTTCAATCTCAGCCTATTATCCCCCATCCACATCAAAACTGCCTCCAAGCACTCCTCCTGGCTCCAGACAGCATCCACTGCTGAGGTGGAGAAGGCCAGATAGAGCTGCATATCATTAGCGTACTGATGAAAGCAGACTCCAAATCTCCTGATGAGGAAACATTCACTGAGGAGACTGTATAATAAAACAAAATGCTTACCACTAGCTATGAGAAACTCTGATCTGAAAAGTTTCACTGTAAAGGGGCAATGAAACGTTTCCTAAATTTAAGTCTTCTTTCTATACTGGCATCTTTGTAGTTGAAGAAAGAGGATGTGTTTGGAATGCATTGATAAAATAATTGAATTCCATGTGCAGAAATACAGATTTACAGATAGCTAACAGTGCTCTTTGGGTCCTGATTTCTCCAAAGAAGTCACCTTTCCCTTTGTTCCTTAGCCCTTAAGAGCTTGTAATACTTATTAACATATGAAAAGGGAAGTTTATAAAAGAGCTTTCCTCTTTTAAATTATTAACTATTAGACAGGCTAAAATCTGCAGCCATTATCATCCTATAGATTGACACAAACGGCATATGGATCCTTCTGGAGCTGAGGGTTAGTTTCTTTTTAAAGAGAGAATTGTTTTAGGGTGGGTTTTTTTTTTTTTTTTGGAAGGAAATTAATCAGGGGAATGGGCTTTGTGGCGCTTGGAGCACATCTAATCTGTCCTTTGTTCAAATGTGCCTTGTTCCAATTCCTAGCAATTGTAGACAACATGGTCTTTTGTTCGAGAGCCACTTGTTACATGCATAATTAGAGACCTTGGTAGCTGTGTTTAAAGAAAAACTGTTTTCCAATGTAATGTGTGATCTTGATAATAGTATTTTCATCAAAGGTAGCAATTACATTCATTAAACCAGGACTGGCATGGCAGCAAGGAAATTAAGTGGAAGGTGAATAAAAAGCTCTCCCCACTTCTTTCTTTTTCTCTCTTTTAAAAATATCTGTCTCTTTATAAGTAGAAATGCACCATGGTGAGCTGTTACTTGAAAATACATACTGAATATGGTTTAGGGGGGGAAATAAAGTCCCCTTAACCTTTCTGAATAATGATCCTGCAGATATCCCAGGGACAGCCACGATGGCTGCACTTTTCAAATGAAAGGGCTTGAGTCTACATTAATTTCTTATGCAAGTTTTAAACATGCTCAACATACGATGCAGGTCGTTAAAGGCTCCAGGGCTCAGTAGGATTAATTCACTGTTCTTTTCACACATAAATTAATTGTTTTGTGTTCTCAAAAACAGCAAACAACACATAAATCAATCAGTTGAGGAGACAGGGATGGCTTTCATTATCTATTTAGAAATTATCACAGGGTTCTTTCCAAAGCAGACAGTGAGAGAAGGGAGGCCTTCCAAAATTAGGCCTCATTCTCTATTAATTAAATCTATTCTGAGTATAGAGTTAAGAAATGTACCTCAGTGCAGGAAATACTGTAGAACACAAAGAGAGGACTGGTCTCAGAGAAGGTGAGATAACTCACCTGCCCTTCTTCATCCTCTCCTAGGCTATAGTCAGGATTCATGGCACAGAGTTGGCCGGAAGCAGATTAGCAAAAATAGGTACAAATGGCTCACAGTTGAAGAGGTGAATTGAGGCCTCGGTAAAGACCAACTCAGAGTCTGGAAATGTTACTTTTTTAGATTACTATGTTGGCTGGAGGATTCTGGAGTTTTGGTCCAATACAAGTAACTCTTCCATGCTTTCAATTAACTACATAAGCATGCAGTTCCACTAGAAAGAAAACTAAATAGCAAGATGTGACATTAATAAGAAAGAGGGTGTTTGCCCATTTGTTCATTTCCACCTGTTATGTTGCTCCAAATCACCCTACAAAAATACAGAAGACAAGGAATCTTGTGCCACATTTAAACTCATTCATTCACTCATTCACATTTTTGTTGTTGTTGTTCAGTTGCACAGTCGATTCCGACCCTTTGCAACCCTATGGACCATTGTCCTCCAGGCACCTCTGTCCTCCACCACCCAGCTCTAGATCCCACCTTTTTGATGCAAGTACCAGTCAGGGTGGCTTATAATATCGTTAACTGCAACTCCTATCTGAGAATGCATTTTTTTCCTGAAGCAGGGAAAATTTCATTGGCATGAATTTGTTTAAGGTGGATCCCAGCTTGCCATGAAGTGACCCACACACTATGATCTTGGAGCCATCCCCTGCAGCACACATGCAATTAGACATGCAGGAATCAACAACAACAAAGTATAAAACATTCAATACAACACCATAGGAAGAATCTAAAAACATGGCTGGTGGGACAGATATGGGGAGCAGAAGGTATAATGACCCCAGCACACTGGATGATCTGAGCCCCTCTCTTTCTCTACTTTTTTATTAGTAGTTGTATCATTTGGTGTGTTTTTAATCTTTTTTAGATTTTAATTTTAAAAGTTTTAAGGTTTTTATATGGAAGCTTCCACTTCCTAATTCTGGGCTCTACCTGCCCAGAGAAGGATAAGACTAACGTCCTCTGGCCAGGAGGAGGAATGGACTTCAGCTGTTTGTGCTGTGTTGTTTTTTCTTATTGTAAGCCGCCCTGAGTCACCACGGCGAGTAGGCGGCAATATAAATCTAAATTAATAATAATAATAATATTGTGGCATATATTTTTGCAGAATTCCACTGCATCTGATGCAGTAAGTACTATTGTAAGTCATTTTCAAACAAGTCTCATTCAATGTATATTTTAAACAAAAGTGTTGTGGCATCTTAAAATTGACAGGTTTAGTATTTACAAGTAGATCACAAACCACTGGGCCTATAAATCATGGGTTACCAACCTAAGGCCCATGGCCTGGATCTGGCCCATGGCACCATTTCATGTGCCCCCCACCTCTCCAAGGGCATTCAAAATGGCCATCCCTTTGAAGCTTTTGGGACAAAATGGCCACCCCATCCTGCAGGCAGGGTAAAATGGCTGTCCAGCCCTTGAAGCTGACTGACAGAGCATGACCTGGCCCCCAGCATGAAAAGGTTCGGAACCCCTGCTATAAATGATCTATCTAAGGATGTGGATCCCCAAACCCTTGCACTGAAGGAAGTCTGTCAGTCTGCAAGGTACCACACCTTCTGTTGTCATATTTTTTTTGCTTGCCTTTGTCTCTCTCCCTCCCTCTCTCCTTGCACACTCACACACTGAGTGGTTTGGATATAGAGAAAGGGTTTAGACAGTGAGGTTGGAAGGAAAACAAATTCAGAATATACAGCCTGTCCTAGTTATGGTAATGCTTAAATGCATATACAGTATTAAAATCTAAGTAATATTTTACAGACAGGCTGATTCTAACAAAGACACCCTGGCATTAATATGCCAATAACATATATAGTGGGATAAAAATCCATTATAATCAGCCCAGGCCACGGGTGAGGGAACTGAACATCTTATTCAGTAGTTTCACAGAAAAATCTCCATTTGAAATTCCTTTGATCAATAATGGCAATTTAAAGCCAGAAGGAGCATGTCCTCGGAGCCTGACAAGTTCTACTGGCTTTAGAATATCAACCTCTCTGATCTCAGATTCGTAGCAATTTATTTTGGCCTGTAATTGTGCTGCCTGTATAGATACGAGGACAGGCTCTGGCATCTTGGTATGTTGTGGTGCCTAGAGTTCTGAAGTCATCACCAACACATTTCCTAAGATTTCTGGACCACAGCCTGAGACTAGGAAGCAGGTCTTTATGGCATCTAAGGGCATGGGCCTTTGCTACCACAGAAAATGGCAGATACCATTTATAGAGTGGTTTAGAACTAACCAACTTTATGATGAAAATGGGCCCAATGTGATTCTAGATACATGGGTCCAGATGCCAGAGAAACCAGCCACCTTTCCCCTTACACCTGGCATTTTCGTACACCGAATGTATGCAATCAGAGGTACCTTCACACTAAGCCAGTGAGCCTGGTATCAGTTGGGAATAGCAGGATATGGATGCCTTTGATTAAAAGCCACCTCACTTACAGAAACAACATTTGTTTCTCCTAAATCATCTGCTACATTGGCATTGCTCACTTTGAGGTTTGTCTCTGTCTAGAGCAGGAAACTTGGCTCTCCAGATGTTGTTGGACTTCAATTCCCAGAAGCCCTGAGCAGCAGATGTACTGATTTGGGCTTCTGAGAATTGAAGTCCAAGAATACCTGGAGGCCCAAGGTTGAGGAACCCTGCTTTAGACTATTCTCTGATAGAAATTTTGAATGAAAATTTTAAAATCACTAGCAACAGTTACTGAGATGGTTCTACAGCTTTTGGATATTTAAATCTTCTACATCTGTGTTGGGAACACAATAAAGATGTTTGTATTGGATTATTTTTTTAATAAAAGCATTTATTTTTAAATTAGTTGTCCAAAATCTTGCAAACACATCAGTTTTTAGAATTGGCAGATAGATTGGTTGGTCGGTTTACTTGTTTGATAAATCATGGAGCTATATTTTCAAAATCTGATGTGAGGTCAGTGAGACTGCTAAAAATTGTCTAAATCAAGCATTTGCTCATAATACTACACCATCCTGAATCTGTGTGCAATGTGAGATGGCTCATCATTTTTTGTGGCCTTCTCTTTTACCTTTGGTTTATCAATTGCTGACTGCTGTCACTTAGCCAAAACTCCTTTGCCTCACCAAATGACTCCCCTGACCTCAGGCCATAAGAGAGGAAGGCAAGGAGAGTAGGCAAATGGAAACATTCAGAGAGAAGAAAGCGGGAGAAAACTGTCTCTGAGGATAGCATCATTAAGGCCTGAAAGGAGAGTGTTATTTTAAATCACTGCCCTCAACAAGGTTGGGATCAAAGCTGCTGAGATACTGTTTCACAGTCAGTGGGTCTTTTAGACAACCAGCCTTTTTTTTTTTTTGTAGGGGAGGGGCGCCAGAGACAAAAGAGATCTATGCTTTTAGAAGGATGGTGGGAAGGCAGGATTATGTTATACCTTAACCTTTGTTTAAAAAGTCAGTACAGCGAAACAGCTGTGCTGCTCACAAATGACCATTGTTAATGAGGTGATTAAAAAGACAGTATTTTACAAGGTTTCAAGCTTCACAATGCAAGCCTACTGGACCCTTCCTGATCTAACCTTTTTGATCATAGCAGAGATATGAATTTGACTCTTTATTGCCTTTATGCCTTTTAATGTCTGTGCGGTGCAATCCTCTCAAAGCTAGTCCTAGAATTTTTGCTGCCTGAGATACAGCAGACAATATATTTGATTGTTGCTATTCTTTAAAGAGCCTTTTAATATTCTCCATATGGCCAGTTAAAAAGTGTAGATTTAGAGTAGGGGTGCCAAAAATACAGCCCACGGGCCAGATCTAGCCCCCAACACCAATTCATCCGGCCCACGCCACTCTTGCCACTCCTGGAAGCAGAATTAAAATGCTCCTGTAGCACCTGAAAATTAGCCTCTGTGTGATATTTTAATGGTCTAATAAATGTCCCACTTACTTTTGTCTTTGGATTGCATACAGACACCACGAAGGTATTGTTACTTGGTTTCCAGATTGTGTTTACAGTATTTCATTTTTATATCAGCCTAAAAAGTCATTCCACAAAGACTTTGAATTGTGTACGTGCTTTTAAAAACTCAACTCATGATTCCCAATTAGTATTTCTTCTCTGGGTCTAGTACTTCTGCAAGTGTCAGCTGGTAGAACTGTTTCTGGTATAAATCAGGTGATGATTCTGTGTTCTCTCAATAAAATGAAAAACTGGAAACATTTCTTTTGAAAAGTAATTGTAATTTCCATACTAAACTCAACAACTAGAGCAACTAAGTGTGAGTTGCATGAAGCCAGTGTGATATAATGGATAGGGAGAAAGATTAAAATCCAGGCTATCTTGGTTCAAATCCCTGCTCCACCATACAAACTCACAGGAGAAAGGATACGAAACTGGATAAAAAAATTCCTTAAACATCACACTCATCTTGAAAGCCCCATTAGTCACTACAAGTCGCTTCCAACTTGACAGCACATAACATAATTATAGCACCCCGTCCCCTGCCCCAAATACTGTATTTTTAACAACATATTTTGCTCAAAACATTTCTGAAAAAAAAAAAAACCCTTTCCCAAAAAAAATCCCCTTGTGCCCTCTAGGACAGGGGTCCTCAACCTTTTTAAGCCACAGGCTGGTTTATGCTTCCTCAGATAGTTCACAGGCCAGATTGGTGGGTTCACCACTGCACCACTGCCGCTGGCACTGGTGGTGTGGGAGGATTGGTGGGAGCTCCTGGCGGTGGTGGGACCACCCTGAGCCCCCACCATTCCCCACACACAGCCACCACTGCCACTGGGACCACCCTGAGCCCTCCCCTACACACAATGCTTCCCTACTTACCAGCCTGAAGGAACTGCATGGCATGGGTGAAGGAGGGAAGAACGGCTCCCAGGAAAGATGCCAGGAGCCATGTGTATCCATTGCTTCTGCTTCCACCACCACCTCAATCCTTGTCCCCTCTGCTTGCCTTGGTGTGTCCCTAATGGCACTCTGTACTAGGGCAGATGTTTTAACCATACAACATACGCCCTGCTATGGAGCTTTGTTAGGGACATGCCAAGCAGAGGAGACAAGGACTGAGGCTGTGGCGGCAGCAGAAGCAGCAACTGGAGTAAGGGTACAGGAAATGGTGCCATAGGCCATAGGTTGAGAACGCCTGCTCTAGGAGAAATGGAAAATACAAATTTTGCCATGTTTTGAGATCTTCCCAGCACCCAGCTCCCCCATGTCCCGCCCCATTTTTAAAATTAAAAATATAGGCTACTAGACTGACTCAATTAGTGAAGTGAATATAAATGAATATAAAATAGAAAGAAATGGGAAGATTCTAGACATGTAATGTCAACACATTTTGTGTGTTCTGCCACCTTTCCAGACACCTCTTTCTATAATCAATAAATTCACGTTGTGAATTTCAAGATAAGTGCCTTTATTCCCAACTATTCTCACTGTAAGCTTTTTATAGTTAAGTATTGACCTGCTCCTTCACAACTCCATGTCTTTGATTAATTCCGAGTACATGAAAGCCACTGAAGGACTTTCTCTTTTTATGGTCAACAAATACTCCAAAATCATTATAACTTCAATATCTCTGCAGTTCTTGGCTGCATTGCTTGCTATATAAATTGTGCCAAAATCTGCAATAGCAGAGAATTGATTTTTCTGGGAACAAACTTTTTTGTTGTTGTTGAACTAATTTTGGTATGGATGCAGATCAATATTGGCCTCATTACTGTTAATAATAATAATAATTCCATGTCAGCAATTATTCTGGGTTGAAAGGAATTTTGCTGAAGGAACTCTTCCCAGGGGACACTCGAATGAGGATTCTTTCATGTCCCCAAGATCTTTTGGTTTCAGGTAATTGAAGTCCAAAAACCAAAGGCTGGGAAACACTGCATTAGATCTAGACCTTGTGGATATTCAAAGTTTTGTGATCCAGATAATAACATATTTATTTATTTATTAATTTATTCTTTAAATTTATACCCCGCCTCGCTCAGGCGAACCTGACTCTAGGCGGCTTCCATAGTAAACAAAGAACAATATAACAAAAGACAATAAACAATATCCCACCAAACATATACTTTTCATAAGCACTGAGACAGACAAACTGCTTTCAGAGCAATAGGCTAACTTCAGACTTTAATCCCAGCCAAATTAAGCCATTGAATCAATGAGACTTATATGAGTATTGATTTAGCAACTGATTCAATGGATCTCCTCTAGAAGAGGCTAACAGTTTGATATAGCCAAATGAGATAGTGTGTTTCTGACTAAACTTCAAACAAAAACAGAATATCTCTGTAGGCCTTCACTCACATGTATTGATTGGCTGATTGACTGATTACTTCATGGCCAGAGAGAGAACTGCATTATAAGAAAACAAAGAAGAAGTAGATTGGATTTAAACTCCTATCACTAAAGTTAGCCTCCTTCTGCATTTTTTTAAAGAGAGAGTTAAAAAGGAACCCCTATCTGGGCATCATACTAGGAATGGCTCCAGTTCTTTTGCCATAAATTTGAGCATGTTGAACGAAGACTTATTGGTGAATTTAGCAGTATTTTTCGTTGAAGTGGCAGTTGCTAACCATTACACCAGTATTTATTTGATTCTTAAAGAGCACAAAAGCATGGCCTACAAATAAAGAAGATGGAGTAATAGCTTTTGACTGGGCCACTAGCTTTAAACTTGAAATGAAGTGTCCAGTTTTGAGTTACTGTGTCCAAATGCCATTTGTACAGTTTGAAAAGTGGGAGCATTTTTCCAGCTTGTCAGTGTTAGCTGTAGTTCATTCCCATGAATGATATCACTGAAGGAGCCCGTCGCGCTGCTATAAGTACTTCACTCATGACTAGAATGTATTAAATGTATTAATCTGTGCCTCAGAGTGTAATTTAGGGAAGCCCTACGTTTGACACATTCTTGTACATCCTTGTTTTATGGCCCTATCCTACAGGTAACCATGTCTCAAAAGCAAAGTGACAGAATGAAGTTCAAATTATGTGTCGCAAACTATCATATGCACTTGTGTTGCTTATTTCACTGTCAGAGATATAGATTAAATATGTCATTGGTTTGGTTTTATGTTGCTGTTGCCAATATTAAGATCCACGCAGAGAAGCCCAAAGTTCTAACAATTCATTCAGTCCTTTGGATTAAGTAACATCATGAATATATAGCTTATATACTCACACATACACATATACCACTAGATCTTGAATAATCAAACAGTGTCACAAACTGGAAATAAAGTCTCAGCTGTAACACTGAAAGATAAAACACGAGGCTACGTTATCTTGCCAAATATTTGTTGAAGCTGTTTTAAGCTGCCGGAATGAAAATGTATTTTCCCCCAACAAGGTTGGCTCTTGTGTCAACCTACTGAACTCATAAAGCATTTATAGCCACCTTTTAACCATTATCTCTCATAAATCAGAACTTGACTTCTTCCAGAAATGTATGATTCTGAAATTAATGTGACTTTTACTGCAATTCCTAAGCTGTTACATAGATATATTTTGTCGGCATTTTTTCTTTTTACTGGAAATTAAGAGCATGTCCAGACTGCTACTTGTGGGTAGTCTGGGATCACTGATTTTCAAGTCAATAGAGGATACAGGAGGGGCTAAATCAAATTTAGCCTGATCCATCACCACCACATCCAAACAAGACAAGTGACCTTTACTGGTATGGTCAAATGGCTGATGAGCCATTTCACCATATTGGCAAATGAAAGAGAACGGACAGGAAAAGGGGCATTTTTCTTTGTTTCCCTTGTACCATCAAACACAACTGTGCAGGTGTGAGAGCAGTTTTTAATTGGTGCTACATGGAAAAAATGAAGGGGAATATTTTTTACCTTCCTAACTGATGCAGTGCTACAATAATGCAGTGCTACAATGGGCTGGATGAATTGGCGTTGGGGGCCAGGGTCAGCCAGGTTACAAATGCCTGAAATAGTAGAACCCCCATGGCATTCAAAAAAGGATCTCTCAAAGGGGAGATTGGGGCACTCCAGCATCCATGACATGTGGACTCTTCAGGTAGGAACAAACTGGAGATCTCAACTGAGTTCCATGCCCTGTCTGGACATACTCTAAAAAGCAATGCTATTGTTGCTAATCTTTATAGCTATGTTTTGGGCATTGGGGAAGATTGTGGGAGAAAAGAAATCTCAGTACAGCTACATGTGCTTTTGCATGAAAACTACTCAGGTGTAATCTCGCTATAGTATTGAAATATATGCTGGATTTCCATACAGCACTCTAGATCACTGCTAAAAGATGTAGTAACAGAATACCTGACAAACAAATAAAGGTGGGCTGGCCATGTTGCATGCACAACTGACAATAGATGGAGCACCAGAATAATGAATTGGTATCTGAGAGATTACAAAAGACCTAACAGAAGATGACCTCATAGATGGGAAGCTTTTCTTAAGAAAAAAGTTGGACCACCATGGAGAAGGACTGTCAGGGACAGTTCGCTATGGACAGAAGTTATGCAGAATGTCATCACGGAGATGTCTACTCATACAAGGACTCCTTGCTGAATAACGACTCCAAAGTATCCAAGGTAAGGTACTCCACATCCTGCAGTAAGCAGCAGGTTGGACTAGATCTGTGGTTCTCAAACTATGGTATCTTACATTTCACCAGAATCACCTTGTCAAAGAACATGAATATTACCAGAATACAAACAAAAAGTCCACTTTTCCTAAGAAGGAAAATAATTTTACAGATGAAACTTATAGTTTCTGACTGAGGGGCAATAAAATGGGTGTCCTGTGTTCTTGTAATTTTAACCATAGTTGCTGGAGCAATAGACTGTGCTCCTCTAGGCATCAACAGAGCTAAAGATAGGTAGAGTTCTTATTGCATTCCTCCTTTGTCTTGTCTGCTCTACTGCTTCCTTACATATACTCTCAGACTTCACTTCACTTCCTCCCATCCACTTCTGCTTCCTGACCTACCTACCTCCCTATCACCATAGCCAGCAGTGGCAGATCTCAATGCTTCTCCCTCACAGATATGAAGTCCACTCAATAAAATCTCATTACAGAAAGGACAAGAAGAGAACAGTATTTCTATTGCAGCCAAGACCCACCTCATTATTGCTGCTTCACGCTACAGTAACCATCAGCTCATACCTGTATAAATACACCTGCCTGGCCTCTAGTAAGAAAAAAAGAAGAATGTCTTGTAATAGGTAATCTCCTTTCCAGTATTTTGTCTCATGTTTACTTTCTTCTCATATACTCTGTTATATTTTTAGGAGTGAAGAAGAGATAACTGCCCAGAGATTTGGTTTGGTGGGGCCAATGATGATGAACCCTGGCACTCCAGGTGTTCTTGGACTTCAATTACCAGAAGCCTAAGTCAGCACAAGTTTTGCCATTACTGGGCCGGGGGCTGTGTGGTCCTGCAGATGTTGTTGAGCTGAAACTCCCATCAACCCTAGCTATCACAGCTAATGGTGAGGAAATGTAGTACAGTAGTTGCAATCCAGCAACATGGTAGTTGCAGTCCAATCAGAAGGACTATGTGCTGCCTAGGGCTACCATGTTTTTTAAGGGGAATTGAGTTTGCGTGTTTTTAGTCTGAGTTTTGGGAAAGCCTGGAACCAATTGGATTAGCAGTGTGGATCATAGCCTAAGCCAGTACAAAACTGGAGAAACCCTACGGGCTTTCACTGAATGGCACATTCTGTTTTGTTTCCAGATGGGCATCTTCTTCTCATTGTCAGTAAAAAAAACATTGTAGAGCTATTTTGTCTTTTCATTCAAATCATTTTCTTGTGTGAGTCTAGGAAAGAAAAGAATGGAAGAAGCAGAGGTGGGAAGGTTACAAATAGAAGATATGGTCATCACCTGGACGTATAAAATCTGTACTTGAGGCTGGACAGTCAAACAATTCCTCTGTGAGTAAACATATCTGCTCTTTAAGCAAGTTACTCTTTAAGCAAAACGCTCTTTATGCGAGGTTTGACTGTACTACTTGCAATTTCTTGCTTTCAGACTGCTAGGTTGGCAGGAGCTGGGACAGAAACAGGTGCTCACTCTGCCATGCAGTACTTGGGTCTCAAACTGCTGACCTGCTGACCTTCCAGGCATCAAGTTCAGGATCTTAACCACTAAGCCACTACAGTCCCACAATATTTCAAGGTACAAGCACATTTTTCATGAAGTGTGTTGGCTTCCTTTCCCCCTCTTTTATCAGTATTGTTCCTTGTACATACAGTAACGCAAGTGTCTAACTCTATGGCAACCCAGTGCCTCCTAGCTATAATACCTAGCTATAATGCCTGGTTTTTAATGCTAAGTTTTTAAGCTTCTTTTAAAACTTTTAAAAATTTTAATTTCTAAATTGGTTTTAAATTGTTATCATGCTGATTTTGTTGGGAATCGCCCTGGGTCCCTTCGGGGAGGAGGGCGATAAACAAATTTAAATAAATAAATAAATGTGTGTGTGTGTTTGTATTTCTAAATCCCACAGGACTGATTTCTTCTTCTGTGTCTAGGCCAGATGTGAAACTACCAAAATGAATGCACCTTTACATGAGTTCATTTTGCAGTTCCCTTCACCTGACCTAGTGTAATAAAGATTAGCTGGCAACACAAGGGTGCCGTTACCAGATACACCCAATTGTGGTTCAAAAGCACCACAATCTTCAAGGAGGCTCTTTCTCTGTACCCCTGTAGGGCTGATGAGACTTTTGTATAAAGCCAGGCAATTCATAAATGTAAAGAGCTGCAATGCTCCACCTGCAGGCATCGTTAGCTTGCCATGATGGGGATGATAGAAGTGATGGGAACAGTGACTGAACTCTGACCTTATCGATCGGAGCCACCTCTAACCAGCTGAGTTGCTCCGGCCCAGTCAGCTGAAAAGGAATTTAAAGGGTAGTCATCTTCTCCTGTTCAACTCGCCTGTCATTAATAATGTTTTCATCCATGACAGTGATAAACATGCAGTACTTGAGGAGAGTTTATTAAGGTCAGTCTATAAATAAAAATTAAAAATTTTAAAAATAGGTTTACACAGATGAACAGATGGATGAATAAAGTGATTGGGAAAACAATAAATATGAAAATGGACAGATGGATAAAGTATCTGGCAGAAATCATTGGGGGCAGGTGGGGAGGAGAAGCAGAGAAAAAGCACCATCACCTCCCATACCTCAAATAACTGGCAACATCATACAATACCCTTCTGTCTCCTAAAAAAGAAATAGATTTAATGAAGCTGCTTCAGAACTTACAGGCTTTGTGGAGCTATGGGCTGACTAACATTTTGTCATTTAATGCCTTATTCTCTGATAATAATAAAAAAAAGGATTACAGCGATTTTTCTATGTCTGTATAACTGACTACTACTAAAATTTGAATGTTTCGTCTGCCCTTGGATTAAATACTGACAGCCTTAAAAACTGAGTTTCACTTCATGTAAGATAAAATGAAATGTACTGACTGATTCCATTTCAGCCTCAGAAAGGGAAATGCATGCATCCACAGACATTGTATTTTTAGCAGAATAAGTGTAAGAAGAAAACTAACAACTACAACAACTTTATGCTATTATTTAACTTAAAATCAAGATTCTGTTAAAATTATTGAGCTTTTAATCATTTTAATAACCTAGGATATGGATATTTTTTCTTGCCTGTACACACTTGTACTTAATCCAAAGGCAAGGACTTCATAGGTGATAACGTTCTTTCCCAAAACCTTTTGATATCAAACTCACATTTGATTAATATCCGATAATCATGAAGCTCTTTGGGAAGTCTACACTTTTAAAAAACCCTGACATTTCCACAATGTGTTGTATTATTAACATAGAGCAAAGTAAAGCTAAAGGTCACCCTTGCTCAAAAGCCAGTTGTATCTGGCTCTAGGGTTCAGTGCTCATCTCTGTTTATAGCCAAAGAGCCAACACTGTATGCATTTGCAGGCATTTCCATGGACATGTGGCAGGCATACCTAGACACTGAAGTGCATGGAACGCTGTTTACCTTCTGACCAGAAGCGTAGCATGCCTTAACGGGGCCCCGTATAAAAATTTGTTTGGGGGGCCCTTGTGAAATAAAAAAAATTGGGAAGTTTTTATTAATTTTTGCTGTAGGGGGCCCCCGTGGCCCGGGGCCCCCGTATAATTGATACGGCAGATACGGCGGTAGCTACGCCCCTGCTTCTGACTGAAGTGGTCCCTATTTATCTACTTGCAGTTTCTTGCTTTCAAACTGTTAGGTTGGCAGGATCTGGAACAGAGATGGGTGCTCATTCCATCATGCAGTACTTGGGTTTTGAACTGCTAACCTTCCACCTCCCAATCAGCCTTTTAACCACTTGAGGCATTGCAGCCCCAACATAGAGTAAAGTCTAAGGCTTTCTTGCCTAAGGATAAACTTTGGAAATGGCCTGGGGCATAGGGCAGAAGACTACCATTTTATATCCAGGTTTCCCATTTCAAGATTGCTTTTTACTGCCACCTGTTGTTTAGTCCAGCAGCAGCCCTTCATCAAGGCATGGTTCATCTATTTATTGGACCTTGGAGTGAATATAGCAGTGCAGTTAAACAGAGTGTTTGGAGCACAGGCCCATGCTCAACAGCAGATCTATAGTAGGAATGCACCATCCATGGAAAGTTATGTAGTTTTAAGTGTCACTACTGTTAAGGTGACAGTAGTGCTCAAATTCTGTTGTGTGGAGAAAGACTTTGGGTTAGGATGATCTGCCATCACCACTCCCCAGAGTGTCTGAGGGAAACTGGTAATTACATCCAGAAAAAACTAGTGTCCCTGAACTCTGAGCTAAAGCAACAGATTATGTCACCCAAGTCAATACTCTCTTTAGGAGAAAAGTCACACTTGGCAAGGCAGTTTTCAGATTACAATTCCAAGTTGCTGATCAGTCATGAGCTGCCAGAGTGTTGTCCTTGACCTTAAGGATAATGGGGTGGCCACCTTCGATAGCAAGTTTGAATTATCATGAAGGAACAGCCATTTGTTTGTTTGTTTATAATCCAGTGATTCTCAGCCAGGTACAAGTACCATAAGTACAGAGGTAGTCTAATTGTTTTTATAACAATTATAAAGAATATGCTCTCCTTTGATTTACTTCTTCTTCTGCAAGTATAATATGCTGTCATCTGTCAATCCTATCCTTTAAAGTGTTATGCCTCTGCCACCTTTGGTATACCTGCAGTGACTTTGGGCAGTCAGAGTTGTGGAGTATGCCTTTGTCATTGGGCTTGAATGGAACAGAAAGGAGGAGTAGAAACCCTTCATTTAAAGATTTCTCATTTCTATGCCGTCTTGTGCCTCTCTATTTTAAAAAAAGTCACTTTGTTTGGTAGAATTTGTTGTTTTTACGTACTGTCAAGTTGCTTCCAACATATGGCAACTCCATATTTAGTGCTCTCCAATAGCCCATGCAAACCCAAGGTTTTGGTTTTCTCTGTTGGATCACTGACCTATTCTTCATCTTTTCCTGCTGTCTTTCAATCGGTGAAGTTATTCCTAGGAAAACATGCATATAGTTGTGCTTCCCCCAAATCAATAAAACATGTGTTTCTTCTTTGGGGGAAAGGGAGAAAAATATTTTTCTTTTTCGGCTTATTTCTTTGGAACCTTTCTGAAGTTATATAGGAACTTGCAATCGTGTTTGCTTACCTGTTGACCTTCTCCCTGGTAGAGACATTTCTATTTTGTGGCAGGATTTTGAAGTAAATAAATGTGATAGGCAGTATTTTGTGGATAAGTTGTGATACTACTATAATGTCCATATTTATGAAAAATGTGGTTTGGTTTTATTGGACTGCTGCTGTTTTGGTGCTGTCGCTTGTTTTGAACATATTGGCCGCTTAGTGTAGTAAGTGGCAACTAGAGTAGGCCCACTGAATCAGTGGAGATTTGGTGAGTCAATTCTTCCGTAAATTCAATTGGTTTATTCTAGTTGTCATTTACTATACAAAACAACAGGACTTTTGCCTATGTGTGCAAAACTGGCATTTAAATTTAAAAAAATGGTGGTGATTGAGCTTTAAACTGGGCACATTTTTTACAGTTCCAGACGTATTTGTAAGTCTTTTGACACAAGTGGTAACTACACATATGTGTAAGATTACTCCTGAGAGCATAAATTGAACATGTAGTGGCTAGTAAGAGGTGTGTATAAATAAATTCAAAAGAGACCTTCTCCACCCACCCATCAAAAATACAGTTTTAGAAATGTGGGTCCTTTAGAGACTTGTACAAAGAAAGTCACATTTAAGGAACAGTGCTTTGTGAATAATGAAATATTGTCATTCTGCAGTGACTGCTACTGGGAAATATCGGTATCATAAAGTAAGAAGAAACCTTTAGTTTTAGTTTCAAATAGCTGTATTTCCCCAAAGAACCCTTCTCAAATATTAAGGGGAACATTGCTGAAAGTGCCAATGAGAATTTCAGAGAGATTTAGTCTCGAGTCCCCAAAGTACTTTTGCTGTCAGGAGCCTTGTCAAAATTAGCTGTGTTTGGCTCATAAGTCTTGCTTTATAAATAGGACTCCCACCACCACAAGAAACTGATACTTTCATATACAAGTTAGGATTGAGGAGGCATTAACTGTGTGAGAGAAGAACTAACCCAATGAAAATCTCAGTTAAAGTCTTTACTTATTCTATAGTCTGAAAATTCCAGGCTATCTTGGTACAGATGTGTACAGATGTGCATTTCAGGATTACAGCTCCATGAACAACTGGTGAGGACTGAGGCACGGCAAGCAGGAACCACAGAGAAACTTCCTTCATCCAGTTGTCCTCTATATGTGTTGGATGACAACTTTCATCCTCCCATCAGCACTGCCATGGTTAACATATATGGCTTTCAACAATGTATAAATTTAAATAAATGACGGTAAGAATCCTATTGAAGGATTGTCCAAGACAAATTGTAGATAGCCATTGTGCTGTAGTGGATAGAATGACATAGTTCTGGGTTCAAATTGCTATTTGGCCATGGAAATTCACTGGAGCCCAGGATGGTGGAACAGGAAAACTACTTCTTAACTATCTCACTTACCTTGAAAGCCTTATTAAGGTCAGTTCCAACTTAACAGCATATGACACAAGACAAAGGAAAACTGTACAATTCTCAGTGGCAAATGGCAACAAGTAAATAAGGTATTGTTTGTGTTCTTAGCCATGTTCCCAGTCACAACTCATGAGAAGCAATAAGTATTGACCTCTAATTGAACCATTCATTAGGTACATGAATGAATGAATGAATGAATGAATAACAACCCTTTAAGGACGGAAACAGTTTATGAAGCCCCTTCTCATAGTTTTATTAATTTGATGAAGAAAAATCAGTTTGCTCAATTAAAATAGCAAGACGATGATGATTTTGTTGGTCAGCAAGTCTACTGTGCAACACTTCTGGCTAGGAAGGATGGGCTAGCTGCACACGCTTGCTTAGGGCAGTGATGGCAAACATTGGCACCCCAGTTGTTCTTGAACTTCAATTACCAGAAACCCACAGTAAACCCATTCATGAGAATTCACAGAGACATGGGCTTCTGGGAACTGAAGTCCAAGAATACCTGGAGTGCCAAGGTTCGCCATCATAGGTTTAGGGGATGTCCAAGTGTAGTTACAATGCTCTCCACAATTCATGGAGCCTCCTATATCTCCAGATGATGAGGATGATTGCCTTGACATCTGTGACTGTGTCTCATTTATGCTGTTTACATCAAGAGAGAAACACTTCAGAAAATGAAACTAAGCAGAGAGAGACAATTCACTCATCAGATTTTTTAAAAAACAATTTGAAAATGTACAGTGCCTGTTTAATGTTTAAAGCAAAAGAAAGTGGGAAAGTAACTGAGCATGAGATAGCTTTCAATAAATAATCATGGAATAAATAGGTAAATACGCATGGGAGCACTGTAAATGCACGAGTAGTTTGGTGCCAATAAAATGTGAAAGATAAAAATAAAATACAATATAGCTACAAAAGTATTTGTATAAATCATGGAAATGTACAGGAAAGAGCAAGAACAAGCCAGCCTGCTCTATGTTCATTTGAGATAAGGTAATGCAAGGAATATAACATTGGCAACAAAGAATGCATCATGAAGTATAAAACAATCAGCACGGCTGAACCACAGCGCTTCTAGAGGTGACATGTTACAAATTTTATGATTTTTAACTGCATATGGACACTGTTGCAGTTACAGTATAATAAAATTGGGATCAGTGGTCATTTCCAAGGGAGACATTCTCTCGAAGTTCAATTCTTTCTTCCATTTTCTGCAATCATAATCACAGCTTCACGAATCCAGATTACTGAGTGCCCTCCATAGCACATACACATTTGCCAGCTGAGCCAATTGCATGCACAGAATAAAGTAGGTGGGGACATCGGGTTTTTCACCAAATGATTTCAAGAAAACAATTTTGGGATGGGAAAATATTTCATAGAAACATGATAGCTGTCACAAAATGTTGGAAGAGTATGAGAGTAGATTTGTCACTCCTGAAGATGGGACTAGAATCACTGACTAAATTCTAAAAGAAACATGAAGCTTCATGGTGAAAGTTTTAACAATGGAACAGACTGCCTTGATGCTTTTGCAGTTTATAAATGGAAGTTAGACAACTATTTCTTAGGAATGCTTTAAGTGCCTTTTGTAATTCAGATTCTTCTTTATGCAAAAGGTTGGACTTTTTGACCTCCCAGCACTTTTGAAATGTATAATTCTATATGCATTTTGAAACTATTGCATATAGAATAAAACACTGAATGAAAGCTTGTGTATTCATTAGATATTACCAATAGACAGTGCTGTCCTTCAAATAAGGCACTTGAACTAGGAGGCTTAGGTTGAAAGGTGACCTTTACCATTGACTCATTGGTAGCACCTTAGTCTCAGTATAGAAGCAGATCAACTGCTCTCAGTCAGCTTTAGCTGGATCTTTAGCGGATCCACACTAATTCATGAAGGAGAAGAAATTGCCACCTAAGCCTGCCACCATAGAGTGTTGATGTGTTGTTCAGAGTTTCCGCCTAGGAAATACATTCCAGGACCAGACATGTTTTATCAAAAACTAGTCCTACTCAAGGAAGTAGGTAATTCATTTTTCAACTCATAATCACACTCTACATTATCTATGGAGTAAGAGCCATGAGCAAGAATTCAGCATCTCAGAAAATGGTAGGCCTGAGTGGTAAAATAGTGGCATCATTAAATGATTGACAGTATTTTTTATAATGCCCGAGTGTGTGAGAAGGGGTGGGAGAATATTCTTCACAAACTTTTTCAAAGGGAGAAATAGTATGGCATTCTTTCATCAAGAAAACTATAGGTTAATAAACTATGATATAATAAACTACCCATCAAATGTTTAATACAACTGGTGAGAAGAACTGGATGTAGAGGAAACAATCCCCGTTACTTAGATGTATTGTTGCAATACAGTAATACCTCGGATAACGTTTACCTCAGATAACGCTAAAATTGCATAACGTTAAGTAATCTGGGAAGGAGAATTGGATCGAATAACGTTAAGGTCCTATGGGATGGATCGGATAACAACCGCTAAAGACTGTGTGGTTACAATGTATCTCTATGGAGCTTTAACGTTATCCGATCCATCCCATAGGATTTTAACATGCATCGGATAACACTAAAAATCGGATAACACCAAGACTTGTGGAACCAAGTCTTAGCGTTATCCGAGGTATTACTGTATTATGAATGAGGATTTGAGGCAGTGGTGGTGAACCTATTGCATGCGTGCCAGAGGTGGCACTCAGCAGCCTCTCTGTGGGCACCCGTGCAGTCACCCCAGCACAGAGCTCACCCCGCCCCTCTGCCCATCAGCCCAATGGGAGTGTTTCTTTCCTCCCCTGTTGCTATGTTGGCTCTTTGTGATAAATAACTGGGATATGGGTTGTAGTTGACTCAGTCTCTAAAAGGTTTGCCATCACTGATCTGAGGGCTTCTGGTTTTCATATTTATGGAAAATCTGAGAGCATTATACTGCATTTTGACTGTTTGGGGAGAACAAACTTTGTTATTCTCATGGGAAAATGTATTCCATAAAAATGTATGGAACACCCTTTACCAGAATCCTTACACTGCTAGATATGAGTGGAATTGGTTGTAGAGGAAACAATGAAGAACCTACCAAATGGAGAAACGACAGACCTGAACTTTATACAACATACAAACAGCAAAGCACCCAAGGATCCAGCTTCCAAATACAACAGTATAGACAGCTTTATGACCAGCACAGAGGATTACCTCTCCCACTCTGGTCCAGGAGCTGAACTTTCTCCCTTTTTTATGCAGGGTTGGAAACACTCGGCCATCAGCAGTTTAAGTCATTCCCATAACTTTTGCCTGAACAACCAGAGAAATGGCAAACACCATTATCATAGGTAGCTCATGACTGGAGCAGGCCTCTAACTAGAAAAGCTGAGATGAGCTACAACTCAATCCATTAGCTGATTCTGAGTATCAAATACTGAAGTGTACTGGTTTATACAATAGTCACAGGCTCTCTCAACCTATTCAGGGTGAGGGCTGGATCATTTCCCTCAGAATAGCTGCGCGGGCTGGCCACATGTTTCCGCATGAGTTCTCATGAGATTTCTGTGAGTTCTCCCAAGATTTCGGTGAGTTCTCATGAGATTTCACAGGAGAACTTGACAAAAACGCATGTTTTTGCTGGTTTTCAGTGCTTCCAGGTGGTGGCAGTGGGAACAAGGAGGACATTGAGGGCCGGATAAAAAGGCTTCAGGGGCCGGGTCTGGCCCACAGGCCATAGATTGAGAATGCCTGCTCTATAAAGATGTCCTCCATTAGTGTGAAAGAGAAAGGAGTCCATTCCTTATTTACTTTCAACCAAGTCTTCTGTCTGAAGTGGAAGATAGAGGAGGCAGAAGGTAAGAACATGTCAAAACAAGGACAAAACTGGGTTCTATTAGTCATCTGCCTTTAGTGCAGTGATTCACAACCTACAGCCCACAAGCCAGACCCAGCCAGACCCTGATGCCATTCCATCCAGCCCATGATGATGGCCCCGGAAGCAGAAGCGGAAAAGCCTGCACATGCGGAAAAGCATGTTTGCAGCAGGGGGAAACCACATGTCCAGCCTGCAGTTATTCTCATGAATAACTGAGGGGAGTTTTCTGGCCTGTGGCAC